>JAVANC010000004.1:7019637-7157137 GCA_033319125.1 Parnassius glacialis | reverse complement strand
TGGTATTATATTCCACAAATATTTTTAATCATATTTTTTATTTTTGACATATTTATAGATCCCAAACAAGCAAGACAAGAGTGAATAGGATTTTGTTAAGCGTAGTCAGTGTATTGTACAATCTTCGGCTACATTACTTGAATGAATGCCACATTTTTGCCTGTACACTGTTAGCACTATAACTGTGGATGTTTCTGTGAGAGGTGTGTCTGTTCTGTTCCAGGAGAATTTCATCATATTTGTAATATTTTAAAACTTAGTTTGTAGTTGCGGCAGCGTAGGAGAATTCATTACACCATTTTGTCCTATTGAGGCGTAAGGGGCCACAGATTATGATTTACTCCTACTTCTTACACCGGTTTTAGTCGTTTACGCCAGACCTAAAATACCAAATATTTTATTTACCGTGATGCAGAAGCAGAACATCCCGGAGATGCCGTAAGAGACAGAGGGAAAATAAACAGTTGGCAGCCCAGTTGCCAAGTGTAGCAAATAAGGCAATCTGTGGGGGAGGCCTATGTTCAGCAGTAGAGTTTTATAGGCTGTATGAATGTAATGAATGGATGATTGGATACATTTTATTTTATATTGTTTACAATTTTTTAAATATATTTATACAGAACAACCATATGATAATATTATATGAATACCCTAATAATAATTATAGTTGATATACAAATTGATAAATATAATTTTATATGTAGTAGAACCATGCTGAAGCTATATCAGTAGTATAGTTGTAGCACGAATGGGTCGGCTCGACCATTATACCTACGTAATATAGCAGCTTAACGCTGCTGTGTTTCGTGTTGTGGATGTAGAGAACTGGAGACCGGGGATAAACGGGTATTACACTACACTGAATCGGAGCCCTGAATGGGGTGGGCGTGGCCCCTAATCAGAGACGTCAGATATTAAACTGCACTGATTTCACGCCCTTCCTCAGTCAGAGAGCGAAATTTGGAGCGGCTGGACGTCATGCCACCTATATTTTTTTGATAGAATATAGGTGACAAACGAGCACACAGTCCACGTCATGGTAAGTGGATGCCGTTACCCATAGATTTATCCTCGTTTAAGAATCAAAATGCAACGCATTTGCGTTAACACACCTGAGGATTAAGATAGAATGCTTCGTTTCCAGTATAATGGGTCTCTGGTTCTTTACTCGCACCATAAGAAACAGCAATATGAAGCTGCTATTTTACGCTGGTATTATGTGAGAGCGTGGTCCTACCCGATCGAGCTGAACCATTCTTACTAAAAACATAATATAGCTGCAGAGTGATCCTACCGCGTAAAAATATATTATGAAAACATAAAAAGTCGCTATTGCTATGGCTGTCACATTTGTACACTTTAAAACCTTTACTTCTGTTATAATTATTTATCTAGTACTTGTGATCGTTCTTCCACAAATAAGGTGTACAAGTACAGACAACAACACTCCTTTTTCTTTGTTGGATATGGCTACGCGCCATATAGATAAATAGAAATACGAAAAAAACACACGACCGCTCTCTGCGCTTGTCGCGCATCCAATAAGTGCTCAAATGCTCTTAGTATTATCTCATGAGTAAAGAAAACGTACGGTATGTTTTCTTTACTCGTGTGTTATTATTACACTGCACTGCGGTAAGCGCTTGCGAGTAAGACGGACCGGGTCTACTCTGACGCCCTAATTACCTTTACTGCTTTTCTCTTATTAGCTCTCTTATTAAGTGTAGAGTAATAGGGGTATTAGTCCTCACGGGTAACAACGCATTTGCAATTTGATACCTAATCGAAAACGGATGTAGATGTCTATGGGACATAGCATCCATTTACCATCAGGTGGACTGCATGCTCGTTTGTCACCCTTATGCTAGAAAATGCTATCTTGGCGGTGTATGAAGGTCTATTTAAAAAAAAAAGTGAAACACCGCAGTCCCCCACCTGCCTTTTCTGAACTTGAGTGCTGTACAACCTCCGAATCGTTGGGTGTATGTAAAACAAGTATAATTAAACGCTACATAATCCATAAATCTGCTGTATTTTTCATTCATTTTGTATTTTCTGCCCACTTCAAAAAGGAGACGGTACTCAATTCGACTGCATGTTTTTTTATGTGTGTCACCTCATAATTTTTTACTGGGTGAACCGATTTCGATGATTCTTTTTTTATCTGAAAGCTGGTACTTCACATGTGGTCCTATATGAATTTGATCAAGACCAGGTCAATAGTTTTTGAGTTATTCTTAATAATTTATTTTGAAGTCGGCTGTACAATTTTTTTTATTTTAAATTATTCCTTTTCGTGTATGAAGTCTATTCGGTTGATAGACATAAAAATATTTAAAAAGGCCCTAATGATAGAAGCCGTTATCGAGGTAATTAAATCCTAGTCAGACAAAGATTGATGTGGCTTCGATCGACTATGTGTTCGTGCTTCAATCACTTTGACCCGCATATGCGATAAGCTTTGTAAACGGGTTTATTTACATTTATAGACTTCTTTATCTTGCGTTACTTCATATCTTTTAAATAACTCTATTATGAAATTGTAAATCTCTTACATAGAAGTACTGATTGATATTGATAACATTGTCTAGTCATGACCATACGAGGGATTTATTTATTTATTTTATTTTATAAGCACACTTACAACATACATATTAAACATTAACACAAAAAAAGTAACACGCTCATTGATATGTACTCGTATATCAATAACAAGTGTACATAACATTTACCAACAAAAATACATGTAAACATTGAGAAGGAAAAAAAAGGAAAAAGAATATTATATATATATATATATATATATATATATATATATATATATATATATATATATATATTTCTTTTTCTTCAGTGTAAATGCGGTCTCACCGATAGATGATCGGTGAGATTATTTAAGGACAGCATAAGAGTTGTGGAATATGTCGATGCCAGATATAGCTCGATGATGATGAGATGAGAGGGATGATTTTATTACGAAAATCTTTTCTCTTAGTGTTTTCTCTTTTAGTTTTTTGGTCTATAGTCTCATATTCGCCAATGGTTTTAACAAATTGCGTGAGTAAGACCAGTATATACGAGTACAGACATGGAATAGTCAAGATCCCAAGTCTTTTGAAATGTTCGCGACATGATTCTTGTTATACTATCCGGACCATGGCTCTGATTGCTCTTTGTTGCTGCAAAGACTTTGTGTACATTATGTTTAAAATTGTGTACATTATATAAATCGCTTCGATTTTCGCCGGGGCTATAGGAACGCTGTCGCACACTAAAGCAGCCTCGACGGCGGTAGCCGTTACACGCTCATTCTCTATGAAGGAGTGGAGCTGGAGTTCTTCGTGATGCAGCACCTCGAAGTGGTGCATACGGTGTATTTACAATGCGCTCACATATGAAGGAGGGAGCTTTCACGTGAAGAAGGTCTCGAGGCCTTGCGTATAAGAGTACGAAATATACTCCTAAATCAACATTGACCACTTATCCTGGCTTTTTTGTCTTTACGCATTCATATTCAGTGATTCAGAGTCTTTATCACAGTATGCGAGCACCAATGAAATTGTTAATTGCAATTTTTAGTGCTGATTTACCATGTACTCGGCGTTGAAGGAAAACATCTTGAGGAAACCTGCATGTCTGAGAAATAAAAAATAAAAAGAAATATCTCGAAGACATGTGAAGTTCGCCAACACGCATTGGGGCAGCGCGGCGGACATTTCCTTGCTTCCTTGCCCTAAAGCCTCAGAAGTGAGAGGAGGCCTGTGTCCAGCAGTGGGGCGTATATAGGCTATAACTTTAATTTTAACGCATTCACTTAAGCGAGGCAGACACTAATCACCGTTAATACTTACTTTTATAATGTGAAACGGCCTACATGGGTTTTGATTAACAATTAAGCAAAATAACATGTTACCTATCTGTACAATATTATAAAATTTTAATGAAAACTCCTTTTATTATATTATTTATGGATGCCTTATTTAGCTAAGTCAAACACAGCCTCCGTGGCGCAATCGGCTAGCGCGTTCGGCTGTTAACCGAAAGGTTGGTGGTTCGAGCCCACCCGGGGGCGATACTTTTTATACGAAATTTTATACCCGACTTTCTGCTTTTCGAGCCAATTTTCTTAAAACATTGTTGTATCCAAACTATTAGTTGGTAATTTAAAGAAATCACTGTCATCACTAATCTGTAGCAATCTCCTATAAGACTGGCATCATCTCCTAAGATCATCATTCCCTTGACATGATGATTATCAACACCTTGTATAGATTCCAGCAAGCGCTGACTATCTCTCCTATTCTAAGAGCGCAGGTTAATTTACCTTTTTATAGGATAGGGTGACAAACGAGCACACAGTGCACCTGATGGTAAGTGGTTGCTGTGACCCATAGACATCCACATTTGTCCTCAATAAAGAATCAAAATGCAGATGCATCGTCACCCGTGAGGACTAAGATCGAATTCCTCTTTTCCAGTAAAAAGGGCCTCCGGTTCTCTACACTCACCATACAAACACAGCAGTGTCAAACTGCCATTTTACGCTGGTATTCTGTGAGAGCGTGGTCCTTCCCCGGTCGAGCCGACCCATTCGTGCTACAACTATACTACTAATATATCTACAGCATGGCTCTACCACGTATAGTATATATATATGTAATTTACCTAAAGTAAATTAAAATATATACTTGCCGCCTCTTACGATATCCACAAGACAACATTGTGGAATATTTTTACACCGCCACTAAATGGTAAAAGAAACATTAAATAGGCAACGGCATCTTTCAACAACTTGCAATTATTAAAAACTGTGGTTGCCAACCCGCATGCCAACCGTGACAACTATGGCTTTTTTATATGCTGTAACAGAAGGATTTATGGAATATACTTTACTTATATAAATGCGGAGTGTGACAACTATAGCAAAATCTACTATACAACTATAGTTCTTACAGGTATATACAATTTGGCCAGAATATTCTTTTTGGCATATTAAAAATTACCACGAACGGATTTTATGTAATTCCACTAACAAAGGGCAGTGCCCCCGTTAAAAATATTCTATATAAAATATATAGAAGTCTCTATATATAAAATGCAATTGCTGTCTGTTAGTCTCGATAACACTCAAAAACGTCTCAAATGATTTTGATGAATTTTTTTGTGTTTGAATGGGTCCCTAGATGATTTAGATTCACAATTGGACTCAGTAGGTGGCGATGTTGTAGAGATTCAGAAATTACCCATGCGACACCGAATTGATGATCCGTTCCCCGACAGCTTAGTCTGCCAACTACATTCTTTTTTTTCGGTAGGTTTGACAATAGATGTTGTTGCTAACGGAAACGGGCTAGACATGTCCGCCGTGAGGCGACCCACTCCAGACTACGTTAGCCTTCCTCTCCCGTTTACGGTAAGGTATTAAAGCTCTTGCTCTATAGAAATTCAAAATAAAATTAGTAATATACTTATTTGTAGCGTTGTTAATTTAAAAAAAAATATTATTGAAAATTTTAATAAAATGTAGGGAAATTTGTAGAAGGGTAAAAAGACCGCCCCCGGGTGGGATCGAACCACCAACCTTTCGGTTAACAGCCGACTGCGCTAACCGATTGCGCCACGGAGGCTCTTCCTGTAGGACCGAATAAAGTATTCATTGATGTCCTTGAAATAGCTTTAAAAACTGTTGTAACAGGCTTTAAATTATTAAAATAGTATTTAGGACTTTGATTTGAATAATTTTGATGAATGCTCACATGTTGTCATCGCTTAAAACACATTCTTGGCTGTTATAAATTTATATTATGATATTAAAAATTTAAAACTGATATTTACGAGCTGCTCAAGAGGCAATACATAGTTAAGAAAACTAAACATTATATTTCTATTGTCTGGAGGAAAGTCTACTTATTACTTGTCACATTTTTGTAGTTGAAGTTAGTCATATGTTTTCAAAGAATATTTATTTTGCAGAAAGTAAATTATGGCAACCCAAAAGTTGGTTCGTATATTCCGAATGAAATTAAAGTACAGAACATCTGACGGCTACGCTGTTCGTAGCGACGTAGCAAGTACGTAGCCAGTTCGACGATGTAGGCGGAAGTGCGATGCGTATTGAAAGGCTACGGCTACGAGATTAATTGGAAGTATTTGGAAGTAATTGGAAGTAAAGACTAGAAAAGAGTTGGGGGGGGGGGGGGTGACTCGAACTTTAGGCCTAGTCAGTTTGAATAGCCTATTATGTAGAGGATGTCATGGGGGCCATGGTTGAATAGGGGCAATTAGTTCTCATTATACTCCTAGGAGGTCAAAAAGGCCAAAAACAAAAAAATCTTATATCGGCTATAACTCCGCTTCCTTCGGAGGTTCTTACATAGTCTTTACTTTTCTCATCCCACTTGATATTAACTTAGATGTAAATACATATTATAAAACGCAAATAAAACCTTAACTAAATAAACATTTTGGGGGACGAAAAACGTAGGACAAGCAGAGCGACAATCTATCTGGTTCATGTCTTTCTGTTTATTTCATTATTTCGCTATGTAAATGGACGCTGCTGTCGGGCTGCGTCGGGAGCGTTCGGGCTTGTTAGTAACTACAGAATTTAATCACTCCTGTATTGGAAAATACTTTTTGCATCGCCAGAACATTAACTGACCTTTTCAATGGTTGGAACAGAATTATGATAAGACTGAAAATATCGATGATATAAAAGAAAAAAAAATAGTTGCATTTATTATAATATCTAGCACAGTTTAGAGTAACCGAATTAAATTACTATAACTAGATACTTGTTCTTCTGCAACATCAGCCAGTAAAAGTCTACTGTTAGACATTCGTCTTTTCCTGCTTAAAACAAATGTTTTTTTTGTCAACAAGCAGTTTGCATCTACCAGGATCGCAGTACTATTCTATTCTATTCGTACCTTTAATCCCGCTCCTCATCGCTGGTATGGGTGTTTTACATCTGGCCTAAATGAGTTTGATAATAATATCCTCCAGTCCAAATTTCAGTCACTGCGGCCAGTCTCGTCGGAGACTAGCCATTTGCGCAAAATTGCTTGACAGGTAAATCTAATAACCTTTTAGTCCGACCTGGGATTTGAACCTGGGACCTCATGATCAGCAGATACACTTACCACCACTAAACTAACGACTTGGATTACGAACAAATCTTATTGATATGTACGACTGACATAAATGGTTATATATAAGGTTTAATGAAGTTTAAATCTAAACAAATGAATAAAATTGCAGTGTCAGTTAGTAATGTCAAAATAACAGCTTTATTTGCGAAACGGCTGGACAGATTTTGATGGGGCTTTCACTAGCAGACAGCTGATGTAAGAAGGAGTAACTTCGGCTACTTTTATTTAAGAAAAAAGATTGGGGTTCTACGCCAAAATTTTTAAACTCTAAATTACACGCGAGCGAAGTCGCGGGGAACAGCTAATAAAAATAATAATCTATAGGCGTTATTGGTTCTCAGTGGTGGCAACGCATTTGTAGCATTATTTTTTTGAAAGGTGTTTATAGACTGGAGTAGGTACTTGCTATCAGGGCTGTAAATTCGTTTATTACTTCAGTTTTAGTTTAATAAGACAAAATCTGTCTTTCCAGCCAATTACAATGTAAGTGTTAAATAAAAACAAGGACGTAATGCCTAGCAATAGACATTTGCTAAGTTATGTCAGTTCACTTTACCATCTTCAGCTAAATCGCCACTTACGATCAGATAGCATAAAATAAGTAGTCCTTGCTTATAGAGTAATTAAATAAAGAAAAGAATAAAATATTATAATATAATTTCTGGCAATCTTTTTATATCTTTTGCTTTTTAAAGTTTAAACCAATATCGCATTTTACGATTCACTGCAAACAAAATTTCACAAGGATTGAATTTAGTAAATTGTTCTCTCGCAGCCGAATACAAATCAAATTCCTACCTTGCAAATAACTCTGTGCAAATATAACATTTCAAACAGTGTTTGAATTGTGGGATAGCGGTTTTGTATGTGTTAAATATGCGATGTTAATTACTTTGTGCCTGGAATAAAGCAGAAATTGGAAACATATTTAAATAATCAGGTATTTCATCATCATCGTGATATTAAAAATATAATCCATCATAACCTCTGTGTATTAGTACAACCGCATAATAAATAAATAGTTTCACGAGTTTACCATTAGAGAGTTCCTTTTTGTGTAAGCTTTGCCGTTTCAACGAGCTGTGCGATTGTCACATTTACTCAAATATCTATAATCTTGATTTACATTTAGCGAGAACATCTAAATAACATAAAGCGTTTCGTCTCATATGTTGATTGAATTTACATCTTTCAAAAGATCCTGAGTTATTTCTTTAACAGTTTTTACACCATATAACACTTGCAGTTCTCCGATTTTCCTTGAGAGAGGGATCTATTTAGTTTTAGATTTTTAAATTATCATTTGAAATTCATACGCTAATACCGTGTAATAACAGTGGTAGAGCCACGCGGCAGCTTTTGCTGTCACACGGATGGGCCGGCTCGAACCGGGGTGGTACCACGACCTCACAGAATACCAGCGTGAAGTAGGGGTTTACCTCTGCGTTTCGCTTGGTGAGTGCAGGTGGCCGGAGGCCCTTTTTACTGGAAATGAGGCATTCCATCTTAGTCCTCATGGGTGACAACGCATCTGCATTTTGATTCGCAAACGAGGATAGATGTAGATGTCTATGGGCCACAGCTACCACTTACCATCAGGTGGAGTGTGTGCTCGTTTGTCACCCTTATCCTATAAAAAAAATACCCGAAACGTCTTAAGTTTGTCTATTATACACATAATTTATGATCAGCTGTTATTCGATTTTTCTTGGGTCCTGCTTGTCATAAATGTTTATTATGCTTGAAAGTTCCTCACAATTTTTTTTATAACAATAACAGAGGGGCAGTGTTTACTCAAGATTTCAAACATTTCATAATGGCAATTCAGATACGACTTCAGAGTTCAGAATAATATTTAATTACAATTCACGTTTAAAATTGTTATAAAATATGCCTTTAAAGTTAGAATGACTGAGATAAGTTTTCATACAACTATCTACAAATAATGCAACGAACTGACTGAGTACAGAAAAACGTTGCATACATAATAGAATTTGTTGGTCTTGATAGTTATTTAAGCTCGTTTTAATCAAAATGCGTTTCTATATTTAATTAAGAATCAAAATATAGATACCTTGTCGACCCTGAGGGCTAACCAGAAGACTTTTTTACCACTAAAAAAGTTCTCCAGCTCTTTGGTCGCTCAGCAAATGAATGATACTAGTTTACGTTGGTATTTCGTGCGAGCGTGGGTCTTCTTCGGTCGATTTCTTATTTCGGTCGATCTTTTTATACGTGGTAGAGCCATGCTGCAGCTATATTAGTAGTATAGTTGTAGCACGAATAGGTCGGCTCGACCGGGGAAGAACCACGCTCTCACAGAATACCAGCGTCAAATAGCAGCTTTACGCTGCTGTGTTTCGTATGGTGGAGTGTAGAGAACCGGATACCCTTTTTACTGGAAAAGAGACATTCCATCTTAGTCCTTACGGGTGACAACGCATCTGCATTTTGATTCGTAAACGAGGATAGATGTAGATGTCTATGGCCCACAGCAGTCACTTACCATCAGGTGAACTGTGTGCTCGTTTGTCAACCTATTTAATAAAAAAAAATAAAAAGAAAAGATTACACTCATTCTCTCTATAGTCATAATAAGGCTGCAGCGAATCTAATTACTACTTATTTACTTAATACCTGACATTTTTATTAAAATCAGAGACTTTTCTGATGTTTCTTAAACCACATTTTTCAACTTTTTACGCCGCACATATACGGCACCTATACGTATAGAAAGACACAATAGTGTGAGTTCCTCATAACTCATAAGCATAAAATTGCTACTTTTTATAAAACTGAAGTGACAACAAACTTACATTCCAGTCCACGTGATACTGCAGCTCAAGGTCATCTGCAGCCAACATTAAATAAAGGAGACTACACATGCTTCACCTCAGAGGACTAAGATGGAATACCTCAGCCCTTGGCTGGCTCTCTCCTGGCTCCCTATATGCTTCAGATCAGATCACAGAAGTGTACCCATTAATGGAGTGGTATCTACCTAGATGGACTAATTGGAAGGAAGGGAGTCCTGCCACCACATACTATCATATATTTGTTAGGATTAATTAATGGTGTAAGGGATCCTTATTTACCTCAGGTTCAAGTTTAAAAGATGTTAAAGAAGAACTAAAGTTGTAGCACGAATGGGTCAGTTGGACCGAGGCAGAACCACGCTCTCACAGAATACCAGCGTAAAACTTCAGCATAACGCTTCTGTTTCGTTAGGTGAGTGTAGAGGACCGGAGACCCTTTTTAATGGAAACGAGACATTTTACCTTAGTCCTCACGGTTGACCTCCATCAGTTCACATACCATCAGTTGGACTCTGTGGTCGTTTGTCACCCTTATCCTATAAAAAATCCTGTGGGAGTAGGGTAACTTCCTTTTCAGGTCCAAAATCAGTTAAAGATGTGCTCTCTTATTATTTAACTTTTTCCAATAAACAATCATTTTTAGCGTAAGCATTAATCCACCTAGATAATACAAACTCTTCTTATAGGGTAGAGCATTCTAACAGTGGTAGAGCCACGCGGCAGCTTTTGCTGTCGCACAGATGGGCCGGCTCGAACCGCGGTAGTACCACGACCTCACAGAATACCAGCGTGAAGTAGAGGTTTACCTCTGCGTTTCGCTTAGTGAGAGCAGGTGGCCGGAGGACCTTTTTACTGGAAATGAGGCATTCCATCTTAGTCCTCGCGGGTGACAACGCATCTGCATTTTGATTTGTAATAGAGGATAGATGTAGATGTCTATGGGCCGCAGCAACCACTTACCATCAGGTGGACAGTGTGCTCGTTTGTCACCCTTATCCTATAAAAAATAGGGTCAAGATAGTTGGTGGTCACATTTTCCGTTGAGAATGTCTCTTTTTCAGTTTCTTTATAACAGTCTGGTGAGGGATATTATATTTTCGAAATATTCGCCTTATTTTAGCGCCTTTATGAATTTCATCGAGATACTTAAGCAAATTTAGCTCTGTATATTTAAAAAATGTCTCTTTGGGTCATATTCAATCTAAAACAACGAAAAAAGTTAAAACTTTAATCTAGTGGTCATCCATAGGAACACTTTTTTACTACTGTATACCAATAGCAAACCAGTGGTCAACAACGGGGGCACACCGCATAAAACGATTTTAATAATTGGCTTTAAGCTCTAATTTGTCAAACAAAAGCATCGCTATGAAAAAAAAGAACAAAAAAAGAAACACCATAAGCAACCAGTTGCAAACCAGTTGGTCAACAATAGGAACTCAGCACAAGGTGTGTTCCAGTAGTTAACCACCTTTCAAAATACCTACTTGATAATGTCATTATTGAATAAAAATAACACCGCATAGCACTTAAATAAACACAAAATTTTTAAAATGATACAACTTGATGACAGTAATTAGGGAATAATAGGTAATATTAAAATATTGAACTTATCGTGTCGACGTGCAAGTCTAACTGCAATGGTGGCCGAAAGGCAGTAAACGAGACACTGGTCTGAGAAAAAGAGCTAGGTATCGATATTTTTCGTTTACTCTCGCAAAAAATTATGTTCTGAGGATTAGTTATAGTCTAGTCTACATAACAAAACTATTGAATTCTTAAAAAATGCCCGCCATTTCTTAATTTATTCAATTGAACAAATGAGTGGTCAACCATTGGTACCTGGTTTGGGATTGGTACACTCACACTAATAGAATATTACAAAATTGGTTTTCGGGATTCAATTATATTCGTAATCCCCCTGGGTTTGGTGGAACGGATGGCTAAGTTGACGATTTACCTCGTTTTGATATCTTCATCTAAGTCGACATCTGGACGTCGTTACCGTATTACATAATTAATTTAACGAAGTGTCCATTAAAATTGGTTTTCTCCTGGCAAATGTATTTTCCTAATCTGCATTTAATTTTTTATAACTGAAGGCTGATTTTCCAAATGTCAAATAAAACTTATTCTGCAAATAAATTATAATCTGGCTGAATACAAAAGTGATACAATTATTGAAATATTTTGTTTATACAACTGTAGTTTTTAATTTGTTTATGTCGTATTTAGTCCTATGAATAATCTGAGAATTGAAAATTGAGCCTAATAATATTTCATTAAAACAAAGCAACAAGTAGTGTGTATTTATCACCGTAGATAACTAAAGTTTCACCATTCCTACTGCCCATCATAAATTCTCTGTTGAACACAGGGCTTTGCAATAAACCACGGCCTCGAGCCCCCGGCATTTTGTCATTTTCACACGTTACTCCGGTTAGTCATGTGTAAATAAAGCTAACCGGTTTCAAGGTTCCGTCGATTACTTGTGAACGAGCGGTAAGGTAATAATTTTTCAATCTCTGCTTCAGATTTACTATGAGCATTATAGTAATTTCGTGGTGCATATAATAAAAAAATCCTCCATGACGGACCAGTCCGTACTCAAAAGCTGGACGCACATTTGTCCACGCCGTACGAGCCGCACGCGCCGTACGCGTCGCACGCGCCGTACGCGCCATATTTTAGAATTCGTTGTATGAAATTATATGAAACCTCGCACATTACAGCCGTACCGTACGCGCCGAATTTTATAAAATGCGGTAGGTATACGATATCGAAAGACGAATGCTGATGACTAATACAGTGTTGTCTAATGTTGCAAACTTAGTGGATTTTCCACTATAACCGGTGGTTTTGACTTACACGATTATCTTTGTATTTTTATAACTTTTAATTCATTCGTAATTAATTATACACAATTTCAATTTTTTTTGCATCGGTTTTCAATATGTATACTTAGCGATGAATTATTTAAATAGTGAACTACAAAAAAATAGTTAAATTTAATTTAAAACCCAATGATACTTGATTACTTAACTGTCAATAAAAATACTTATCTCAAAAATACGTCTTTTTTCTGGTTCAATTGGCCTTCTAAATTTTGAGTTTTCCATAGAAAGATATGGTTTTAGTATATGTAGCAATTCTTGAAATTTCGTGATGTTAAATGCAAATATATAAAAAAAATCGTTCATCATCATCTAATAAGTATTTAAATAAAGTATAATATCCTCTTCATATTCTCCATACAATTGCCTTTTTAAATTAATATTATGAATCCAGAATTTTCTTTTTCTTCGAATTTTATTTTCTTCTTCCTTTGCCAATAAACAGGCTATATTTCTTTCCATAGCGATTTCGAGCGATCTATTTCCCTGTACCGTTTTACACCAGTGGTTGGAAAAACTACAAAAGTAGTTGGTAATACAAAAGATTTGCGTAAGGCGCGGACGATGCGTACGGGTAAATATGCGAGGCCATCAGTGAAACTCGGCGCGTACGGCGCGTACTATGCGTACGGTGCGGACAAATGTGCGTTCAGCTAAAGGCAGAAGTGCTCCTCGACACCGCCCGCATCGTCGGCCGGTTTCTTTCCCTTTCCTCCTAAACCTCAGCCGTTTGGTCTCCCCTACGAGGGCTTCCATCTGGTTGGGCTTTTATTTATTTATGTATTATTTATGATTGTATATTTAATATATATTTATGTGCATTTATTTAATGTATCCTTTTATATATTTATTCAGTCCAACCAGATGAGAATACTTTATAAATACTCAAATAAAAATAGTAATATGCATTTATTTATTTATTTTACGATATTTAAAGTATGATTTATTTCAATAATCTTATCTGGTTTGGCTGCGTAAATGTATATATAACGCAACCAATTGAGAATAGTATTTAAATACCCCAAAATAAAATAAAATTCTTATGCAAATAATATATTTATTTCAGTTATTTATATAACGTTAAAAATATAATATTATTAACTAATTGCAAAATGTGTACCACAAGATTGGTAATTGGGATTGGTACTATCTTATAAGGCCACTACAAAGCATGGCAGTTATAAAAGAATAATAATTAAAAATATTTACCAGGTGGGGTTCTAGTCAAGACCTGGATTGTAATAAACTTTTATTTTTTTATAGGAGAGGGGGCAAACGAGCATGCGGCTCACCTGATGGTAAGTGACTACCGCCGCCCATGAACAACTGCAACACTAGGGAGGGAATTGCAGATGCGTTGCCGGCCTTTTAAAAAGGAGTACGCTCGTTTCTTGAAGGTCCCTAAGTCGTATCGGTCCGGAAAAATCGCTGATGGTAATCGATTCCACAAGGAAGTCGTGCGAGGAAGAAAACATCTTCTAAATCGCACAGTGGTGGACCGCCAATCATCCAGATGGTGTAGATGTTATCGGGAGTTCTACCGCGATGTGCGTTCGTAAAATTTGGCGGCTGGGATTAATCCGAACAATTCCTCAGAGCACTCCCCGTGGTAAATGCGAAAGAAAATGCAAAGAGATGCAACATCTCTTCGCAGCGCCTATGAGTATAGCCGATCGGAAATGACTCGGTCGTTGACTATTCGAGCCGCATTGCGCTGGATGCGGTCAAGTCGAAGGAGCTGGCACTGGGGAGCCTCTGCCGATGTCGATGGAAACAATATTCCCATAACTAACATAACATAGTAGTAACTAAAAAATATATTTAAACATGAAGTGATCTCAAATTGATAAGACAGGTGAGCATTACTCCAACTGACAACTATTATTTCAAGGCCCTGTAGAGTAAATTTACATTGTCGTACCTATTTTCAATGTAAATTGAAATTATGATTCATTCATCAAAGTTATTTTTTAATTTTATTTGATTATTATTTTTTAAAGAAAATCATTGAAAAAGTTAATTAGAATCGTGTAATTCTCTACATTTAGTAAGGACATATCGGAAATATTTCACATTTACTTCGCCAATATTTCATACTATTGCAGTTAGGTAATAGCTATTAAGGCGTTTTAGCTTCTCGAAATTGCCAAACTTAACGTTTGTTTGTAGTTTTATGACAGAACATTGCCAAGTAAACAGATATATCTTTAAGTTAGTGCTTGCTAAACTTGACAAAGTATTGTTTAAATAACTTATTATAAAAAAGGAATTTATATAATTAATTATCTTTACCCACTTCACTTAAACTAAACTGCATGTTAGTAAGAGTGGTTCACGGCAAGTACTCAATCGAAGATTCACACCCCCGACCTCTTTAAGTTGAGTTTTTATGAAGAGCTGTAATGGCGATGATGATATTTCCTTGACCCGAGAGCTGACATCAGGCAGGGAAGGCAGATCATTTTTAAATCAGAAGTCTCTAGCTTTAACTTTGTCAGTTTTCAGCTTGTATCAATCCTACCAGCGTTGAATATTGTATTTGAAAAGTTAATTCTTAATTAAGGCTCTCCTTATTGAAATAACTTTAAATATCATTTTCAGAATTCAGGAACCCTACAGAACCGATGAAGGAGTATTTTCAATTCAGTGTTTTTATAATGAATTCATTACAGTCTAACCAAAGTCCTCTGCTGAACATTCTCCCTATAGATTGCCTCGTAGGGGGGATGGCAAATCATAGTTTCCAAATATAATAAGGTGCCATAATTTTCAAGATAGGCCACATTAAGCCGAATATGGTGAAACGCACTGACTTAGCTTGACAAATGAAAAAACCTATTCTCTCTTGCCTTGAAGACACTTTCATTGTATTGGTACAGAAAAGAAGATGTTGGAAAATTATTCCACTCCTTTGCTGTAGGCATTACGAACAACAAAGCGAACCGTTTTATTCCAAGGCGGCATCCACGACTTTTTCTGCCACCAGGCAGGCGCCACTTAGAAATGAAGTGAAATATTTGACATATATACATAGGAAGCGAATTTAATAAATTAAATATGTTGGAAATGTGTGGAGATTAATGTTTCTACCTAAAATATTAGTTATATTTTATTAATTAGATTAGAAACGGATAAACTACTTATATCCCTATAAGTAGAAAACTAAAAAAAGAGAATTAAAATTTGCAAAAAATTAAAGAGCAATTGTTTTGTATATTTATATACTGAAAATCGATACACATTTATTTTGAATATAATATAACTTGCTCAATAATGATAACATTGCGTAATAAATAAGTTCACCTCACTCCCAAATAGCCACATCTGGTGAGCGTAAAACTATTAGGCCTGTTGCAGCTATATTGACAGTACAGTTGTAGCACGAATAGGTCGGCTCGACCGGGGAATGACCACGCTTTCACAGAATATCAGAGTAAAATAGCAGCTTAATGCTGCTGTATTTCATTTGGTGAGTGTAGAGAACCGGAGACCCTTTTTACAGGAAAAGAGGAATCCCGTCTTAGTACTCAAGGCTGATAAAGAATCTGCCTTTTATTCGCAAACGAGGGTAGATGTAGATGTGTATGGGCCACATCAACCACTTTCCATCAGGTGGACTGCGTGCTTGTTTGTCACCTTTATCATATAAAAAAGCCTTCCTTGGGTGGCATATCGATGGAATTGGTGGCTTCGGTCTTGCTATGTTTTAGTCTTTTTTAGCGGCTATAAGAGGTGGTTATAATGATTGTACATTCATAAGAGTATATATTTTGCACGTTAAACAGGCAGATATGTTTTCAAAAATCACGACGTAAAGACGATTAAAGTTTGTGACTTATAGAAATTCTGGTAAATTAGCAAAGTTGCGGCAATGAAACAGTCCTGACGACTGTAATAAAAACTAAAAAAATGTATTATTCATAAACTATGGCAATTTTGTGTAAAATGTTTTTTGAAATCGTTCACTATTTTAAAAATGAAATAAAAAAAGATTTTATATAAAATGTTTGTAAACTTACAACAACTTGACACAGTAATAACTTTTTATAAATGAAATCACACAGCGTTTCCACACAGGTTTTGCCAAAAGCTATTTCCTGTTGACGGAGCCGCCGTAAATGCTTGTACAAACGCAGAAGCACTTAATCATTTTCGCTTATATTTGATTGATGGAACGAAAAGCCATCACGATCGGAGATAACTTTGGCCAATATTTATGTTACGCTGAATTCCAATGTTCCGTATTTAAAATTTGTTGAGATACTATAGGCAACATTTTTGAGCCGACTTAAAAAAAGGAGGTATGCAATTCGATTGAATGTTTTTTTTTTCTTTTCTTTTTGTGTATGCGTCTGATGCATTGTCGTTGTCAATTGTAAACCAATTTTGATGATTCTTTTTTAGTAAATAGATGTACTTTAAAGTTGGAGCCATATATTTTTTTATATAAAATACCACTTCTAAGGGTAGCAAATGGGGGATGAAGTTTTTAATGTAACTATTTAGACGACATTTAGATTGTGATATTCGTAATTCCATTTACCATTCCCATTACAGCCTATATAGGCCTGCGCTCACGGCATGGCATGGCACGGCGCGGCGTCAAAGAATTTTTTTCGTAGGTAAATGATTTCCGACCTTATTTTAATGATATTAGCACTGAAATTCCCTTATTTCAACACGAATAGACCCAAACGTCACTCGCGACGTAATTCCGCGGCACGTTACGGCATTACATAGGATGCCGCGGCACGACTCGCGTGAGTACTCGGTACACAAATGCGTTTTGACTAATTTCGCATGCCGCGGGATGCCACAGGATCCTTCGGCATGACACGAGATGCCACAGGACCGTTCGGCATACTGAAGTGTGACTTGCCACGCCGTGGCACGCAGGCCCTAAAAGTCCACTGCGGAACATAGGTCTCCCCATAGATTGTCAAATAGTGGAAAATTTGCCATAGTTGCCACGCATGGCTGGCGGGTTGGCAACCGTAGTATTTTATTATTTGAGTTGATATCAGGAAGATTCTGCAGCCCATCACCAGTTTCTATTTCACTTTGTCGCTTCTTATGACACCCACGTGACGATATGGGGTAGTGGCTATTCTTACATCGCCATTATACGGGGTTATTCCACTTAAAAGGGTACATACAAAACTATCTTTAAATAAAAAGCAAAAGCCGACATCAAACAACTAAAATTAATTAATTAATTTCAAATACTGAACTTGACCTTTTTCTTCTGTACAATTTGTCTTAGTAGCGACTTCTAAATATGAAATTGTATTGTTTTTTTTTGTTATTTAAAGTCGCCTAATAAAAATGTATTTTTCTATTCAGTCAATAGCGGAGATTTAATATGTTCAGCACTGGACTTTTATGACTGGACTTAATGAATGAATTAATTAAAAATGAATATTTAATATTCTAGTCGTTCGTTAGTTATAACGCGTGTTATAACTAACGAACGCGTTAAATTATATCAATTTAATTAATTTGCAAGTAATTTTGTCAAAAGGTAAAATTTGAAGTGTCAAATTTACATTCATAATTGAAGTCAGAATTTGTCATAATAATACAAGCCCGTTTTACATTTTAAATGAGCCATCCTTTAATAGTTTTCTTTCATAATTTGTTATGCGAATTAAGGTTGCGCAATTGGTCGATAAAGTGAGAAGTATTAATAGCACCCAGGCAGGCAAGGCGCCTAATGTAGTCAAAGAATGCAGGTAACGCGAATTAATTTGAATTCGAATTCTCATTAGGACATGAGGGCAAATGAAGTCTGCTAACTCGAACCGTAAAGCGATAAAGTCTTTTTATTAACTTTCCAAAACTATGAGAAGTATTTTCTTTTTGTGTTATAGACTTTCTGCGAAGTATTATGACTGTGACACGAATGCATCAGCTCTACCGTGGAAAGACGAAACTCTAACAGTATTCTGTAGCGTAAAACATTGTGTATTTCGTTTTGTAAGTGACGAGAACCGGTCACTCTTTTAACTGGTAACATGGCATTTGATTGAAGTTCTTAGGGGTGACTGCGCATTTGCATTTTGATTCATAATGATGGCTAATAATTGTCTGCTCACCAGATGTCACTAGTTGACACTGAGGTAAAGTTTTTTGTTACACAATGTAATTTAATTGAGAATTTGTTTTTTAATAAAAGTTTATCAGTTTCTAGAGTATTATATCAATACACAAAACAATGCGTCAGTGGTTTTCTATTTAATTTTTTGCACATTTTTAACTTTTTATAATTTTTCTACTTTTATGAATATCTGTGGTTTGGTTTATTTATTTTTAATGTTATTAATATAAAATATAGCTAACAGTATAAAAAGAAACAATAACTTTTATATTTTCCGAACAAATTAACTTCCCCACTATGAAAGCTGTCAAATATTATACCTCACTTTCTAGTGGCGCCACCCTAGTGGCAAAAAAAGTCATGGATGCCCTCATTGGAGAAAGAGAGGAGTGTGGCGGCGCTGTCGTCACGCCGCAAGCAAAAATACATTGAAGCCTAAATCGCGCTAACAAAGTTCCGAAGTGAAAGCAGTATATATAGAATAGCTCCGAGTTATCACTTGGAGCGTTGGCTGCTCCCCAGGCTGAACACCTTACCCGGCGGGAGATCTCCCCTTTCCCTTTCACGGCCACAGTGGTGACCAACCGACGTGATTTGAACACGCAACCAACAAACCTTTGGATACTACAACTTCAAGCCCTTTGTCTTTATCCTCAAGGACCCCTACTAACATGCACTCCCAAGAATCGTCTTCTGCAGTCTTCTGCTCCTGCAAGTCAGTCCAATTTATCTTCATCTTGACTCACCACAGTTCGTTTCCACTCGTTCTCACCGGCATTACTTGCAAGTGCGTAGTTACGTCACTTGCATTTACGGACACAGCACTCATTCCTCACCGGCATCAAGGACGTACCGGCAGTCAGACTGCACTATCGACATGCAATCTGAGTGGGGGGATGATGTGGCGGCGCTGTCGTCGCGTCACAAGTGTATGAATGTAAAAACAATATATTATTTGGGTTATTTCTCAAAGAGTAGCCAAATTTTATTCTTAAGTTCAAATATATAAATAATGATATACCGTTATTGCAGTTTTTGAAAATACGAGTAAATAAGGCTTCTACTTTAATTTGACCTTACTCAAATTGAATGTGATTCATGGGCAACGACGTTTTGCCTACAGATCGAGCCTTAAAATTATGTACGTGTGCAGTAAAATAGTTAAAATAATGCATTACCACGCATTGCGAATTCAAAAGATAAAAAGGACAGAATATTTGAGATTTTTTAAATTATTTTTTTTACGTTTTGCCTATATTACTTCTTCTGAACCTTCCATGCAAATATAGCCGGTTATTGCAAAATAACCCTATATAGAATAGCTTCGGACTACCACTGAGCCCTTCCATTATATTCAGAACATTTTCCCCGATTGATTTTTAGCCCGGGGAGCGGCCAACCCTCCCCGGGCTGAAAATCATACCCGACGGGAGATCTCTCCTTTTCCTTCCACCGGCTACCGGAGAGAGATTTGTATAGAGTAAGGGATACAAGTGAGCAGACAGGATCACCGTTAGTAAGTGGGTGCTTGGCTTACATTCATCTATATCTACTATATCTATCCTATAATAAGATTCAAAATATATATCGGAATGCTTTAATAGCAATGAAAAAGGTCCCCGGTTCTCAGCATTTATCAAACGAAACTCAGCAGCATTATTCTGTTATTTCACGCTGGTATTTTGTTAGCGTGATCCTACTATGATTGAACCGAGTCATTTGTGTTGCAACTGTAATTTTAAATTGTAATGCAATGCGGTGAGTCACTTGTTTATATTGTATAAGTAAATATGTATATTTTTTATGTTGTTGTATAATGTTCTTGTGTACTCGTTGATAACACTTAATGCTGTATAAAATAAATGGAAAATTAAAACTAACAGTAAACAAGCGTAATGATTAAAACATTAATCAAAATACCAGACTACGTTAAAAATTTACCGAATAAAAAACATTTCTGTCCCTTTGTATTTGCAAATATCTTCTACAAGAAGACAAATCTAACGACACTCTTTTGCTAAATAGCAACTGCTATTCCGCTATACAGTTTTTTTTAATAATGGTAAAAGATTACGGTAATTTAAATTTGTTATTATTTTTCTAAACAGTACCCAGTTTCTATTCTTTTAAATTGAGCTTGTGCCTGTTCTTAGACCAACCTTAAATTCTTGTATTCGAGGTAAGCTTGTGTCATGAAGGGAGACTTATAACTAGAAGACTAAAGTTTTGAATTCTAGAAAATGTTTTAGTAATAAACATAGGTACACAAAAACATAGGAGTACTTGCCAGCATGTAACATTTAACTAAAATATACTTATATAGACCTTTTGACAAGGCCAACTTTAAGGGGAGGAACTGGTTCCTGAAACACAGTTACACTAGCTCAGGGGAATCAATGAACTTATGTAAAAAGGTAGTTATTTAAAAATAAAATAAAAAAAATAGATATTTTTAGAAATACAAGAGCAGACTTCTATGAAAATCGTTACTTGATATTTGAATAATCAAGCAACGCACTCAGCTTCATATTCGAAATCCAAACAACATAACCATCAGTTATTTCATTTATTATCACGTTGGTTAGGTTCGAATAAAATATTTTTTTTAATAAATTCATTACGCGTGTTGAGAATTTTAGCAAGAAATTTTAAGATTTTGGTAGTGATAAAAGTCTCAATATCGAATATATCTTGCAATAATTTTCTTATTCGAAACATTTAAAAATTAAATCTGCTGGGGCCTATTCTTGAAAAGGGCTTCAACTAAAATCTTTGTATTTCCTCAAAATAGGTAAGACAAACATCTCCAATTAGGACGGGATTACACGGATCCCAAGTTTAAATTAGAATGATTACGAGAGGAACAGTTTTTGAACGCCTTACCTTTAAATATAGGAACTCTGGAACTTACCGTATACAGTAGATTCTATTACATCATATTCAGTGTCATGAAAATTAATATAATCTTTTTAGAAAGTTATTTGGGTGAATTTATAAATTAATAGGTGAAGGGAAATCTTTAAACATATTGTGCGAACTGAGGAGTGTTAGATTTGGCATAGTTAAAGATTATATAGAGAAGGAGTGTAACATTTATAAATAATATGTGTTACAAATACATCAAACTAAACATACATTGCTTTAATTAATACTGCTAATGTAAAACATATAATTTTCGCTTGAACAAATTAGTCGTTTGCAGAGGTTTGTTGACGTTCACATACTGCCGATGTCTCAGAGTGAGTACGAGGAGTATAATTACTACGTCTAAGTACTTTGTATGTTATTACTCTAAGACCGATATCAAACACTTAATAGTCTGTGGTCGAACAGTCACACAGAGTCAAGGAGTTGAGATTGTCGCCAAAGAATTTTAAATTATTGCTAACAAGTAATTACTGACAGATTGACTGAGAAATCGTTTTCATTGCCATCAAAGTTTAATAAATATGCAAAAAATGCAAATAAAAAAATAAATCGAATGTCAGCAAGTGCGTTGAAAAAATTAATCACAAACTTTTAACAGAAATAGCATATAAAGAAGGCAAGTAAAATAAAACCATGTTAAAAGATCTTTGTAAAGAACTACAGAATAAATATTCTTGTGAAACGAAAAATTAAAAGTAAACACAGTACGTTTACATTCATAGCTCCCCGTCGATATAGGTTTACTTTAATATTCGTGTAATATTTAGATATTATATCACATTATTATAACAAAGTATAAAGAGTTTTCCACTCTATTAGATAAGAACAATTAATAAATATGTGTGTTTAGTTCCGTTGACGAGATATAATCCAGGAGGTATGCACAGAAAATACAATACATTTCAGAGAATGAGCACAGGAATTGCAGTACTTATTTAATCCATAATCAGATAACAAGGCGCTCGGCCAGTTCCTACCCCTTTCTTATCAATTCACGCATTCGAACTGCCTTTCGTATTGCATACAACAAAAAGATGGAATAATTTGACAGCATCTGTCAGATGTAGGTCTTTAAGGTAGGAGTGAATAAACTAAGTCAACACGTTTTACCATCTTTGGCTCCATCACCCCATACTTCCAGGTGAGATTACAACCAAACACTGGTTTATAATAGTTAAAAAGAGGAAGAAGTTACTAAATTAGCGATCAGATAAGACATGACATTTTAGTAGCGAATAGAGCGCGCTAATGTTGCCACATTGCAAACAAGACTTATTTCTAAAAACAAGATGATAACATTTACCACAGATTACAACAGAGGTCAAGCCGTGTGTTGTCACCCCTGAGAACTAAGCTAGAATGCCTTGTTACGAGTAAAGAGCGCACCATACGAAACACAGCAGCCTTAAATTGCTATAACACGCTGGTATTCTGTAACAGTTCTGTCCTTGAGTTACCACGGTTCACATTACATACATATTTTTATAAGTGGGTAATTGTCTGGATATTATTTCTACTACAAAGCAGCAGAAGCCACACTATATATAGTGATAGCACTATTGACGCTGCTTTACGTCACCGTTCTTAATGTTTATGTCATCATATGAATGAGGTTGTGAATTATATGCCAGTCTTACTTAACAACCAAAATTATCATAGTCGGAGAAAAGAGAAGTGAGGCTATGTTGAAGTACTAGTAACGGAAACTGTAAATTCCCAGTATTCTCTTAAATTCCCGGTATCTTAGTCCTCACGTGTGACACCGCATGTAAATTCTTAATCGAGGATAAATGTAGATGCCTATGGGCCACAGCATCCACACACCATCAGGTGGAATGTATGCCCGTTTATCATCTATATTCTATACAAGAGGCAACGTAGTTTAACACAAAGTACCAAAATAAAAAGAAATTACCTGACAAAGGAAATAACACAAACCGTCGAGATAAGAAATTCGATTTGCATATGAAGCGACCGCATTGTGCCAGGAGAATGAATGCATTTGCAACAAGTTTACCTTCCACCTCTGAAAAGTTAGAATTTCGTTCTAAGATAAATTAAATTTTTTAACTTTACAGGATTTCAAAGTCTTAAAATCTTATAATATATCTTACGTTAATACATGACATGATTAATAAGAGACTAAGCTTAGGTATTTATGAAGAGAAGTGCATGAGAGAGAAATTACCATTTTGTGGCAGTGTAGTGGTGCTTCTAGATGCTAGGTTTTGCAATAAACGCTTCGCTTGGCAGGTGGAATACTTATTGCTGTGTTAGACGTTTCATACAACTGATACTCCTCCACGTCATTGATATTGGCATTTTAGTTACGATATAAATCTGGAAAGTTAATAGTAAAGTGAACAACAGGTAAATATATTTGCCAAACATAATGATAAACAATAAAACCCGTAACTAGTTTTTGTACGTGGTAGAGCCATGCTGCAGCTATATTTAGGTAGTAACACGAATGGGTCGGCTCGACCGGGGCAGGACCACGCTTTCACAGAATACCAGCGTAAAATAGCAGATTAACGCTGCTATGTTTCTTATGGTGAGTGAAGAGAACCGGAGACCCTTTTTACTGCAAACAAGGCATTCGATGTTAGTCCTCACGGGTGACAACATATCTGCATTTTGATTCATAATCGAAGATAGATGTAGATGTCATGGACCACAGCAACCACTTACCATCAGGTGGACTGTTTGCTCGTTTGTCACTCTTATCCTATAGAAAGAAAAACTAGTCTATTAGACTGTCTCTTCAAATGTAAGACGAATTTACAATAAAATTTGGATGTTTTTTTTTAAAGAACAGGGGGCAAACGAGCATGCGGCTTACCTAGTGGTAAGTGTCGACCACCGCCCTTGAACAACTGCAATCCCAGGGGAATTGCAGGTGTGTTGCTAGCCTTTTATAATAGGATAAAATAATTTTATTCAATGTGGATTACAGTACATAACACTTATTGAAAGTCATTTTATACATGTCATTTAAACAGTTGTAGAGCCACGCGGCAGCTTTTGCTGTCGCACGGATGGGCCGGCTCGAACCGGGGTGGTACCACGACCTCAGAGAAAACCAGCGTGAAGTAGAGGTTTACCTCTGCGTTTCGCTTGGTGAGTGCAGGTGGCCGGAGGCCCTTTTTATTGGAAATGAGGCATTCCATCTTAGTCCTCACGGGTGACAACGCATCTGCATTTTGATTTGTAATAGAGGACAGATGTAGATGTCTATGGGCCGCAGCAACCACTTACCATCAGGTGGACTCTGTGCTCGTTTGTCACCCTTATCCTATAAAAAAAATTAAAAAAATTATTTACTTTTACCACTGATTTGCAAACAAACCTCTGTGCTGGGAAGAACCAGCAAGAAACCCAGCGAGACTTTTTTAAATAGGTGTAAGCTCGTTTCTTGAAGGTCCCTAAGTCGCATCGGTCCGGAAAAATCGCCGGTGCGCAAATTAGTCGTACAAGGAAGAAAACTTCTAGTAAATTGCACAGTAGTAGTAGTAGTACACCGCGAAGTATCCAAATTATGTGGATCAGTAAGTTTTGTCGCGATGTGCGTTGGTGAAATTTGGTGGCTGGAATTAATCTGAACAATTCGGGTGGGTAGAAAGATTAACCAAACATAATATGGGACGTCTCGTAGCTAGACGGAACGATGCTTTTCGCGATGTAGTTTATAGTAACGGAATTCCATAAGCCAAAGACCTAAGTGATATCTTAGAAGATATGTTTTAGAGCCTCACCGAAGCTATATTATCGTTATAGTACGGATGGGTCCGTTGGATCGGGACCAAGTTCTTACAGAATACCAGCGTAAAATTGCTATTTTAACTCAATTTTTAAGTCAGCTAGAAAATGTTGCCTATAGTAAGTATTTCAACAAGTTTTAAATACAGAACATTGAAAATCAGCGTAACATAAATACTAGCCAAAAGTTATCTCCGATCGTGATGGCTTTACTGCTGTAAGCTGCGATAAGACGCTGCTGTGTTGCTGCTCTCCAAATGCATTATATATATTATGGTTGTAGCACGAATGGGTCGTTACGATCGAGGTAGTACCACGCTCTTTTCAGCGCAAAATAGCAGCTTTATGTTGCTGTGTTTCGTATGGTGAGTGTAGAGAAGCGAAGACCCTTTTTACTGGAAACGAGGCATTCCATCTTAGACCTCATGGTTGATAATGCAAGCTCAAAGCTCTAACAAAGCTCTACTTTGGTTGCTTAATGGAGGATAAATCTAGATGTTAATGGGTCACAGCATTCACCTAACATCAGGTGGACGATGTGTAGCTTAAAATTAAAACTTATATTATCATACAGTCCTACTTTGCCTACTACAATTTTGATGAAATTTTTGTGTGCGTCCCAGAATGGTTTAGATTCATAATTATATCCGTTAGGTGGCGCTGTTATTGAGACCCAGAAATCACCTGTGCGAAGTCGTGGGGGATCGTTATTAAGGAATTATTTATGTTGCGAATAGCAACACAGGTAATACGAAATTACATTATAAATAATTAAAAATGTAGAAAGAATTATTCCAATATACCATGAAATAAAAATGAATGCCTGTTCAGTGCCTATTAATAGCTAAAATCTTTCATAAAATATTATTTGCCACTTTAATATGAAGCTATTTTAATTGCAAAGCATTATAAAATTTTGCAGGTCTATGGAGCACCTATTGATAAAGTCGAATTATTTTCTAGATGACAAAGCTACTTTTAATTAATTTAATAATATGAATATTTTCAAGCTTCCTTTTGCTTTACTTTAAGCATTTAAAATTAAAAATATTGTGAATCAATCATTATGAAGCAATTTACGGCATATATACGGAGTAGAATTTTATAAAGAATAATGGTAGCATTTAATAAAAACTCTATGCCGACTTCAAAGTACTAAAAATAATAAAAAATGCGTGAGTGTCGTGGAACACTCGGTTGGAATGAAGTTCCTTGCGTAGTACATTATTATTGATAAACGTAGGTATTATATTATTCATTAACAAATACAAATGAATGAATAATGTACTAGAGTCTATTAAAATGAAGCGTCATTTGAAATAAAATAATCTGGGGGCACGGTAGTGCCCCCGCCAAGTCGAGCAAAAAAGCGGCACGACCGTACCATCCTTTTCTCGAAACAGTTCACCATTTTTGACCCCCTATAACTTAGTTGTGGATGAAACTAGAAGCCTGAATTCATCAGTAACATTCAGTAACCAAGTATGCATTGTATAAAAACGGTATATTTCAAATTTGATTCAATTTGAACTAGTAGTTTAAGAATTATAACCAGTCAAAGTTTCTTAATTTTGTCACTCACTGACGGACCGATCATCAAAACTTTAAGGCACTTCTAGCAGACGTAGAAGCTTTATGTTTAGAATACAATTAGTGTTTAGTATATAAATCAAGAAAAAACTAAAATCTTTTGTAATTTTGGTCCAGTTTTCTAGATTTGTTGGTGTCAACTGCACAAATAACTTTGTAATCAAATATATAGGATTACAAAGTTACATTTGCTGTGAATGAAACAGTGTACCTATATGTATAATGCCATCAAAAACATAACTTGTAAAAAAACCAACTCTCGCAAGTCAGTTCTTCTACCGTTAAAAGTTGTGAGATCCATGTAATGTCAAGTCGGTTAATTTATTCAGTCCCTACTTAAGGGTTCTTCTGTCTTAAGTTATTACGTAATTAGCTAACGTAACAACATCTTATAGATTGAGTTGATCATCGCATGAAAACACAATGTATCTCGTAAGTAATACATATTATATTAAATTAGATTATTTAGTACGATTGCCAAGTAAATTTATTTATTTAAAACATAAAAGATTTTTGATATGGTCACTTTAAGATGTTGTTAGGTTAGCTAGTTAGCTAATTGCGTAATAACTTAAGACAGAAGGACCCTTAAGTAGGGACTGAAGAAATTAACCAACTTGGTATTACATGGATCTCACAACTTTCTACGGTAGAAGAAATGAGTAGCGAGACTTAGTTTTTTTTTTACTTAAGTTATGTTTTTGATGGCTATTTCTTTCATGGCAAGATAAGAAAAAGTGCGAGGGAGATGGATATTATTCCATCTCACTTCCTTATATCGCCGCCAAGGCCTACACTATGACACAAGGGGGTAGTGACGAAAAAATCTTACACTTTTTTGCCGCCTAGCTCCCATCCGCCAAACCCGTTACCGCAACCCCGATAAAGAACTTCGTTCCAAAATAAATTGCACATAATAAGGTTCTGGAGAACTAAAATGCTATAAAATTGCGTATGAAACCGATTTTGTAATTTTCTTCCTTTTTTTATTTGAATTGGGCTTTTACTTTATATTAGATGTTTAATTTCGATTCCTTTATCGGACTAAGGAATATCAGAAGCTCAATAACTAGATTGAATTAAAATTACGTCCCCAATTTTTCCATTATTTATACCACCTCAGAAGTTAGCCTATTTAAAGAACAAAATCGTTGCATAGTTTACGGAGATTCGCGTAATACGAGGTTAATTAAGTTTTTGGAAACTTACTAAATCTCTAAGATAAGTATATGTAAATTGTATTTATTTATAAATGTGATCGCCTTTTAATTCCCTGGGAATAAAAGGTTTAATCCTGTGACTCGAGAAAGGCAGCACAGATCACCTCATTGTCGCCATCGAATTTTATACCTCTAATAATGTTTTTTCAGGTGAGTAAAAAGGAAAAAAACACTCGGAACTAGGTCCGGAGAATAAAGTGGATATGATTGATGGCCAGGGCAATTATCACTATAAAAAAGCACACAAGTACGCAATTTTCCTCGACGTTTATTATTAAGTTCATTGCGTAATTTTTTCAAATAATTTCCGGTTATTGTCTCCCTTTTACTTCAATAGTCGATCATTATTATATCTTCCGCACCCAGAAGACAGACCATCATTTTTCTAGCAGATGCAGACACCTTGAATCTCTCGGCTCGCGGAGAAAATGGTCTCTTCTACGCCTTGCTTTGGTTTTTCATCTCCGGGTCAAAATGGTGTACCTACGTTTCATCTATAGTTACGAAACGGGCACAAAACGAATCTGGAACTTCTTCAATTATTGCTAAAGGAGACAGTCCGAAATTGTATGGAGCGTAGGCCTAGTTTATGTACTCTCTCTCTCTCTTGCTGGCTATGTGTCCCACATGGTGGTGGGGTCAGCCTTTCTTGTCTTACGCCTCCACTTCGCTCTATCCTCGACTTCATTTTCGGAGACTACGCACTCTCTCATGTCCTTTACCACTACATCTTTCCATCGTGTTTTGGGTCTGCCCCTGGATCTTCGACCTGGGATGGAAAGTTGTAGTGCCAAGTTCCCTACGTAGTCGGGTGGCCTCCTTTTCACGTGCCCCTACCATCGCAGCCTACTTTCCTGCATCTTGTCAGCGATGTCGCGCACGCCCAAGCTTCCTCGCACGTACTCGTTGCGGATTTTGTCGAGCTTGGTAACGCCGCACATCTACCTCAGCATCTTCATCTCGGCAACTTGCATGGTATGCACATTATTTTGAGTTACGGCCCATGTTTCACTGCCATACAATAGGACTGGTCTGATGATCGTCTTATAGATTAAACCTTTAAGTTTGACCGGCATTCTCCTATCGCACGTGACACCAGTCACTTCTCGCCACTTTAGCCACGCTGCGGCTATTCGGTGCAGAATGTTAATTTCCAAGTCCCCAGAACCGCTCATCATACTACCCAGATACTTATATTGATCACACGAGTTGACCAATTGTCCATCGATGGAAATCGGACTGTTGTTTGTATCTGGGTCGTTGAAGGACATGAACTGAGTCTTTGCCACACTCAGCACTAGGCCACCGGTCTGTAACTGATGTTTCCACGACACGAGTGCCTCTTGTAAGTGAGCGCGGCTGTCTGTGCAGATGGCTACGTCGTCAGCGTATATAAATGTCCACGTTGCTGAATTCTGTGCCGCTTCAGTGAGTGAGTCCAGAACCAAACAAAACAGAAAAGGGCTAAATACAGAAGCAGAACCTTGGTGCACTCCTTCTGTGACCGCTATCGACTTGGTCTCACCCACCACCGTCCGAACCATTGATCTCGCATCTCTGTACATGTCGGCAATGATGTTAACGTAGTGTTCGGGGACATTTTTCTTACGAAGGCTCCACCAGATCGTATCCCTTGGGACACGATCAAACGCCTTTTCCATGTCCAAAAATTCGACATATAATGGTCGGTTTTTCGCGCGATACTCTTCGACAATCGTGTTAAGAGCAAACATCGGATCCGTGGTAGACAATCCAAGTACGAAGCCATAGTGGTTCTTAGACAGCTCGCACTCGGATCTTATGCGGCTGTCAATTACCCTCTCATAGAGCTTCATGGTGTGACTGAGGAGCTTGATTCCGCGGTAGTTGTTGCACTCGTACTTACGACCTTTTCCCTTGTAGATGGGACTATAGTGCTCAATCTCCACGCCTTTGGCATTTTTGAAGAGAACAACATACAGTTAAAGAAATCGGTTAGCAGTATGAGTCCGCGTAGACCTAAGCATTTCCAAGCTTCCACTGGTATTCCGTCAGGTCCAATGGCTTTCTTGTTGGACATTTTGTGTAGGGCTTTCTTTACCTCATCAGGGTGTATTGGAGGTATAAGTCCTGCATTCACTTCCAATCCAGGAAGTTGTGTGGCAGCTAGATGGGGTAGGGATAGTAGCTGTTCGTAGTAATGATGCCAAGCTGTTATGACATCCTGGTCTTTATATAACAAGTCGCCATTTGGACCTTTGACAGTTTTACACCTGGCCGGATCCTTTGTGCTTTGACAACGCTGTTTTGCTAGCTTATATATACACTTTTGGCCTTCTTTTGTGTTTAACTTACTATAAAGCGTTTTCTGGGACTGCGCACGTTCTATGGCTATAACTTTCTTGGTAACTTTTTTAACTTCTTTGTACTTTTCCCGATCATCTGGGGTTAAAGTGGACTGCCAGGTCTTAAAAGCATCTTTCTTTTCCCGTATTGCATCTTGCACCTTTTCTGTCCACCACCACGTCTCTCTGTCGGATTTTTTACCGCTTTTTGTACGGCCAAGAATGTTGTTTGCGGTAGTTATAATGGACTTACGTAAATGTTCCCATATGGTGTCAATATCTGATTTAACATCAACCTTTAAATCAGCAAGACGTTCACAGAACTCGGGAATTTTCTCACCTTTTAGGTTCCACCATTTGGTGAGTTCAGGAATTTGAGTTGGTTTTTCCTTGGGATGTCGTTTGAATTGCACGTCCATTACAACAATACGGTGTTGGGGGGCGACGCATTCTCCCGGAATAACCTTACAATTTGTTACACGGCCAATGTGAGCTCGGTTGATTAGTATGTAGTTAATCTGTGAAGATGTTTGGCCGCTTTTACGTGATCAGATTTTCGATCTTTTTAGCGAAGAAGGAATTGGCAATAGCAAGATCGAAGGCTGCTGCCGTGGAGAGAATGACTTTAGCAGCATCGTTTAGTGTTCCGTATGCGTAACCTCCGTGCACCCTTTTGAAAGCGCTGTTTGCTTCTCCGATGTGGCCGTTTAAATCACCTCCCAGTAAAGTAGTTTCTTTAGGAGATATTGATTGAAGAGTGTATTCTAGAGAAGTCCAAAAATTGTCTTTCTCTGCTTGGCTACAACCCACTTGGGGAGCATATGCAGCTACAATATTTAGTACCTCACCTTCCACCAGTACCTTTATTGACATGAGTCTTTCGTTATTACGGTTGACCTCCAGGATGTTTTCAAGATGATCTTCTTTGACAGCAATTGCTACGCCATTCCTACCATGCTTTGCACCTACGTACATAAGTTTGTAGCCCTCTCCGATATTACGGGCTTTGGATCCAGTCCATCGAGTCTCTTGTAGACATATAAAATCTACCCTTCTGCGCTTGAAATGAGAGGCAAGTTCCTTAGTCTTCCCCGTTAATGTTCCTACATTTAAGGTAGCGAAGCGGACTTTTAGGTTACGATTTGGGACTAACGTCGTTAGCCGAGCCCGTCCTTGACTCGGTAGCCCTAGCATACTATTCGCAGATTTAGGGCGATGTGTCTGCGCGTCGTTTCGCGGCGACGCCCTATCCGTGAAACTCAATGCATTACGTAACCTTTCCATGTTTCTTTTCTAAAGATTTGGCTTTTGGGGTTTATTAGTCTATTGCCGATTGCCATCTGACGCAAAAACACCTACTCGCTCAAGGTAGGGAAACCCGTTATGTAGGTGTTGTATCCAGTATACAGGGTATTTCTACGTGTATGAAGCGTTGTCTGGTTATCCCGCCAGACGTCGGTCGCCAGAGCCCCGTCCGTAGGTCAGCAGAGTGTACCACGTGTAGGTGGGATTGGCGTTTGGGCTGGTAAAGGTGTTGTTTCCAGCCCCTTACACTCCAAAGTTTTTGTACTAGCCTAGTTTATGTACTAGCATGGAAATAAATTAAAATAAAATATTTAACCACTTTTGATCATTCAAATCCACGAATTTGCCTTAATTTAAGTGGTATTAATATTTTATTCTCACTAAAAACTGCAACACTAATGGCGGATTGATGTCGTTTTGATTTGACGTTAGCTGTCATCTCTGAAATATACTCATATCACCTATAGCCTATCAGGTAGATTTATTATGTAAAATAGCTAAAATGTCTCCAAACTAGTAGGAAAGTAAGGCATAAAAATTGTATTTTTTTGATGAAAACACGAATAAGTGTAATAAAGATTGTGTATGTGTTTTTTTGATCTTTAAACAACTAACGTTCTTGTTGATATTTGTAAAACAAGTATAAAAAGTACTACCTACATTGAGTCATATGTACTACGTACTAGAGAAGCCATTCCAAACAAAAATTGTGTCCTACTGTCTTTGCGCATGCGCGGTAGTAGTAGTCGCGCATGAGCGAAGACTTTGATATAAAATATTTATATAAAATAAATATAAGAATTTAATATAAATATCTTAATTTAATCCTAAACAAACATATTTCTAAATAAAACGTAACAATAATTATTTTATGGAATTCACAAATCTTCAATTTACGCAATATTTAGTTTGTATGGATTGCAGTACAGTTCATTTGAACATAGTCAATGTTCGGAATGGCTTCTCTAGTACGTAGTACATATAACTCAATGACTACCTAATTCCAGACAAGAAGATTGTTGAGATAAATCAAAGGTGTCTACACACAAAATTATTTCATTGCATCCATTAGTGTGTACTAATGCACACTTCAGTGCCAGGGGCATCCAGGACTTTTTTTGTTTTACATGGGGAAATGAGGCCTAGGTGTTTTGTTAGTTTTTATATTTTTGTGCCAGATAGCTCAATTCCGAGATTATATGTGAATAGCGGGCAACTCCGTTTCTCTACCCTAAAAAATTCACCCTGAGACTACTACTTTACTACTTTATTGCACTAAAAATAAAGAATATATTTATTTTACTTTAGAGTGGCTGTTTTAAGGTGGATAAACAGAATAATCCTGAATACTAATTTCTGTTCAGGTATATGTGTCTGTCTGGGCTGCTGAAGTGCTAGAGTACAATTATAGATAATATAATTTATTTGTTATAATATGGTACATTACAGTTGTTACAAAAGAATTCTCATCCTAAATGTTCTGCCGTTTTCGGCGTACAAATATTTTCATATAACAGGTCCTCAGCGTGTCAGAGTATGCCTTGAGCCTTGACAGACATTTAAAGCCTGGATAATGTCATAACAAACGTTAACAATCCTATGAATTATAGAAAGTGAAACATTAGCTCAATCATGTTTTAGATACTTAAGGTAATATAAATAAAACAGCTTAAATTTTTTTTATTTATTTATCCTACTTCAAAGTCCTCTCTTGCCAAAATGCCATCCAGAATTGATGCCGGTGCGGTTATAGAATTTTGATACCGAGCGCAACACAAATACCAGACAACGGTCATTATGTGGGCACAGCAACCCACTGTCTATTGTCCAGAAATTCAACTGCAATAATAACCTGCAATCATCTCATTCCAATTTGTCCCTTGTCTCGCCAACAGTATATATGTATAATAAGCTATGTCCGAGTGATGGCGGGATTTTATATGGCCTCTTAATAAAACAGAGTCTTGTTGGGATGATATTAATTGGGTTACAACTTATCTGCTACCCAGTCTTCGTTGACACCAAACATACAATATACTGATAATATTGGCATTAGGGCGCTGGACCTCATTTTCATGATTTGTGCCGACAGATAATTCTTGTAATACGTTTGCAAAAGATTGTGAACATATTGGTGCATTTTCATCCATCTAGAACAAAACAATCATACTTTAATAAACTATGTATATTGCATAAGCGCATTTTAAACAGTGCAACATGTTTTAACAGGTGAACTGAGAGATAATTACATCATATTAAGATTTTGCAGCCATTATGAACTTATGTAGAAATTACTTTACTTAATAATTATTAACAGATTACAGATAGAAGCATGTCATTCAAATGCGTTTAATAGCTTAAGGAATCATGTTTCTTTAGTACATACCTGCTTACTGATTCAAAATGTGATTCTACAGAATACAGATCCTATATCAACGAAATCGAAATCTCACATAAATTAGTAAATCCATAAAACAAAAGCAGATTCAAACAAGTAGTAACTGATACAAAGTATAAACAAAAAACGAAATCGCCAAAGAAATCCACAATTAAACATATTCACGAGTTCAGAACTACACAACCAAGCTCGGAATAAATAAAAATATTATTTGACAGAAATGACATTTGACAAATAACCGTGTCTTCTTTACTTTTTTATGACTGGAAGGGCGCCATCTTGTAAAAACTTGGGATTGCATTTTTATAATTTGAAAGTTATTTAGTTTGATTTAATTTCTCATTTTATTTTTAACAAAAGCCCTGAATTTTCCTCTTTTTTACGGTATATTGTACATAGACTGGGCCAGAAATGGACCGTCTCCTTTAGCTTTTAAATGTCAACTTTTGCTTTCTTTAGCTTGTCTGTTACTTTTTCAATTTAGTTTTTTGCTGGCATCGGCTACTAACGAATTTAAGATTCGAAAAAAATAGAACGCATTTCTATAACTCATTGACAAGTGCTCTATTGATCAACCTAGTATACTCGTACATACAAAACCATACATTGAAATTGATTACAATCTCTATTTGGAGTCGGCTACAAACCTATTATTTCTTCTTCCACGATAAACTTTGAACGAAAATAATTTTATTAAAGGTTGTTGGCATAAAAGTGGATGGATATAAGAACAGAGGCAGGCTGAAGAAAAGATGGATGGATTGTATTAGAGATGATATGGATAAAAGAGTGAGCGGAATGATAACGACTAAAAAAAATGCATATGAAGAAATGTTATGCTCTACTCTAGCTCTAAATTACCTGGGATAAGGACAGGAAGAAGAACAGGTTGCAGTGGTTGTAACTTTCTTTAAATTCTGTTAGGCGTGACTTAAGCAATAGTTTTAAAGTTTGAGTATGAGGTGGATTGTAAAAAGTAAACACGGATTTTACTCTAGTAAGCAATAAAAAGTGAAGTACATGATGGAATAAGCGTAAGGTAGAGTTTCGGCTGGGCAGATCATTAGTCTTACATTGTTTTAGTTTAAGTAATACAGAGTTTTTGTTCCATTCCGAAGATTATCTCGGACAGACAGACAAAAATTTTAAAATTGGTTTATGTCTTAATGGCATTCAAATAACTCATTGAGCTCTATAGAAGTGAGTTATTTCGATATTACAGACGGATACAGAAACGGAGACCCATTTTACTGGAAAAGAGGCATTCCATCTTAGTCCTCACGGGTAACGACGCATGTGCATTTTGATTCTTTATTGAGGATAAATGTAGATGTCTATGGGTCACAGCAACCACTTACCATCAGGTGGACTGTGTGCTCGTTTGTCACTCTATCCTATATAAAAAAATAAAATATAAAAGTAAAGACGATTTTTATTTTACTACAGTTTTTTATATGGCAGAGCCACGCTGCAGATATATTATGGTGGTAGCACGAATGGGTCAGCTCGACCAATATACACGCTTTCAAGAAATAATAATTTATATTTCGTTTGGTGAGTGTGGAGAACCGAATACCTTTTTAACTGGAATCTAGACATTTCAGCTTAGTTTGTAGGGGTGACAACGTATCGGCATTTTATTTTTGATCATAGATATATATAGATGTCTATAGGCCACATCATTTACTTACCATTAGGTGAACTAAGAGTCAAAATCCAAGCTTTAATTAAATTTACGCTAGTTTTATAGCTCTTAGGAAGGCCAAAATCTACACCATTTAGCCTTGAAAAATTAAAGGACTTTATAATGTGATTTCTCATAACTCCTAGAGTAAATCAAGCGAGTTAGAGTGGAATACTCTTAAATGTAGAGTAAATGCAACTTTAGTTGGCATTAAGTTAGCTGGACCACTATCGGTCAGTTCCTAGCAAACTCCGTGCGAACTTTGGGAAATTAATAGCTGCTCCATTTGACAGTAGTCGCGAATTTAATTAAAAACTTCTAAGCTTTGCTAGCAGCGAATAAATCTGTGACATATCTTATCATAATATTATAAATAAATGACACTTTTTAATTCGACAATCAGGAAGTTATTACTACCACTACTATTACTGCAACTTATATAAGAATTTATATAAATAATCCTGCCTCCGGTAAGTGCATCACATGTGTAGAAATAGTGTTAATAAAATTAATCCTCGTCCTCCTTTCATTTCTAATCAAAGTCTGCCGCTGGACATAGATTTACGCGTAGATAATATTATGTTATATTATATATCATACTACTTATATCTTATTATATACTAGGGATCCACCTTGACTGATTTCTGAATCTCGACAACAGCTCCACCTACCGAGTCGAATTGTGAATCTATACAATCCAGGGACACACTTAAACATACACAAAAATTTCTTTTAAAAAATTACCTGAAACGATTTTGATGAAAAAATCGTTTCAGCTGTTTAGGAGGAGCTTAGTGACAAACACATGTATAGAAGAATTATATATATATATATATATATATATATATATATATATATATATATATGTAAAGATTATACTCCTATAAGGATGACCTCTGGGAATGAGGTGGTCGCTACCAAGCTAACATGATTTGTATAGTTAGTTGTGTAGTATATAATACATGATTTTAAACTGTTCTTTTTTTTAATGTCCAGTATTACTCAAAAACAAGAAGTATATTATCTGTACGTGTTGTCAATTACGACCTATCAGCCTAAGCTTCAAGTCACTTGTGAGCTACAGAGAGCGTTTTGCTCGGAGTTTCTCTGCATTGTAGACGTAATGACGACATCCACAACAGAACTAAAGTAATTGATGCATCCGTGTGTGTCCCATTGTAAGATAGATCTACAACTGGATGGTTCAGGTACTCAAGACTGTGCTTAGTTGCAACCCTTCTAGGAAGAGTCCAAGTCCACTGCTGAAAATGGCATATGTCGTAATGGTTGTGATGATGATGGTACGATTACAATATTATATTCTGCGCAGTTGTTTAATTTCATAACTAATTCATTCTTCGTCAATGTCGTGATCAATTTATTTGAATTCGTAAGAAGTCCTGTTCAAAAGTATGATGAATTGTCAATAAGCTTGGTAGGTGGAAGACTCGTAGTTCAAACAATTAGAGTTTTTAGCAAGCGAAAATATCGACGCCTCTGATATGTTTGTAGAAACCACAGGATAACATGGTATAACGATTTTTCGAATTTCAGTTTTTATATTATTTTGACGTTGATATAAACAAAAAAGGGAAGATAAAGTACTTAGCCACTAAGCCGCAATGGGTCCCGAAAACTATGCCTGACGCAATATCTCGTTATATATTGTCGCGTTCAAACGAAAAAATATATCAAAATTATTGAATTGCCTATTTGGCCATTTTATGATTGCTTACAACATAAAAAGTCGCTCATTTTACTTTTATTGTGCAAAAATTATTGTTGTTAATTTTTAAAAGCAAATTATTTACGGACCGGCTACTTTATTGTGGTAGAGTGATAGAGCGCTACGATCAAACTGTCTTCTTTCTGTTGTTTTATAGTATAGTATAAGTTTGCGTGCGTAGTGAACGTGGTCCAGTTATCCTTTATATAATGTTTGGACTTACCATTTTTTATATTATTATTACTATTACAGCCATTAAAAAGTCCACTGCTGAACATAGGCTTAACCCAAGGAATGTCACAAAGTACGATCCTGAGCCAACTGTATCCATCGAGTTCCTGCATCTCTTACCAGATCATGGTCGTCGTCATCGTTGTCGTCGTCATTTATAAATAAATTTATTTTGATTTAGTTTTTACTAATTATTTAATTAATTTCATATTTGTAAGAAAAGTGTCATATAATTATTACACACTAAAGTACTATATCTAACAATATAAATAGGTTAAAAAACTACCGTAGTCATAGTTACTGAGTCAATGATTTTTGTTTTTTTCTTTTAAATTTTTCACTTTGAAATTCACATTATTTTTAAATAAGAACTAATTTAAATAATTTGCCACTGCGGTTTCTGAACAATGTATGCACAGAATCGCTTCAGCATATTAAAGAGAGACATGGTAAATTACTTGCTCACAAACTACCTGGTGAGTCGATAGTTTGACGGCTCCGTGGCGCAGTAGCTTAGCAATGAGTTGCTGCGCTAGGGGCCGCGGGTTCGAATTCCGCACGGAACAAGTATTTGTATGGCCTTCAAATAATTGTTCCGGGTCTGGATGTTTGTCCTTGTACAATTTGTGTTTGTAAACTGCTTCCAAGATACAGGAGAAAATTCTAGTGTGGGGGTAACGTTTTTCTTAATGAAAATAAACAAAATAGGGTTCTCTATGTTTAGCAGTGGACTTGTGAAGGGCTATAGTGAAAATCATATTGATAATATGTTAAAATAACTTAATATGCATGCAAAATGGTTGTATATTGAATGCTTTTAACAATAGGCAATTTATTTAAATAATTTTGTACATATTAGTTACATAAAACATGTAGTATAAATTATGTTCTACCGCTCCAGACCTTATAATTAAGCGGATAATTTGGGAATTAAGGTCATATTATTTATTTATTTATGCTTTATTTGCACACCAAGTACAAAAAGGCGGATTAAATGCAACAGGGAATTCTCTACCAGTCTACCTCCAGGCAAAGCAGGAAAGATATTGTGGGTGCAAAGTGCAAACAGCTGAGTTAAAAATATCAATGTCTCCATAATATTACCATAACTATTACTACATACTAAAATACATGTCATAACCATAATTACACAAATAAACATATAGTATAATTATGTATGTGGTATACATAATTAAATGTAACAGTTTTGATTCAAACTTCTATAAAATATGTAAAATAAAAACAGGAAATAACTTAAGGATATAAAAAAGAATAATATGAGCAAAAGATTTATGTAAAAAGCTACTGTGACAGAGGGGAATATGGAGGTTAGATTTTTCCGCAGAACGGAGACAATGATTAAGGGAATCATCTTGATACTGAAATTTGCATTTCAGATATTCAGGAACAAACGGATCGTGTAAAACTGAAAATAACGTGCACAGTATTCTGAAATATATGCGGTAGCCGCGAGGTAGCCATTTAAGCTGAGAACGATAAGTGGAAATGTGGTTGTATTTACATAAACCGAAAATGAAGCGTACACAATTATTGAGAAGTCGATCCAGTTTGTTTAGCAGTTCTTGCGAGGCATCAGCATAGCAAACATCTGCATAATCTAGAATAGGAAACACTAGTGTCTGTATTAGCTATGCCTTAATCCCACGGTAAAAAATTCTTGAGAGGATACAGATAACGCAAAGAGTTAGTGACCTTTTTGCTCACTTCATATATATGCCGTCACCCACTGAGGGTGTAGTCTATAATTAAACTAAGATCTTTAACAGTTGTTGAGAAAGAAACAATAACATTACTAAATATTATGGGAGATTTTACCGCTTCTGATTGCGTTTAAAGATTTTACCGCTCCGCAAAGGCAAATATTCAATATCGTTCAGGTGATTACCATTTGATGTATTTTTTTTATTTTATTTGGCGGCCCCTTCCCACTAAATGGAGTGATGAACTAGTAAGATATACAGAAAACCTCAGTGGTTCACGGCCGTGATTGTGGCATTCCCTGGGGGAGGCCTATGTTCAGCAGTGGATTTGTGAAGGACTGTAATGATGATGATGATGATCAACATCTGCAACGATTTTAATAAAGTTTCGTAATATGTATGTACAACAAGCAAATAAATTCGCGAATCAGATGCCAATATTATCAACAATACGGATAAATTGGCATCGCTAATATACTAACGGTATTGATATTGTTAATTTTTTTTATATTTCTAATGGTAAAGATTACATACATGATAATGATAATAGCGCTTGAAAATGAGTTGATTGTTAGCAAATAGTAAAAAAACCTAAAATAGTAACGGGATTCATCATATTTATGATTTATAAATAAATAAAAAAAACCCAGTGGAGCCGACCCATTCGGACTACAATTTTAATAAAGTTGCGTTATATTTTATACACGGTGGAGCCAGAAAGATTAATGGAAATAATACGATTGAAATTTTTATTTTACTGGTTACTATAAAGCAGTAGTTCGTATTTAAGTAAAACGATATTACAAAGACGAAGGAAATAATAATAAAATTTTAGGTTGCCTAACATTCGATTGATAATAATATTATGGACTTTGATCCCTTTTAAAATTTTATGTATGCATGTTTTATACATATAAGTATATCTGGAGTTTTTACTTTGAATCACAAGTTTATTATAATTAAGATTATTCAGGAAAGTGTTATTTTACAGTAAATGATGAAAGTCAAATAAAATGATACTTTTAATTTGTTGGTAGGAAAAGATAGCGCGTACGCACATATTGGTATAATATTGCATGCTTACCACTTATCAACGATAATATCGTTTATCGCCATAACGATATTGATAAATTGGCGATATTTTTAAGATGGGCGAAATAGATATATGGAGGTAAGGTAAGAGAGTGATCGTGTCAAAAGGAAGTCTGTAATCTCTGCGTAGCATTCTGGGCGACATACATGTTTGCGTATGTTAAGTCGCTACCAAAGAGAATATAGTCACTTGGTCGCTACAATAGTGATTAGTGAACTGTTTGCACGTTTGCCAATTTAATGTTATAATTCAAATTAAAATTGAATTTTCTTTATTTGCCATAAATAGGGTAAATGATAGGGTAGGTAGTATGTAAGTTTTTACAATAAACATAAGTTGCTTAGAGACCTATTTAGCCATGAGATACGACTTGCAAACTTTTTAAAATTACTCAATGACCTCAATAGTGTCTCGTAACGAATAGGTCTTAAGATGAATATGTAAAACAAAAATCATGTTTAATGTCCATGTCACACCTATTTCGGTAGTTGTTGGGAGTACTAAGCTCGAAGTTATTGACGAGTATGTTTACCTGGGACAAATAGTCCAACTAGGTAAGTCCAACTTCGACCGAGAGGTCAATCGACGGATTCAACTCGGCTGGACAGTGTTCGGGAAACTACGACACATCTTCTCGTCAGACATACCTCAAAACCTTAAAACGAAATTGTACAACCAGTGCGTGTTGCCAGTAATGACTTACGGATCTGAGACGTGGTCCTTCACTGCTGGCCGTATGAGGCAGCTCAAGGTCGCTCAGCGAGCTATGGAGAGGGCTATGCTCGGGGTTTCTCTGCGTGATAAACTTAGAAATGAGGATATCCGCAATAGAACCGGAGTAACTGACGTAGCCCAACGGATTAGTAAGCTGAAGTGGCAGTGGGCCGGCCATTTAGCTCGAAGAACCGACAACCGATGGGGAAGAAAGGTTCTCGAGTGCCAGCTTCGTACCGATAGGCGAAGTGTAGGGCGACCCCCACTAGATGGAGTGACGACCTGGTAAGACATGCAGGAAGTCGATGGATGCAGGTGGCTCGGGACCGTGCTTTGTGGCGTTCCTTGGGGGAGGCCTTTGTTGAGCAGTGGACTTATGAAGGGCTGTAATGATGATGATGTTGATTATGTTAGCATCCATGGCCAAAGTGTCTATGTACGGTGGCTAATGTGGCTAGTGAAATTTAAGTTCTCGTTAAGTACTATACCTAAAAATAAAACCATGGCAGCCCTTTCAATAGTTATATTTTTGCACAGCATGTTAAGATTATTTACTGCTCGTCCTTTTATATTAAACTTTATAAAATTAGACTTATTCTGATTTTCATTTAGATTAATTGATTTAAGATATTGCACTATATTATTTATTGTGTTATTGTCATTTTCATAACTATTTAATTTGTCATTATGATCCGATTTAACAATAATAGAAATGCCAACAGCAATGATTATGCATTGATGTTTAGTCACTCTTGGTAAGTCATTTATATATAATAAAAATAATATGGGATCTAGAACGCCACCCTGTGGTACTGTGAACTTATTTATTTTATAATTAGGACGATCGGATATAGTTGTAATTCTTTTGCTTATCCTACTACTTTCTACGCACTGGTGTCTATTTAGATTAAAACACTAATATAATGTTTCAAATTACATTTAATTAGTATATAACGACTTATAGGAAACAACGTCATCGTCATCATTACAGCTTCACAAGTTCACTGCTGAACACGAGTTGCTCCTAAAGAACAACAAAAAGCTCAACCCGTAGCCAATGTTTATATTTAGTTGTATTTAGTAAGACGCTGCTGTATATTTCTTGATTTTTTCTCCTCTGTCAACTCTTACAACACCCACGAGACGACGTGGTGTAGTAGATATACTCACACCGCCACTACATGGTTACGAGGAAACATAATTAAGTTAAAATAAATCGCCGTTCTGAGCCAGCTAAACATTTGTCATACTTATCTGTACCACTTTTTGGTACGAATAAACTGAACCACAAATTCAAATTCCGGCGTGATTATTTTAGAATATTCCACTCAAAAATCCATATTTTTTTTGAGATAAAAAATATATTCTATTGCTTCAATACAATACAATACCAGTAAATTTTTACTCCTAAGTATACTTTACTTGCTTAATGGTATTTCTCGGGTGAGACTTTTACTTATCAGTGGACCTATGTTAAACTATAAAAACTGACTTTATGAGGGTATTCTGAGTGTTCTAAGGTCTACATTAAAATCTTCATTCCCCATTTTCCAACCCGAGGGACCTTTGAGGTATAAACATTTAATAAAAAAATAATCACTAAAATTAGATCAGCGGGTTCCGAAACATCGGTGTGTTTACATAAAAAACAAACGCATCGGAAATAAAACCTTGTTTTTTGTAATTTGTTAAAAATATATACTTTTGTTCTGAACACTGTTAAACGAATTGTAAATTTGCCGTTTTTGCAAACAGCACAGTTTCGACGCCTGTTTGAGTTGTGCTGAAATTCAGAAAGCTTAATAAAATATTGAGTTTCGACATTTCGTTTAAATGGACATCAGTCCTGACAACAGACAATGGGACAGTTAAATACTCTACAGGAATTTATTTGGTTTTGTTGAAACATTTCACTGCTTTATTAAGTTTAAATTTTTTCTACACCATTTCCTGTTTACCCTAATCTGACTCCTTCAATTGTCGAAAAATTAAAGTGTATAATTTTGAAGCTATAAGGTAAAGTTTATTTTTTTAATTAAAATAGTTCATAGTTTATATTTTAGGGGAAATTTTCATGAAAATATAAATAACTAATTAATCTATACTAATATAATAAAGCGGAAGAGTTTTTTTTGTTTTTTTTTTGTTTGTTTAAACGCGCTAATCTCTGGAACTACCAGTCTGACATGAAAAATTATTTTTGTATGTAATAGCCAGATTCAGGAGAAATAGTATAGGCTATATAGCATTAGCCTGTAGCCATCACCTAGCCATAAATATTGATTTTTGTTAAGCAAGTCGGAAGAAAAGGCGCTCTCTAACTGCTTTATCCGCGTGCGCTGGCGTAACGTTTAGTATTACATAAATACAATAACCTACAAAAATATTGGTCTTTGCTCCACCTAAAGAAAGTCCCTGCTACCATATGCCTATTTCTTATATATAAGCCACAATAAGGTATTTTGTGACAAAAAATATTGAAAAATGTGATTTATGAGCGTTATTATTAGGCATGGCATATTAATACTTACGAATGAAAGTTACTTCTTCATCAAGACAATTTTATGAAGATAAACTTTGCTCTTTATAGCATGTTACTGGGATGCATAGTTTAAAAGGTAATGAAAACCCTTTATTCGGAGCGCGAACAATCGCATAAACCCTAGCCGCCCGATGAGATCCGTAAGAAACCAGCAGTGAACGCCTATATAAGCGAGCTGTCATTTCGCGCGGCTTAGATGCATGAACGGCCCTTTTTGTTACAGACTTCGCTTGGACAGTGTAATAATACGCGGGTGAAACCGCGGGACACAGCTAGTTATTAATATTTGAAGAAAAGCATAGAAAACAAATATAGGGGACGAAGATTCTCTTGTAACTATTTAAACAAAATTCGACCTTTCAATATTTCTTAGTTCACACAAAAGAGTGAAAATTGGACTTTTAATAAAAAGTAATTAAAAGCTATAATAAATTGTTTTATTCTTTATAGTTCTTGGAATTAGGATTTTAGTTTTCATTAAGTCTTTTCTTTCTCGAAACATTATCTTAACTTGCATTGAATATACTCAGCTGACGGATAGATGACACTCCGGCTCTGAAAAGCAAGTGACCTACCTATATTGAGTAAAAAAAAAACTCGAAAAAAAAATACTTCGGGGCTCTTGGCAGGGAGTAACTGTGTTCTGTGCTTCGGGGGCGGCATTAGACTGGCCAACTTGCTTGACGAGAGTCGCAGCTGCGGGGAAATATTTAAACCTTTATTTCAACGCGAATTAAAGCAAATTATATTTATTTTAATATGTTTTCTTAGTTAATACCTCAGAGCCATAGTAGCTCAGAATTTCGTAGGAAAACTTGCATGTCCCACAACACATAGGGGGCAGACTATTTACTCCACAAGCCTCACAGAAATAAGTGTATAGGACGCACTTTTATCTATAAACTTTGTCTAGCAATACACTATTAAAATAAGTGGTCGTCCTATTTTTTGTTCACTACTGTTATTTTTATTCTTAACATGTTGAATAAAACGTATTTAATAATAACGTCTGTTGTACTTAAGCCCTGTCTTATTCTCCTTGCGTCGGTCCCGTTATTTTTAATACTTACAAAATTTATAATCAGGTAAAGGATATTTGTTTCTCGTGCAATGATAAGCACACATTTCACCACGTTTGATTTGAGACTTGAAATTTTGAACATTGCTCGGAATCGGAAGACAATTTAAGAATATGAAAAAAGTGGTACATTAATTGTTTTAAATTTTACTTTACTTATTTCATATATTTTTAATTAACGTTTGCTACGCTGCAAATACCGTAGCACCGGTAGCCGATTGCTTATTCAAGCAATTAAACTTTAGATTTGTATAGAGTGACATAAACGTCACAGCCAGTAAGTTTTCGGTATGAGATGACAGTATTATTACGAATAAAGCGGTACAAAGTTCCGTCTGTTCAGTAGTAAACATTTTTTTATAGAATACCTAAGCGGGATAAACGAGCAACCAGTCCACCTGATGGTAAGTGTATGCTGTGGCTCATACTCCATTTATCCTCGATGAAGAATCAAATGCAGATGCATTGTCACACCTGAGGTCTAAGATAGAATGCCTAATATACAATAGTATAATACGCAACTTAGCAGCATGTCCAATTCTGAACATAGGCCTCCCCCATAGATTGCCACAAAGTACGGTCTTGAGCCCCGTGCGTTCATCGAATGCCTGCGTGTTTCATCAGATCATCACTCCGTCATGGGTTTCACTTAAAACTGCGCTGGCATGTCTTACGAACTCCTGCATGTCCGGAGCGGGACAGTATTTCATGCCGGTACAACGCCTGCAACTTTACAAGGTGCAGATTCGGCCTCACATGGAATAGTGTTCCCATCTTTGGGCAGGGGCTCTCCAGTGCCAGCTCCTTCCACTTGAACGCATCCAGCGCAAAACGGCTCGAACTCATTGGCACTGCGAAGATATGTTGCATCCCTTTGCATTTTCTTTCGCACTTACCAAGGGGAGTGCTCTGAGGAATTGTTCGGATTAATACCAGCCGCCAAATTTCACGAACGCATATCGCGGCACAACTCCCAATACCATCCACACCATCTGGATGATTGGCGGTCCACCACTGTGCGATTTAGAAGATGTTTTCTTCTTCGCACAACTTCCGTGTGGAATCGATTACCATAAGCGATTTTTCCAAACCGATACAACTTAGGACCTTCAAGAAAAGAGCCTAATCCTTTTTAAAAGGCCGGCAACACATCCGCGATTCCCCTGGTTCCCCTGGTGTTGCAGTTGTTCATGGGCGGCGGTAGTCACTTACCATCAGGTGAGCCGCATGCTCGTTTGCCCCTCTCCTATAAAAAAATGGTCCTTATCTACTTCCTGCAAATCGTCACTATATCTCGTGTGTTTTCGGTTCTTTAAGCTATATATCAAGCCCATTCCAGCTTATTCCTATTACATTGTCCGCTTAAATATGTTAGTTACTCTTCTTTGTTTGAGGATTTATTATGTTAAAACATTTACTAAGTAGTAATCATATTTTCTTAAGTATTACGTACCTTAAGTAGTCCTTGAGAAATATTATCTACAAAGGTCCCCATGGTAGTTTACTTACGGCGTAGGATGTAGGAAATTTATAAATCTTCAATATATACATCTTGGTATTACAAGCGTGAAAATAGCCAGTATAATAACAGGGTGTAAAGCATTGCAAGCTCATCTTAGTCCTCATAGTAAAGTTACAACCAATAAGTTCCACTTTAAAGGACAGGCGTCCTCCCATTTGTGTGATAGTTACGGGCAAGAAAATTTTCACCACACTGCCCCAATGCGTGTTGGTTAATTTTTTATTTGATTTTTTTTATATAGAATAGGGGGCAAACGAGCATGCGGCTCACCTGATGGTAAGTGACTACCGCCTCCCATGAACAATCGCAACACCAGGGGAATTGCAGATGCGTTGCCGACCTTTTAGAAAGGTGTAAGCTCTTTTCTTGAAGGTTCCTAAGTCGTATCGGTCCGGAAAATTCGCTGGTGGTAATTGATTCAAGAAGAAAGTCGTGCGAGGGAGAAAACTTCTTCTAAATCTCACAGTGGTGGACCGCATTTTTTGACCGATTTCTTAGATATGCAGGTTTCCTAGATGTTTGTTTGACGTTGTTATCTTTAGCCGATCAGGCAGAAAATCAGCGAAGATTAAACCCGGGTTGTTCAAGTACAGTGAATTATTTAGAATAGCCCCTAAGTTATCACGGCTGTTTCTCGTAGTGGGTGACAAGCACATCAGTAGTCTTCTCTTTGTTTGAAGTTGGCTGCAGGTGTACATCAGCTACAGTATTCACTTACTATTTGTTTGGCTGTAAGTTTGTTTATCATTTATATTTAATAAAAAAATGTCAACGCGAAGTTATGCTTCGGAATAAAATTCGTGTGGAACGTTCACGTGCCGTTCACATTTTGCACCCGAACGTTTCACATCTAGGTGGCCATAATGCATTGCTATGAAACCAGCTTTACGAATTCTCTACGAACTGGTACAACAATACCCGTATTATGAAAAGTTTCATCGCTTTTTGTAACAACTCGCAGTCATTTTCCGGTAATTTGGGCGCTAAAAGGAAAACTTTCGTCGTGAGAATCGTTAAAGTTCTTCAATGGTACTTATTCTTTGGGTAAAAATGAAGCTACATATCTGTGATAATAAAAAAAAAACCTTGCTAATACACTCAAAATAATTTGCATAGAAAACTTTCCAAAAGGTAATATTAATAAGATTTATATCATCAAAATAAATATATAATTAAATTAATTAAAATAATAACATTATAGTATTGACACTATGATTTTCTTTGCAAGTTTATCTACACAGGTGTCGTCTTTGTAGAAATTGTGATTTCTTCTTAAGGCCGAGTGAAATTTGTGGTTTGGTTACCCAGGTACGGTTGCTGTGTCAATTAGTGGGATGTATTAAGTATTATAGACAGTAACGTCACCTTTTCAATTTTATATTTTTATAAAAAATATTAGGGGCGATTTTTCAATATAACATAACATAAACAAATTAAAATTACAGTTGTATGATGATGCATATAGTCGTAAGCTACTTTTACACATACACATGGACAAAAATATAAACAGTTTCCTTTTTTAATACTGACACTACTCTATCAAAAAGTATTTAAATTGCAAAATACCAGTACCCACTACTCACTTTCGTCCAAATTATTTCTGAAGAAAAAGTGTTGTTCAAACGCGATTAAAACTATTGTCCCTTCAATTTTTTTTATTACAGCCTTTAAAAATCCACTGCTAAACATATTATACTCACCCATAGATTTTCTCACTAGGATTTGCCATAGTTGTCATGCTTGGCAGGCAGCTTGGCAACCGCGGTTTTATATTATTTTAAACTCTTATCAGGAAAGAAAACGCTGCTGCCCAGCCCCTGTTTCAGTTTCCCTCTGTCCTCTCTCACGACTACACTGTTAATTAAAATTATTAGTAAAATTTAATCAAAAACAAAATCGCCACCTGTCCAAATTGTAATTCATTAAGCTTGACGGTACTTTAATTGAAATATTGAATCCACCTTTCCAGCAAAAGTAAAACAGGAAAATTGCTTTGAAATATTAATTAACTTCAGTATCAAGCAGATTTCTAATCATTCCTTAGCATGCAAGTCTCTGGTTCTGCGTTTTTAATTAATCTCTCAAAATCATGAAATGGAAAATGGTGTCTGTTTTCGATAGGTGTTTAATTTCTAAAATCCGTGGCTTGTTATCTCTGGGCAGTACTAGATGAATATATTGGATTAGATTAACTTGCGACCCGCCCTGGCTTCGCCTGGAAAGGATCCATTAATGTAACATTATTTAGACTTAAGTCCAACAACATTTATTTTTTAACATTTTCTCTCTTTTTATTCAGAAATACCTTTTCTAACTTTCCGGATAAAATATAGCCTAAACCACTCCTGGCATTGATCTCTATTTTTTCAATCGATTTAACCATTCGAAATATTAGCCAGATATACAGACAGACAGACAAAAGTTTTTAAAATAATTAGTCATGTTTTAATGGTTAACAAATAACAAATATCCCTTTATCTCAATAAAATACAGATATATCTATATAAAAGATAAACATTTGAATTTTATTTACATGTATGCAGGGTTATTTTGCTATATACGGTCAAATTTGCAGAGGAAGCTCAGAATAGGTAATTAAAAAACAAACATTTTGTCCTTTTTATATTTCTATTGTGTGGAAATCCATTATTTTAACTGATTGTCATTCATAAGCATCTACTGTTTTACTACGCACGCTCACATTATCATTATCCTATCGTTATTAGCATATGGCTACCCAACAATTATTCAGTTTCGTGACTGTCGTAAGTGCAAAGTAAGAGATATGCTAAAAAGTTTATGTTAGCCGTAACGTACCAAGGCCGCCAACGGAGAGTAGTGACAAAGTAACAAGTCGTCTGTTACTGAGATTTTCACTCCGCCCGCCGAGCGAGACAGTTCTGGCTAATCCTCTCTACAACAGACGAGGTCAATGTCCATTGGACTTTTAAAATTTCATGAAGAAGAAGAAAATGAAGATATACATTAATATATACGCCGTATGGAAGTGTTTACTACAGTGTAATTTTTTACACTATACGAAATACAACAGCATCAAACTGCTAATTCATGCTGGTATTTTGTGAGCGTGTGGTCTTTCCCGGTCGAGCCGACCCATTCGTGCTACAACTATAATATAGGTGCAGGATGATCCTGCCTCGTAGAAAATGTTCTTCTTTCCGAAAATTTCTCCTTACTTTTATATCTATTACAACAACAATACACATTGAATAATATCCAATCTTGTCCATCCAAAGGTTGTTTGAAATAAATCGCTTCATGTGATAAGACCGCCAATTGTACTACTGCCTTTTAATTTTCTATTTTTTTCTCTCTCTTATTTTGTATCTTGATGTCTGCAGTAAGGAATTATCTATCCACTATTCAAGAAAAAATACACCAGAAAAGTTTAACAACAAATTAAAAAAACACCTTGATTTCAAATATGTTCATCTGTCGGAACATAAATCAATGTGAAGGCTTGTCAACGACGTCGGCACAGTTGCCTATTCAAATTGTAATGAAAAATCGCTCAGTCTTCGTCTTCTCTTGCAAACCTTGAAACTTATTAATTGCACGTCGTTGTAGGCGACAACCATTCAGGTGAATTTTTACTCAGCTTTAAAACTTTATTAGACTACTTCAAAAAAGGACGAGGCTAACAATTTGACTTTTTTTCACTTTTTTTCACTTTAACAAAATCTAAGGATACATTAATCCTAAAGCTTATAGTTTAAATTTTTTTTAGTTCCCATAACAAGTTTATATATAGATTAAAACCTCTTTTGTCCCATTTTCAAAATTTTAAAAGTTTAAATAAAAAAAAACAAAATACGGCGGCAAGGAAAATCAAGGAAAATTAAACTTTTTCTACAGATATTTATTAACTAAAAGTGATTAAATTATTTTTCTTTTTTAATTTATCGTGCTGTGTGACTCATGTAACGTCGTAATTTAAGTCGTGATGTAATGTTACGAGCCGTGGTCATGTTAGAAAATGGTGCTATTCAACGCGTCGTTTCTGAGGCCCTACGCAACAGCCAAAACGTAATATCAAGGTTGTGATTATGTTATCGCAGTACTGGGGATGTGGCTGAATGACATCGGATAGATATCGTGTTACTACGCAGAGATAGGATCGAAATGAAAATTTTTCTAATGAGTGCCAGTAGCCAACCCAATATCACAGTGATGCAAAGGCATATATGTAAAGGCTCCAAAATGGCCACCAGCTGCTGGTAATCGTCCAAACTGTCCGAAGAAGGTGGCATGAAATTGGTATTCATGCTCGAAGACCGCTACGTGTTTGCAGCATTGCGATGTGGCAATCCCAGTCGGCGGCTTTCGTGGGGTCGGTAGCATTTATCATGGAGTGACGAACAATGGTCTTTAATGCTGTTCACCGATGAGCCCCGGTTTGGGTTTCATCCAGATTCACGAAGAACACGCGTTTGGAGAACTCCAGAGAGAGTTAGCTGTCTACGGCACTCCCAGGAAGTCCAATCATAATAAGGCGGGACAATCATCAGGAATTCGTCTTAACGGACGAACCCAGCTCGTTTGGATACAAGGCAGCATGATTGCGCAAAAATACCTCGAGTAGGTAGTAGAGCCTGTTATTGCCCCACATAGAATCCGAATGGACGAGGAATTTCTACTCATGCAATGCTCTTTTCCATACGGCGCGGCTGGTGGCGGCCGCTCTCCGAGACCGGGATATTCAAGTTATTTATTAGCCTGTACAATCACCTGACTTAAGTTCTGTCGAGCATGCTTGGGAAATGTTACAACGAAAAGCTTTGAGAGATTTACCGCCAAATTTGACGACGGAACAACAACTTTACGAACACTTGCAAAGAACATGGGACTTCATTCCGCAGCAAGACATTGACAATTTAACTTTAAGTATGAACAATCGATCATCATCATCATCATTACAGCCCTTCTCAAGTCTATTGCTGAACATAGGCCTTCAACAAAAAATGCCACAAAACACGGTCCTGAGCCACCTGCAACCATCGACTTCCTGCATGTCTTACCAGGTCGTCACTCCATCTAGTTGAGGGGCGCCCTACACTTCGTCCGGTATGAGACCGCCACTCGAGAACCTTTTTCCCCATTGGTTGTCGGTTCTTCGAGCTATATGGCCAGCCAATTGCCACTTCAGCTTACTAATACGTTGGGCTATGTCGGTCACTCTGGTTCTACTGCGGATATCCTCATCATCATCATTCGAACCTTGAGTTTTTACACATTCAAAGGACCAAAAACTTACTTCCATTACCATCGCAGGTTAAACAGTCTACTGTTGGCCATAGGGCTCCCCCATAGTTTGTCTCTTAGGGGGATTTTGCCATGGTTGCCATTTTAACCGCAGTTATCTATATTTAGTTGTCACTAGCTATTCCCCCCGACTTCGCCCACGTATAATTTAGGTTTTTAAATTTATTAACGCGATACCCTAATTCCTTTTCTTAAATAAAAGTAGCCTAAGTTTTTCCTTATAACATCAGCTGTCTGCCAGTGAAAGCCCCCTTAAAATCGGTCCAGCAGTTATGGAGACTAGGCGGAACAAACAGACAGAGAGACAGACAAAAGTTTACTCATTTCTAAGTTTTTCACACAGAGAAACTCCGAGCATAGCATCCCATAGCTCGCTGAGCAACCTTGAGCTTTCTCATCCTGCCAGCAGTGAAGGACCACGTCTCAGTTCCATAGGTCTTCACTGGAAACACGCACTGGTTATAAAGTCTTGTTTTCAAGTTTTTAGGTAAATCTGACGAGAAGATGTGCCGTAATTTCCTGAACGCTGCCTAACCGAGTTGAATCCGTCGATTGACCTCTCGGTCGAAGTTGGACTTACCTAGTCGGACTATTTGTCCCAGGTAAACATACTCGTCAACAACTTCGAGCTTAGTGCTCCCAACAACTACCGGCATAGGTGTGACATGGACATTAAACATAACTTTTTTTTGTTCCTGTTTATCTTAAGGCCTATCCGTTAGGAGACACTATTGAGGTCATTGAGCATAGTGCTTAGGTCCTCCAGCGATTCTGTCATAAGGACTATATCGTCGGCAAATCGAAGGTGAGTGATGTACTCGCTATTGATGTTAAAACCGTATCCTTTCCAGTCCCGTAGCTTGAAAACGTCTTCCAATGCAGCGGTGAAGAGTTTCGGGGATATAATATCGCCCTATCTTACACCTCTATGCAGTTGGATAGATTTCGTACTCTGGTTATGTACTCGGATAGCCATCATAGCCCTACTGCAAAAACACTTCAGCACTTCGATATACCGATAGTCAACTTGGCACCGCTGAAGGGACTGAAGCACCGGCCAAATTTCGACAGAATCAAAGGCTTTCTCATAGTCCACATACGCAAGACAAAGTGGCAGATTGTACTCTTCTAACTTTTGTAAAATTTGCCAAAGGGTGTGTATGTGGTCTATGGTACTTAAACGTTTTCGGAAACCGGCATGTTCGGGAGGCTGGAAGTCGTCGAGTCTGCGTGCGAGACGATTCGTAATGACTCTCGAAAACAGCACGTAGATGCGGTTTAGAAAGGAAAGCGGTCTGCAGTTTTGAGGCGAGCGTTATCGCCTTCCTTGAAGAACAAGACCACCGGACTTATGATCCACGCCTCCGAAGTAGTACCACCACCATGGAAGACGGAGTTAAAGAGCTTCTGAAGGACTTCAAGTACCGGTTTCCCACCCGCTTTCAGAATGTCCGCTGTAATTCCATCCTCACCGGGGGCCTTGCCGTTTTTAAGGGTGCTGGAAAGCCATTATAGTCTCACTTAGACTGACGTCCGATATATCTTCTGAATAGTGTCGGATAAGACTCACTCTTGGATCGTTAATCAAACTTGCGTGTGGTTCCAACGATGACGGCTCTACAACCATAGAACCTTTCAATCTCACTCAAAATCTCAGGTGTCCCGGAAACGATGCTGCCACACTCGGTCTTTAGCTTTGACAGTTGGCTCTTTCTGGCAGAGAGATCTCTGGCAAAGACTTTGGAGCCTTGGTTCCGCTCAAGCTCTTCTTCAATACAAGCTGTATTGAAGTTGCGTTAGTCCCGCCGCATGCATTTGGAGATCTGTCTGTTCAGTTGCCTGTATGCTGTCATATCTGTTGAAGACTGCATATTCATTTTGTTTCTATCAGCCATGAGATTAAGAGTGTGATCGGAGAGTTTTTGTGTTCTTCTGCGGCGGGTCATGCAGAACTTAGCTCTGACCGCATGGACAGTTACCACGAGCTTATCATTTATATCCTCCACTTCATTGCAGTCTTCCAGGCACTGAAAACGGTTTTGTAACTCGAGCTGAAAGGTTTCGGGACTTTGTACTAGAGCACGAAGGGGACAGAGCGTTGACTCTTACTTAACGTTTAGGTTCAGTATGCCTCTAGCCGTTCGGTGATCGCTACCAGTTTTCACCCTCACGATCACTAAGACATCACTGAACAGTGGTCGTCTGGTTGTTATAATGAAGTCAATCTCATTTTATGTCGAACCGTTGGGGCGCGAACAGGTCCACTTCCTGTGGGGCCGCCTCTGGAAGAAAGAGTTTATCATAAAGAGTCCCTCGTTTTCCATGAAGTCGGCCAGCTGCTGGCTCCTTGGGTTTCGTTGCACTATTCCGAATTTGCCTACTTTCAGCTCACCGTTCTCTCTTTTGCAAAGTTTTGTGGTGAAGTCTCCCATTAACACCGTATAGTGGGTTTTGTAGGAATGCATGGCTCTAAAAATATTCGCATACATTTCCTCCACCTCCTCATCAGAGTGTGCCGCGGTTAGTGCGTAAAGCTGTTTGACCTTCAGCGAATACAGTTTGGTGATTCTGAGTATAAGGTATGCAACCCTCGTCGACACACACTCAATATTTACAACGTTGTTAACGAGAGACTTGTGGACGATAAATCCGACACCTCCTTGGGACATATCTTCGCCCTCCCGGTGATAGAACAAGTTGCCGGATTCAAAGATTATCGTGTCCTCCCCCTCTCTTCGGACCGCAGATAATCCTATAATATTTCAGCGCATCTTGTCGATCTCTACTTCCAGCTCCACGATCTTCTCGTCAGTCCTCAGGGTGCGTGCGTTATAAGTTGCCAGATCGAGTCGTCATAGGTGGCAACCGAACCTCCACCGGAGATTCTTAGGACCCCCTGTCCCGCCGTTACCATGGTCACCACCGTACTCAAGAATAGCGAAGCCGGCGGGTACTGGGGGCGGTCTTATCGTAACTTTTTTCATTGAATCAGTTATCTGGAAGGTGCTGCTGCCCATCTCTTGCCTGTTTCCCACTGTCGCCTTTTACGACACTCACGGGAAGATGTGGGGTAGTGGATACCCTTAAAAGCCACTATACGCTTTTAAGGGTATCCAAATCACACAAATCGATGTCGATGTTTATTTAATGTAATATAATAATTCATTTATTTATCAATACAGCTCTCCAAAAAGCGTCCATTATCTTTTCAGAATAGACCAAATAGAAAAACAAGAAACGTAAATAAAATGCAGTGCTTGGGTTAAATTGGTAATATTAGGTTCAAAGCCTATTCCATTATTTAATAAGGTTAAGGCCAGCAAGAACTTAAATATTATGTTTTTTCGGTTTTCGCACGTAATTTTTTCTTCATGATCAAACACCTAGAACTTTATCCATTACATTGCATTATTGTTTATTACAGTCCATCAAAAGTCTATTCCTTAACAAAGGCCACCACCATAGATTGATTCATGCCTCATTTGACATGTTGCCATACTTGACATGCAGGTTGACAACAGCACATCTTACTACTTCAAGTTGCTATCAGGAAGATACAACCCATCTCCTGTTTTAGTTTCCCTCTCATCTCTTACGAAATCCGTGATTTGTGGTCGTAGATCTTACGCCGTTGTTATACGGTGAACGAAGTATCAGTATACGTGAAATCATAATGAACAATTAATAATTAATACTGGTTAATTGCTTATTATTAAACTCACTAGCGGCTGTAAATAGGCCCGTCTAGCGAGCAGTAGGCCATCGAAAAGCTGGAACACAGGCGTGCAGCCTCAAAGCTATAAGTTTCAATATAATTTCCTAAAGAGTTACTTGTACTGTATTTTTTAAATACGAGTAATGCTATTAAATATTACTAATATTCCCTTTAACCACTTCTGGTAAGCTTAAAATGCTTGTGTTAGAAGTGGTTCACGACAGTAGTCGAATGGCGGATTCGAACCCACGACCTTTCGAGTTCGCGGACCACGCCCTGCCATTAGGCTACTTAAGCTTCTATTTATATTTGATTAGAATAACGGCAAATGAACTCACAGCGAATCACCATCGTAATATTCTTAAAAAGGAAAAAAAAAACATTAACTGTCTTTGCTTAATATCAAAACTTAATTCTACGATTTTCCAACGTTAAGTGTAGATTCTCACTCAACTAAATCAATTCCGATGCAAATCAGAAATCATTGCTCCCTTTCTCCCTTTGCCGAACTTTATCAGAGTAATGAGATAAATGTTTTTGTTGTCCCTATTTATGCGTCATTTCTTTAAATTAATATTCTTCTCTCATTTCCAGGCTTTGCTTCCGTTTTTTCTCTTTGTAATACAAATGAAATATTAAGAATAAAAAGCCTTTTTAATGAATACTGAGAATAGGCTAAAAGGCACTCATGTTAATTTAAATACTTTTTCATGATATACCTACCAAATTTCCTGTAGACCCTGTATGGAAATACCAGTAAATTACGTCATAGTTCATCGTTAACAAACGGAAATCTTATATGTATTTTAAATGTTCCAATTTTATACATATAATAATATTGAATATTTCAAATCCTCTGGTGTTGCAGTTGATCGTGGGCGGCGCCAGTTACTTAACATCAGGTGAGCCGCATGCTCGTTTGCCCCCTCTTATAAATAATGTACCTTATTTAAATTTGTATTGTAATTTATGAATTTTAATTATGTATTTTAAAACGAAAACCCATCAAATTATGTATTAAATTTAAAGTACGGCATTTTGATGCGACTTTGACGTAAACAAACGTTATATATATATAATTGGAAAAGAGATCTGTACGGGCGGTTTATAATCTAAATTGTAAAGAGTCCCTCAGAGAAAAATTTAAAGAAATAAACATATTAACTTTAGCATCGCAATATATTTATGAAAATGTAATGTATGTACATAAAACATAAATAGCTTTAATAAGAATAAGGATGTTCAGACCTTAAACATTAGGAACAAACATAAGCTTGTAATGCCAGTTACTAGACTCCACAGAATCAGTAATTCATTTATGGGGCAATGTATACGCTTTTACTTAACTTAACCTTTACTTAAATCCAAGAACATGTTCAAAGTTTGTCAATAAACAAGTTTAAAAGTTTTATTAAAGAAAAACTGTACAAAAATGGTTATTAAAATATCAAGAAATACATGAATGAAAATAACCCCTGGGAATAAGGTGATCGCCACCATGCTGGTTCTATGAAAATTCATTTAAAATTGTATAAACAAAATAATTAATAAGTGAAATTATGTTTAAAATAAAGTCCCGCTGGATTTATTGCTGGTTCTTCCCAGGACAGAGGTATTTTCCGAACCAGTGGTAAATAAAAAATGACTTTCAATAAGTATTATGTAATAATCAATATTGAATAAAAATCATTCTATTCTATTCTATAAAACGTTGACGTTTATCTGCAATTACATAAAATTCTAAAATTACAATTACATTAAATTAATACGAACATAATTTACACTTTCAGCTATATCGTGGTCAGCCTATTTCGTCTAATTGGTAGGATCTTGTAGCTTCCTTCAGATTCTGGTACTTTACGCCTGTCGTAAGCGATATACTTACGCCAGGCGTAAAATAACAGCACCGGGGACGGAAGCAGTGTCAAAAGTGCAAGATGTCTCGCCTGTGTCATCGTGTGACGATAAAGGTAAATGCTCCATAAATTTTGAGAGAGCAATGTGGTGTAATCCTGGTGTAGGTTGTAGGTGGCTTCCATATGGCGGGTTTTGCAGTTTACGCAATCACATTCCTAATCGTGGCATTTATAACACAGAGGACTTTTCACATGCGCATAATACGTTAAAGTAACGTTAGTGGTCGCACGTTACTAAAATAAAGGAAATTTATTTATTGACAAATAGTGGAACCGTTGGACCCCAAAATAGAATAAACCTGTATGTTGGGGTCCAAAAGTGGTTATCTCTTACAAACATCTAACTGTTATTCGGATTTAGAAATAATTAAGCATGTATCGTAAACTTTGATAATATTACTGGCATCTAAAACAACACCTGCATTTTATCTAGCAGAAAAATTTACCTTCGTATATATCATAGTTGACAAAAGTTGAAAAACTGAATAATGAAATTATTTAATCTATTTCTGTTATTGTTCAAGGAGTGGCATGTAAGTTTCATTTTGAATGACATCCCATCTAATGCGAACACACTATGCGCTTTTGGTTTGAGTTTGTATCAAAATGTTTTATAAATACAGATTATATAGAGGCTTATTTTGTACGAGAACCGGTGTCGCCGGGAGCACATATACAAGTGGTTACGTCGTATTATCACTACTAGAAACCCAATTCGCTCATTTGTAACTAATAGGTAATATAGGAGACCTATCACGTGTCGATAATACTGAATTCGTTGCAATACTAAGAAGTTGTGGTCGAAATCGATCAGTACCGAACATTGTTTTACAGACATGATTGTGACATTTCTTATATATAAAAGGGGGCAAACGAGCATGCGGCCCACCTGATGGTAAGTGACTACCGCCGCCCACGAACAACTGCAACACCAAAAGAATTGTTAACATGTTCAAGAGAGTAAAAAGAATATCTTCCAGTGTAACATTACATCCATCCTTTTCTATATCCCACCATTTTGGCGTGAAACTTTTTCTAATTTTTAATAAATAGACCTCTGAAATATAACCTATTTAATTCAAAAAGTTTGCAAATATTGGTTCCTAATTGACAAATATCGTGTACCATACGTAAAAAAGTGAAATTGTTAGCCTCTTCTTTTTTTTAAGAAGGCTTATAAAGTGAAGTGGCTCGAGCTTCACAAACCCATTGGGTGAATTCCAATATATTTCAGAAGTTGCACCAAAATTACTCGAATTTACTTTAGACAAGCATGTGGGATAAAATTAAACTAAACAGATATATTTATGTAATTTTATTTTTGGAAAACAGATTGTTTTATACACTATATATAATGCTCTAAGTGGTAGAGATATGCTGCAGCTGTATTAGTAGTGTAGTTGTAGCACGAATGGGTCGGCTTGACTGGGGAAGGACCACGCTCTCACAGAATACCAGCGTGAAATAGCAGCTTAACACTGCTTTGTTTCATATGGTGAGTCTAGAGAACCAGATACCCTAATACTGGAAAAGAGGCATTCCATCATAGTCCTCACGGGTGACAACGCATCTGCATTTCGATTCTTTAATGAGGGTAGATGTAGATGTCTGTGGGTCGCAACAACCACTTACCATCAGATGGACTGTGTGCTCGTTTGTTACCCGATCCTATAAAAAAATATTGATGTTTTTTATTGCATTTGCAGATAATATTTCCACGCGATATTGATTTAAAATATTAAAATACCGTTAATAACTTACTTAAGTAAAAAGCTATAGTGAATATTAAAATCCATCCATTCCATCATGAAAGACGTTGACAAAAAAAAATCTTTTTTATTCTTCTTTTAATTCATCGCTTCTTCTAATAGAATTCTGCTAATATTTACTAATTTTATAATAGGTGAATTAATCGTACAAATATCAGAGTAATATGTATGTAATTATACTCTAATAAGCAAACCAAAAAATTTTAACACAAAATTAACATTTTCAGTTACTTCCGATACGATATGTATTTTTTGTGTCTAATTTTTAAAATGGCAAACTGAAACAACACGAAAGAAAGAAACAGCGATATCTTTTTAACGATTAAATTTTATACGCCCAACTCACACATAAGAAAAATTATGATCGTGTACAAATTTCTCTCTCTCGGATTTCATACAAAAATGGATCAACCTGTAGTATTTTATGGATTCATTTATTATGGCACTTGGGGTCGTGCAAGAATAGTTGTTCAACTCATGTAGGTTGCTAGACTTGTTAAAATCGAGCCTTACGACCGATTATTTTTTAATGGTTAAATTAATTATATAGGTTTTATAAAAAAATAAAACAAAGAATATGTAAGAGCATTTAACTCTAATGAAAAAAATGTCGAATTGTTATTAAAAATGAATATAAGAATTTTAAATATATTTAAATGCTTAATTGCATTTATTCATGATTAAAACTAATGTGTTGTTAAAATATTCATGTCTAAAATTACAGTGTTTAGTTTAGATGTTTTAAGATTTGTGACTCTAAGAATTACCTTGTAAAATTGTGATATTTTGTTGAATATTTTATTAATCCTTAAGATGATATTAATGTTTTAAGTATTATTGTAATGTTTCTTTGCTGTATTTCATGTAAATATAATTATGTTATGTTATTCTTTTTGGGCAATCAAGATACTGGGTAATATAGGGAAATGCAACAGTGAAAATTGATAACTAAATTAGATCAAAATGACTTTAAGCGGGCGGCTCTCTTTACAGCTTCAGCTTCCGGGGTAGGTTAGTAGCGCGTCCCATTTGCAATTCGTTCGGGACCAGCGACAGTTTCGGGGGCTAATAAGAAGAAGAAAGAAAATAAGTGAAAGTAAACAGTAATAGCGCATTAGTATCGTATTTTCCAAGGGGAAATTGTTTATGAAGAATTGCTGTTTTATTTCTCGATCCTTTAGTGTTGACCTTAATATAGAGTAAGAAGATACAATCCACGTAGGCACACGATAGGCGTCAAGACCAGGAACGTTCAAAAAGGGGCCCGTCATCTTAGTCGGCCACGATTTCCTTGAAGAAACGGGGTTTTGTACGGAATCGAACATCTTTATCTAGGGTTACGCCCACCTCATTGCCCAAAACCCAACGCGGTGCGGTATTGGTCTGTGAATAGAAAGTCAATAGTTGGTTGATCCGTGATCGGGAGTACAAGACTCGTGCTCCACCTGCCGTTTTAGATGTTCCTTCGAATCGAATTTAAGAGGCCATAATCGGAAGAGGGAGACTTAACGATTTTCATTGTATTATTAATATTATTCCACCTGATAAGCGTGCCATTTAAAAAGTTCTCCCTACAACTAGAAAAGTAACTAAAATACAGTCTGTCTTAAACATAAAGAACAGTAAAAAAACTTTAAATTTTAATTTAATATAAATTGATTTAAATACATAATTTGACAATGAACTATTTTATAGTGGTTTCAAACAAAGGGAGTCACCCACGGATCTTAAAGTAAACAGTTGAACAGTTAATAGATGAATCCTTCCCTTACACCTGTCGACGAACGAGCCGACAGTACTTATTTAACAAAACATCTGCCTCAATACATTAGACAAACATCGTCAGTTAAGTCACGGATTATGAGGGTCGTATTGTCCCTAGTTTAAATTAAGACGATTGCGTGGAAAATAATCTGTTTTCCCGGGACTTTAATTATTAAGGCACGGACAGCAAAACATACAGTACGAAAATAAATGTTTTCAAAGATATTGATATTTTTATAGAATAAGTGTGACAAACGAGCACACAGTCCACCTATCCGTGTAGGTGACTATGGGCTACAGTATAAAGTTGATACTGTGGCTCATAGACATGACCTCGAGACAAAAGCCGGCATACCCTCAAGCGTTTGAACTGAGTAAGTGGCGCAAGTATGAGTCTCTCAGAGATGACTATTTGTGTCATTTTCTGACGAGGCTACCTATACGTGGGGCCCACGTGTGGTAAAGTTTTTTAAGGAACTGTCTCCTCGACTTGTTGTCATCGCTGATTATAAGAGAGCTAGTTCTTTTCTCGCTCAAAGGCTTAGTACAGCTATTCAGCCAGGAAACGCAGCCAGCGTTCTTAGCACTATATTCCAGGAAGTTATTAACCGCAGTTATTTATAATTTTGAGCTGTTGTCAGTAAGATGCTGCAGCCCATTTTTTATATCATTTCATTTCATTCGTCGTGCAGGACCCATAAAAAGAGGACGTGTGTAAAATTTATTGCAAAATTTAACATTACAGAACATTGTAACTTATACCCTATCATCTTGCAAAAAGTGTGAAAATAGTGTGTGTAGCTGTAACAGTGACGTATTGTGACTATATCGCTTGTTCACTCAGATCGCTTTCTCCATCCTATTTTGGCATCGCTTCTTGGACTCATTGCAGCGGGGCGTGCATACTTCACCGCTCTAAGAAAGGACAGCGTAGATTTTTTCGTTTCTGTCATACGCACGAAATAACAAGATGCAGCGTACTTCACCACCAACAACACCTCCGGCACAGAGGCTAAAATATTCGTCAAATCCAGAACTACCCAAAACGTGTGGTGCTGATGATAATACTTTTGTGAGTTTCCGAAAGCGCAAGCAGCCTGATGATAAAAATATTAAGCTGATACTGGAGTTCGTTGAGCAAAACATAAATGATCAGCTCAGTTCATGGAAATTACAGTTGGACATCACCATTGCCGAAAGTATCAGAAATTCAATCGATTCTGTTATTGATCGAGAACTGAAGAAAATATCAGCGATGATAAATAACTCTTTTAAAGAGTTAGGTGAGTTAGTTACAAATCCTTATCTTATACGATGGAAAGGCAGGATAGTGTTGAAACGCACCTGACACAGGTAGAAAGCCAGCTGAAATCGAGCGATGATGTAACCAGCCAGGTTAACCTATTACAAGACAAAATTGATGCAATGGAGCAACAGGCACGGCTTTATAACGTTGAGATTGCTAACTTACCAGAACGACGTGATGGAAACCTTCTATCAATTATTGAGAAGGTTGGTCCTGTCATCAAACACCCTGTCAGCAAATCGGACATTGTATCAGCCCATAGAGTGCCACACTTTTATAAAAAGTGGTCGCGTCCAAAAAATGTGATTATAAAATTTACAACGAAAATAATCAGCGACAACTTCATCACAGCAGCACGGGCAAACAAAGGTTTAAAATCCGACCAGCTGGCGGTACCTGGTACTATACATAACGTGTACATCAACGAACATCTAACAGCTAAAAACAAATAATTATTTCGATTGTGCCGTCAACAAGCCATTAAGAACAATTATAAATTCAATTGGATTAAGCACGGTACTGTTTTGGTGCGTCAAACTGAGACATCTCCTATTTTTGCTGTGCGAAGCGAGCAAGACCTCAAGAAAATTAAATCCTAAGTTATCTTTTCTATTGATATTGTATTGTCTTAGCTATACTTATATAAATAATGAATGTTCAACCATTGGACTATCGGGCGAATATACTATCTGTGCATGTTTACTAAAATCAAACTCGTTAACTACAAATGTGTGTCAAGTAGGAGAAATAAAATATATTTTTTACTGGTTACTATTTAAACTTATTTATATAATTACTAAAGTAAGGCGATTCTGGTATGCAAAAACCTATAATAACCACAATCTAAGTAGTTTTCTTTTTTATAATTTTAACTACTTTTTACTAACAACACATAATATTGTTATATTTAAAAATGGATAAGAATATTTCTATCTATTACCAGAATTGTCGTGGTCTTAGAACCAAACTACATACACTTTTTATGAATATACTTGCTTAATCATACGATATAATAATACTAACTGAAACGTGGCTGCATGCAGACATAACCGATAACGAATACATAGACAATAGGTATAGGGTATTCCGCGCGGATCGAGATCGAGCGGGAAGCGGCCGCCGTGATGGAGGTGGCGTGTTGATTGCGATCCAGCGCACACTGTGCTGTGCTGGCTGCGCACCCGTCACTATGACTTCCTCCCCGCTCCCACCCGTTATCGACCAAATACTCATCGAATTTAAAGTTGCGAAAAGATGTTTCTTTATAGGTGCAGTTTACATTCCGCCAAAACAATGCCATGAGGTTTATCTTAGTTACTTAAATATGTTACAAAATAAGTTGCTTGACGAGAATACTAGTGTAACAGATTATTTTATTGTTGGTGACTTTAATTTACCTGACTTAATTTGGATGAATAATGAATCCTATGGGCAATATCCTTGTATCAGCGATCTTAACCAATCTCACATACAAATAAATAATTTTATGGCGGTATTAAATTGCTATCAATTAAACTCCTTAAGAAATGACAAAGACCGTATTTTGGATCTTTTTTTCACCAATAAAACAGACTGTGAGTTGTCACCGATAGCAAATGCGTTAGTTCCTGCGGATAAACATCACCCACCTTTTTGTGTGTCGGTTGCGTATGATGCAAATCATGGATACATCCGGCTTAAACCATATCTCAACTACTGTTACAGGAACGCGGACTATAATGAAATAATGCAAAAATTAGCGAATATTGATTGGGATGCTTTCTTTTTAAATAAAAGTGCTGAGGAAGCAGTTTTATTATTTTATGAAAAAACTTACAGTATTATTGATTTACATGTACCCAAAAGATATATTAGGTCTTCTTCGTATCCTGCCTGGTTTACTCCTGAATTAATAAATCTATTTAATAAAAAAATCGAGCTTGGGTTAAAATGAAAAAATATAACAATAATTCTAATTATAATATATTTTCAATATATAGAAAAAAGTTTAAAACATTATCAGAAAAATGCTATAAAATATACATGGCGAAGGTTGAAAATAGCATAAAATATAACATTAAATACTTTTGGAAGTTCATTCTCAACGCCGAACATTTCAGAAATTCCAAGTAGTATACAATATAAAGGTTCAATTTCTCATAGTTCAAAAGAGTCTTGTGATCTATTTAGCAAGTTTTTTCAATCTGTGTTTCAACAATCATCTGTATCAGATGATTTTGATATTGATGATATTTGCATACCACTTGAAAATACATCTGACTTTACTATTCATAACATTAAAGTGACTAGATTTCAGGTACGTAAAGCCCTGCAAATGTTAGATATATCGAAGGGCGCTGGGATAGATAACATACCAGGTGTTTTCTTCAAGGAAACTGCAACTGTAATTGATATTCCTTTATCCTACCTTTACAATAAATGTTTATCCGATGGAATATTTCCTGACATTTGGAAAAGTGCAAGAATAGTCCCAGTTTTCAAGGATGGATTAAAAAGTGACGTTATGAATTATCGACCAATATCAATACTGCCCATTCTTTATAAAGTCTTTGAGCGTTTGGTGCATGATGCTATTTACCCCCTCTTGCATAATGTTATCTTAGATGAACAACACGGTTTTGTCAAACGGCGATCTACAATAACTAATCTTTTCACTTACACATCAGATTTATTTAACGCGCTTGACACCAATACACAAACTGACAGTATTTATATTGATTTCCCGAAAGCATTTGACACTGTTGATCATAAAATACTATTGGAGAAAATAGCTTTCAATGGTATACGCTGTAATCTCTGGCGGTGGTTTAAGTCGTATGTCTCTAATAGAACGCAGAAGGTTGTTATTAAAGGTTCAGAGTCCGATGTTGCTAATGTCACTTCTGGCGCCCCACAGGGCTCCATTTTAGGTCCTCTCTTGTTTGTGATCTTCATAAATGATGTTAAAAATTGTTTTAAAAATAGTAGTTTCCTTTTATATGCTGATGATCTCAAAATATATCAATGCATCGATAGGATAGAGGATCACTATTTGCTTCAAGAAGACCTTGACAGATTTAACAATTACTGTTCTCTTAATAATTTACGACTCAATTTAAATAAATGTAAAGTAATCACTCTCACAAAAAAACGGAATATAAGCTACTTTAACTATTCTCTTAAAGGTACAGATATTGTAAGGGTGAATAATAAAAGGGATTTGGGTGTGACTTTTGATAGCAAATTACATTTTGATATTCATATACAAAACATAATTAGTAAAGCTTTTAAAATGTACGGACTTGTTATGCGTTCTTCTACTAAATTTAGAAACCCCACCACTTTAATCTATCTTTTTAAATCTTTGGTCAGGCCTCAATTGGAGTACGGAGTACCTGTATGGAACCCACTTTATAAAAATATAATCATAGCATTGAAATGATACAAAAAAAGTTCTTGCTTCGCGTTAACTACAAATATAACCGTAAGCGTTTATCGTATGTGCTCCTTTGTTCAAAATATAAACTCTTAGACTTAAGGTCTAGACGCACTCAACTTGAGGCAAGATTACCTTATGATCTGTGCAATAACAAGTATGATTGCACAGATATAATTAATCGTATTAGTTACTCCGTACCACCTCGCGCACGTATGCGTTCTTTGCGTCCTCACTCACTCTTTGCTGTGTCAAGATCTCGGACAAACGCTGGTATCCGATCTCCCCTTCATCGTATGGTTGACACGTACAATAAAAAAAAAATTCGGTAGATTTATTTTCTTGCAGTACCAGATCATACAATAGACATATAGTTAACTTGCTATTAAACACTTAATGTCTCTTTTAAAGTCTTGAACACATTAACTACTAACACTAACTATAAAATTATCTAACTAATGACTATATATGTACATGCACAGACACACAAAAACGCGCGCGCACGCGCATGCGCGCACACACATCCTAACTCACAAACACACAAAACTTTCACCTCTAATACATGTTCAACAATATTTTAGAAATTAAGGTACTTTATTTTTATAATAATTAGGTCCCTCACATAATTATTATATGTTTTATACTGTGACCATCGTCGTTGAGTTTATGATAAGTAATAAATTGTAATAGAACATAAGCTTTAGCATAAGATATATTGTAAACTTGTTTGTGGTTCTCTAAATAAATTAAAAAAAAATATCAGCTTCCCTGTGTTTCCTCTTACAACACCCACCGACGATGTGAGGTAGTGGAAATTTTCACACCGCCATAACACGATCAGTGCAATCATCTCTAAGAGACCCATATTTGCACTATCCAATCAGTTCACTGCCTCTGATGCCACCCGGCTCTAAACGAGGTACCCTTGACATGAGAGATTGCCTAAGTTTCTACGCACGTAGTGTGACGCCTCATAATTATTATTAACAAATAATAATTAAATTCAATGTAAAGGCATTTAAAAATGTCTTAGAAATTATATTTTAAACAATTAAAATGTTTAAAATTAAGTATAAAGTTCAAATATTATGTTCATTGGGAATATTGAATATTATAGTATAGTTAACGCATAAATTGTCTCTAAAAAATCTCTAAATTTATTAAAATCTTGTTTAAGATATTCAAAATATATTAAATTATATAAATACAAGTCGATTATATTACAATAATAAGGATAAATAACATTTGTAATATAATAGACAAAATGGATAAAAATTTTCTAAGTTGAAGAAGGTGTTCTTGTATTAGTCGGAAAATTTCTAAGTTGATGAAAGTGTTCTTGTAATGGTCTCCATAATAAGGGGCGTTGCCGGAGACACATACCCAAGGTTATACATATATATGGGGTGGTCGGCTGACCGACTGCTAGTACTAATGTTGCACAATGACTAGTCCTATATTAGGGACTTATGATAGTAAGGTCTAACGAACCAAAGCATTAATATAGAAGGTCTTTATGATGCATAAGCATTATGATAGCAGAGTTATGACTTGAAGTCCCATATGAATAAGACATACAATAGTATGGTCTATGAAATAAAGCAAATATGTTGAAGGTCTCAAATATGTAAAAGCATTATATTGAAAGAATTGGGACTTGAAAAGGATTATTATAGTGGCGTGTAGATTGTTTCATAGCATCCGAGACCGAGGTAAACTTGGACTCGTTAACCGATGTGTCCTTGACATATCATCTTAGTGCCGGTGGTAAGCGGGTTTGTTGTAGCAATACGACTTGCCCGTGGACATCGCACAACCCTACCGTTTGTGGGCGGCGTCTTAACGCATAGCGTTATGATACGTCGGCTATCTTTCGGATTAGGGTGAGTGTGTTTGGTAGTACTTTTAAGTGCAGCAAGCATACTCAACTTCATGTCTTAGTGCAATAGCGCTATGATACGTGGAGTTTTGGCTACTGACGTCTTAGTACCGTGCTACTATGATACGTTGGTGGTATTTTTAGTTAACAACATTATCAATTTTGTTACCAAAGTCGATAGGGATCATGTGGGTGTGTTGTGAGGGGGCGCCATCCGTATGATAGTTGCATTGATGCTTATTGCTACTTGCAGTATTGCATCTTGTGATGGATCTGCGGGTGTGCTGCACCTGATTCGACGCATCTTGTGGTTCTGGTCGATGGAGGTATGCGGGTGGTGATGTCTACTGGGACTGTATGGGGGACCTTGGGATGGTGTAAGCCCGACGATAGTCGTATTGATGCTTGTTGCATTCTGCAGCATTGCGTCTCTGCGATGGTTGTTTGGCGGGTCGCTCTTCTCAATGGCGCTCTCTGCATCTTGGTTTGATTCACAACCCAAGTAGCTTTGCCCAAGTCGGGTCCCTTCATAGCGGGGCTGCAGACTGTCTGCCCTCCATGATGTTTTATATAACAACATATTAATATATCTCTATAAAGTTCCCACCTTTGAAAGATTGAAGGCAACTTGTTGGTGGGTGAGACAAACATGATCGAAAAATGCATATACTCAACGTCAGTGACACAAACCCTTTCTGATGGCGAATTATTACTAATATCTTATAACTGCCTATTGGCTATATCTGCCATTGTATTTGTTGGTGGAGCATATGTGTCGACCTCATGCGGGTGGTAGCTGGAGGGAGAATCTGAGGAGGCTCTCAAGGCTGCGGCCGAAAGCCGCGCAACGTGGGACCCCATTCCCTTGAGGTGAGCGGTAGACTCATGACACGCTCTGCGGTCAATTGGCCGTGCTGACCATGCAATTGGTGGTGATGCCTTACACTTACATCACGTCTGCAGGAACGGCGGTCTGGCAGGTGGTGGCGCTCACGGACGGCTTTTATGGCCAGTGTGCCTATTGTTGCCTAACCCGTGTGACGTACATTCACTGTGGCTGGATTTGATCGTATCCTGTATGGCGTTTACACGCACTGACATGCGCGACTTCGGTCGATGTTTGTGCTTACGCACTATCAAGGGGCCAAGTCCTCTTTTACTGGTTCGCTAGTTATTTTGCTGTGGACTACGGTCCAGTTCCCAAATTTGCGTACCCTTCGGGGGGAGCGCATTAAAATGGTTGGCGCTCACCGTGCGCGGCGTGTGCGGAGCCGTGTACCTCCTCCACATTTTTTTAATGTGGAAGAGCGAAGCCCTTGTATCTGGTATTTGATATAAATATTGTGAGCCTTTTCCAAGCGGGAAGGGATTAATTAATAAGGAATTGACTGTTGTGAACCTGATACAAGTGGAATAAGGACAATTTATTGTTCTTAACTTTTATTTGAGCTCTGTCTTCGTGAACGGGGTTCTTTAGCTTATAAGACACTACCAACAGCTTTCGATTGCTCTCGCAAATATTCATTCTTCCAAGATACACCTAAAAGAACTAAGTTACTATACAAACACAACGTAAATAAGGGTCCTAACTAAGACGATCACGCCATAAATTTATTAAACGGCCTATATTTGAATCTTTAGAAAGATCAATGTATGATTAATATACTGGTCACGTAAGTTAGATATACTTGTATAACTTATAGAAATAGATTCTAAGGAAATAAAGGTATAAATATATATAGAAAGAGTGAAGAGATGAGAAAGGGGGGGGGGGGGTCGTTACAATTTGGTGCCGTGACCAGGATAGAGGTTAAATTTTAAATAGGGGGCCGATAATATAAAATTATGAGGTAGGCTATATGCCTACAATTTGTTGTCCGTGAAATGGAGAGGTGTCTTGGAGAGTGTTGTTTGCTGGGGGTGGTTGAGGGTCTGGGGGTGGGGTTTAAATATTAAAATTGAGTATTAATATAGAAGGTGTATGCATAGTTAAGCAAGATAATATTTTAAAGTGAAATAAGTGGAAAGACTCAATTAAACTAAGTGAAGGACACAAAAAGTGAAAAAAAAAAATTAAAGTGAGATAAGTGGAAAGACTCAATTAAACTAAGTGAAGGACACAAAAAGTGTAAAAAATGGCTAAAAACAAGAAAAATTCAAACTCAATGAAGGCTAAGCCTAAAAATGAAATGAAAATGCTTCAGAAATTAATTAAGAATGCAGTGAAAACCTTTGAGGTTAAAATAAGGGATCTAGAGGAAAAATTTATTAACCAAACGAAAGATCACCAATTTAAAATAAATCAAGGAGAGGTGTCCGGGGCGAGCACCTCTTATGTAAATGATCCTAGACAAAATATTGTATATAATGTACATAATGTCACAATAGAAAAGCCGAAATTTGGAAATGGAAATACTCATCCAGTAACATTTTTGGAAGATCTCACCAATTATTTAAAGAAAGTTCCATCTAATGGTCTCGAAATATCAATAGCACAAGAGTGCTTAGTAGGTGAAGCCAAGTATTGGGCTCGCATTAATAATGTGCGTTGGACAACTTTTGATGATTTTAAAGCTGACTTTCTAAGAGTATTTTGGGGTGAAGAAGAACAAAATAAAGTGAAGAGATTCCTTGTGCAAAATAAATGGAATAGAAGTACACACCCCACCATGGTTAGTTATTTTCTTTATGTTATTGAAAAGGCACAAACATTATCATATCCGATACCTGAAAAACAATTAGTAACTGATGTCAACAGACATTATCCTAAAACTGTGCAGCAATTATGGAGAATAGCTGAAATTGAGACAATAATAGACACGACAGATTTCTTAAGAAACTTGGATGACATCGATAAACAAGATGAAGGTCGTGAAACTTACTATAATGAGAAAAAGAGAAAATTTAATAATAATACGGAGCAAAAATATAAAGAAATACAACAATCATACAAAACATGGCGTAAACCCGAAGAGGGAAAAAAGAAGGTTAATGAAGTACATGAAATACAGTTCACCAATGACCAATCTGATGTTACGGCCCCTGAGCCAAATTTAGAGTCGTAGAGGTCGAATTAGTTCCCGATTCGATCCTTTGCAATGTAAAAGGGAACAAAGCATTAAATATGTTATTAAAGCTGGGTTGGCGACCTGGTCAAACACTGGGTAAAAATAATAGAGGGTTGCGAAAACCTATCGCTTTAAAAGCAAATTTTAACAGAGAAGGCCTTGGTTATAATGACAATGTAAATAGTATTTTAAACACTTTAAAAGCCAGGTCGGACTTGCTCTTAATGGAGTTATTCGTGCAAACCGTCTTCGAGGAAGACGAAGATAAATACCAATGGGAATTAATAGGGAATATGAGATCTGAAATTAAAGTTTCAATATTTGACAAAGAAATAGACGCGTTACTCGACTCGGAGTGATGTTACATGCATTTCAGAAAGTTTATATTTACAAATTAAAGATAATAATCGTAAAATATCAATAATGCCAGTTAAAGCAATGCAAATAAAAGGTGCTGTTGGGCAGCGCAGCACAAAAATACAACAGATGATCATATTGCCTATAAAGATAGATGAGGTAGTCTTTGAAACACAAACTTTAATTGTAGGTAATTTAATAAGACCTTTAATATTAGGCTTTGACTGGCTCAAGAGAAATAAAATATTGATTGATTTGAGAAATGCTACTGTTGGAATAGAATTTAAAGTGAAAACCAAAGAGTACTTCATACCCTTCAAATATAATAATAAATCTGTATTACATAATAACTGCATCGAACAATGTACCGATGATCCGTTAACAAATATAAAAATAGGATCTACATTGGAGGTCTCTGAAAAGACAAAACTTAGTAAGGTTTTGGAAAAGCATAAGAATATGTTTTCGAGCAAATTGGGAAGAGCCAATTGCTATGAGCATAAAATTGAAATGATCGATGATGAACCCATAGTTACTAGGTCCTAACCTATTCGATATGCATATAGAGCGAAAATGGAACAAAAGTTAAATGAAATGGAACAAACTGGTATCATCACAAGGACATCAACGCCTTACAGTAGTCCATTGACATTCACTCTTAAAAAAGATGGCTCAATTAGAATTCTACTAGATGACAGAAGCATAAATAAGAAAATGGTTGCAGAAACAGAGAAACCACCTATACAATTAGATGTTTTGAATTCATTCCACGGAGCGAATTATATTACTACCATTGACTTAAATAATGCATATTTTCAAATTCCGATAAATAAAGATGGTAGAAAATATACTGGATTCACATTCAATGGAAAGTCATATGTATATAATGTTCTGCCGCAAGGATTAAAAACATCAGTAGGAAGCTTTAGCAGAGCCATGAATTTAATATTAGGACCAGAAGTCCAAGAATTTTGTGTGAATTATTTAGATGATCTAGCTATTATTACAACAGGAACGTAAGATAAACATTTGGAGCACATTGATATTGTTTTAAGCAAATTGAACAAAGCTGGCTTAACGTGCAACTTGCAGAAATGTGAATTTATTTGTAAAGAAATTAAAATGCTGGGTTTTATAATTTCAACAGAAGGCATAAAGACAGGTCCCGATAAGATTCGGGCGATCCAAGAGTTCCCAGCACCTAAAAAGATTAAACAATTGAGGGCCTTTTTAGGTCTATGCAATTTTTATAGGAGGTTTATACCAAATTATAGCGAGAACATAATAACGCTCTGTGAATTACTTAAAAAGGGACGTAAGTTCCAATGGAGCGGTAAAGAACAGAAGGCATTTGATTTTATAAAACAACAATTTATTAATACAATACAATTGCATCATCCTGACTTAAGTAAGCCGTATTATTTACAAACAGATTGTTCCGGTGTGAGTATGGCCGGAGTACTATATCAGATAGATGATAATAATGAAATGAGAATTTTAGGCTATCATAGTAAAGCCTTAAAAGGCCCCGAATTAAATTGGTCTGTTACTGAACAAGAGTTTTATGCTGTAATAAGCTGCCTAAAGAAATTTGAAACATATTTGAGAGGCAGTAAAGTAATAATATTAATTGATCATAAAGCATTATTGTTTATTAATAATATGAAGTTATTCAATGGTAGAGTAACCCGATGGATTTTGTATATAGAACAATTTAATTATGAAGTACAGCATATATCGGGTAGATGTGATATTGTTGCAGATGTGCTATCGCGTTATCCTCCTGATGGCGATTTAATACAAGAGGATAAAAATAATAGCTTAGAAATTGCTTACACAGAAAGCGAACCGAATATTGAGCTGATAGAAAAATTAAAATCCTTATCAGTATATCAATTACAAGATTCGGAGTCGTTGGTTATTATTGAAAAGTTAAAGACATTAAATACTTCCACAATACAACAAAATAATAAATTGAAACGGTATAGTTTGAAAAATGATGTATTATATTACAAAACGAATTTAAAAGAAGTAATATATTTATCTAAAGCATTGAGACAAGATATTATAAATCAAGTACATGTCGAAATGGGTCATCAAGGACCCTATAAGGTAATTAAGTATGTGAGAGACAGATTCTTTTGGAAAGGCTTAACAAAAGATATTAAAAATCAATTAAGGGTTTGTCATGTATGTCAGTTATCTAAGAAAAGCAATATAACATATGTGGGTTCATGCAAATCTATAATAACAGAAAAAATTGGCGATATGGTCATGGCAGACTTATATGGACCACTTGCATCAGGTATATTTGTCATACAAGATTCATTCAGTAAATTTATCAAATTATATCCTTTAAAACAGTCAACAGCAAAGTCTGTTGTAACAAAAGTAAAGCATTTTGTTGAGATTATAAAGCCCAAGGCAATAATGACAGATAATGGAAAACAGTTTATAAGTAATCACTGGAAACAATCAATGAGAGATTTAAATATAAAGCTAATATAAACTACAGTTAGAAATCCTAGACCAAATACAACAGAGCGAGTAAATAAAGAGTTGAGCAGATTATTTAGGACGCTTTGTCATACTAACCACAAAGATTGGGCGTTAATATTGCCGAAATTAGAAGAATTGTATAATAATTCTTATCACAATAGTACAGGCTTTACGCCTTGTGAGATACTTTATGGTGAGTCTAATGAGATGTCTTTTGACAAAATAATTTCTAAAAGTAAAGACAAACATAATTTCGAGCAAATTAGACAACAAGTGCGTAAAAATTTAAAAGAAGCAAGTCGAATGAGAAACACAAAATTTGATAGGCGAAATAGATTAATAAAATATAACATTGGCGACTTAGTAAAAATTTCAAGATCTAGTAGATCAGATGCCGATAATAAAGTTATGAGTAAGTTCAATTTGGCATATGAAGGGCCTTATGTAATAGCAGCCGTACCATTTGACAATGTATATACCTTAGCAAATCCAGAGACAAATGAAATTAGAGGAATTTTCAATGCTATTCACTTATTAAAATATTTTAAATAATAATTTTATTTTATATAAATTATTAGTATAGTTAAATAAATATTGTAGCATGAAAGGGTCTTGTGGGTGGCCCATGAAATTATTGTTAAATTAATAGACTAAAATTATTAAAGTTATGAGCAAGATATTTGCTATATGATAGAAGAACGTAATTAATAATTAATGAAGAATTGTAAATATAGAACGTAAGATAATTTTGTAATCATTTTTATTAAATAAATATGGGAGCTGGGTCAGGGTGAATGGCTCAATCACATTTATCCTGTGTGGTACTCAACTGATCTCAACAAATATCCAACTGAATTGTATGCACATAAAGTGTGACACTATTGAAATAATGTTTCAAAGATTTAAAGATAAATTAATAAAATGAGAAATCGACAATTGACTGGAAACTTTATTAACAACACGATATACAATAACTTGAATTAAGATGTTATCATATTGTGATGTATGTGGTTGAAGGGGTGTTGGTGGCGGCCATTCCCTGGGGAAGGGGAAATTGATAACATATACTGTATTGTAACAGATTAAAAGAGGAAAGAACAGATATATAACAATTATTTGAGTGTAGAGTATATGCTCTCAAAATACTTAAATTTTATATTAACAACTCCACTATGTGGGTCATTAACATAAAATTTGGGGGTGGATTGTGACGCCTCATAATTATTATTAACAAATAATAATTAAATTCAATGTAAAGGCATTTAAAAATGTCTTAGAAATTATATTTTAAACAATTAAAATGTTTAAAATTAAGTATAAAGTTCAAATATTATGTTCATTGGGAATATTGAATATTATAGTATAGTTAACGCATAAATTGTCTCTAAAAAATCTCTAAATTTATTAAAATCTTGTTTAAGATATTCAAAATATATTAAATTATATAAATACAAGTCGATTATATTACAATAATAAGGATAAATAACATTTGTAATATAATAGACAAAATGGATAAAAATTTTCTAAGTTGAAGAAGGTGTTCTTGTATTAGTCGGAAAATTTCTAAGTTGATGAAAGTGTTCTTGTAATGGTCTCCATAATAAGGGGCGTTGCCGGAGACACATACCCAAGGTTATACATATATATGGGGTGGTCGGCTGACCGACTGCTAGTACTAATGTTGCACAATGACTAGTCCTATATTAGGGACTTATGATAGTAAGGTCTAACGAACCAAAGCATTAATATAGAAGGTCTTTATGATGCATAAGCATTATGATAGCAGAGTTATGACTTGAAGTCCCATATGAATAAGACATACAATAGTATGGTCTATGAAATAAAGCAAATATGTTGAAGGTCTCAAATATGTAAAAGCATTATATTGAAAGAATTGGGACTTGAAAAGGATTATTATAGTGGCGTGTAGATTGTTTCATAGCATCCGAGACCGAGGTAAACTTGGACTCGTTAACCGATGTGTCCTTGACATATCATCTTAGTGCCGGTGGTAAGCGGGTTTGTTGTAGCAATACGACTTGCCCGTGGACATCGCACAACCCTACCGTTTGTGGGCGGCGTCTTAACGCATAGCGTTATGATACGTCGGCTATCTTTCGGATTAGGGTGAGTGTGTTTGGTAGTACTTTTAAGTGCAGCAAGCATACTCAACTTCATGTCTTAGTGCAATAGCGCTATGATACGTGGAGTTTTGGCTACTGACGTCTTAGTACCGTGCTACTATGATACGTTGGTGGTATTTTTAGTTAACAACATTATCAATTTTGTTACCAAAGTCGATAGGGATCATGTGGGTGTGTTGTGAGGGGGCGCCATCCGTATGATAGTTGCATTGATGCTTATTGCTACTTGCAGTATTGCATCTTGTGATGGATCTGCGGGTGTGCTGCACCTGATTCGACGCATCTTGTGGTTCTGGTCGATGGAGGTATGCGGGTGGTGATGTCTACTGGGACTGTATGGGGGACCTTGGGATGGTGTAAGCCCGACGATAGTCGTATTGATGCTTGTTGCATTCTGCAGCATTGCGTCTCTGCGATGGTTGTTTGGCGGGTCGCTCTTCTCAATGGCGCTCTCTGCATCTTGGTTTGATTCACAACCCAAGTAGCTTTGCCCAAGTCGGGTCCCTTCATAGCGGGGCTGCAGACTGTCTGCCCTCCATGATGTTTTATATAACAACATATTAATATATCTCTATAAAGTTCCCACCTTTGAAAGATTGAAGGCAACTTGTTGGTGGGTGAGACAAACATGATCGAAAAATGCATATACTCAACGTCAGTGACACAAACCCTTTCTGATGGCGAATTATTACTAATATCTTATAACTGCCTATTGGCTATATCTGCCATTGTATTTGTTGGTGGAGCATATGTGTCGACCTCATGCGGGTGGTAGCTGGAGAGAGAATCTGAGGAGGCTCTCAAGGCTGCGGCCGAAAGCCGCGCAACGTGGGACCCCATTCCCTTGAGGTGAGCGGTAGACTCATGACACGCTCTGCGGTCAATTGGCCGTGCTGACCATGCAATTGGTGGTGATGCCTTACACTTACATCACGTCTGCAGGAACGGCGGTCTGGCAGGTGGTGGCGCTCACGGACGGCTTTTATGGCCAGTGTGCCTATTGTTGCCTAACCCGTGTGACGTACATTCACTGTGGCTGGATTTGATCGTATCCTGTATGGCGTTTACACGCACTGACATGCGCGACTTCGGTCGATGTTTGTGCTTACGCACTATCAAGGGGCCAAGTCCTCTTTTACTGGTTCGCTAGTTATTTTGCTGTGGACTACGGTCCAGTTCCCAAATTTGCGTACCCTTCGGGGGGAGCGCATTAAAATGGTTGGCGCTCACCGTGCGCGGCGTGTGCGGAGCCGTGTACCTCCTCCACATTTTTTTAATGTGGAAGAGCGAAGCCCTTGTATCTGGTATTTGATATAAATATTGTGAGCCTTTTCCAAGCGGGAAGGGATTAATTAATAAGGAATTGACTGTTGTGAACCTGATACAAGTGGAATAAGGACAATTTATTGTTCTTAACTTTTATTTGAGCTCTGTCTTCGTGAACGGGGTTCTTTAGCTTATAAGACACTACCAACAGCTTTCGATTGCTCTCGCAAATATTCATTCTTCCAAGATACACCTAAAAGAACTAAGTTACTATACAAACACAACGTAAATAAGGGTCCTAACTAAGACGATCACGCCATAAATTTATTAAACGGCCTATATTTGAATCTTTAGAAAGATCAATGTATGATTAATATACTGGTCACGTAAGTTAGATATACTTGTATAACTTATAGAAATAGATTCTAAGGAAATAAAGGTATAAATATATATAGAAAGAGTGAAGAGATGAGAAAGGGGGGGGGGGGTCGTTACAGTAGCATCCCACACAAGTTGCATCTCTACCATGGGACGAAAGTCATACCATCGGGATAGTAATAATCTAATATACTGATGCAGCATAAATTGTTACTGGATATAAACAAAGCTCAATTCGCTTGTTATAATTAGCATGATAGGAGGTAGACTGGTAGAGAATACCCTGTTGCATTAATCCGCCTTTTGTACTTTGTGTGCAAATAAAGCATAAATAAATATGTGCGTATTTACAACTAAACGATCTGTAGACGAATTATTTACAGTCACTTTCGTGTTGTCATCATCATCATCATTAATATTACAGCTCATCACAAGTCCATTGTTGAACATAGGCTTCCTACGACAATTACAAAAAAAAGGTGACAATCGAGCACACAATTTACATCTTCATCAATCCTCCATTCTGAATCAAAATGTGTTGTCACCCCTAAGGACTAAGATGGAATGCCCCGTCTCCATTTAAAAGGTGACCACCTTTTTCAGTTCTCTACACTCACCATACGCAACTGCTAATTTACGCTGGTTTTCTGTGGGAGCGTGACCCTTCCCCGTTTTAGCTGACCCCATTCGTGATATAAAATAGGCCTTCCCTATCGATAACCTCATAGAATATATGTTTCCTCTTTTTTGTGTCATACTCTTATGACACACACGGGAAAAAAGAGCAAACTATTTAAAGCGTTTCAATGTTAGTCCTCATCTAAATATAACAATAAAACATTCATACGTTACTGTAAAATGCCGTATATGGGTAAATCTTAGGATTTACCAACATGAGCTGGTAAATATAAGTATTGGTATAAAATGAAACCTGTTCTCGGGCTTTTACCATTAGAGTTTGGTACATGCTAGGTTTTACCAATGACTATTGGTAAATTTTGGTTTTGGAAATTAAAATATATAATATAAGTAGAAAGTATTTATTAAATATCGAATCATGCTACGGACTAAATTTTAAAATATTTTTATGATGAGTTTTTAACGTCAGTATTCCAAGAAATCTTTGTATCACACACATTTTATCTCTACGTACGTACTTATGTATTAAGCGACCGACTGTGTCAAGCGGAGAGAGGTGACAATGTACATTGTCCGCGAGTACGATAATGCACCAAACACTTCTAGACATGACTATTTTTCAACATTTTACGTGTCTTTGAGGTAAAACCTAAGATTTACTAAGTTAATGGTAGTAAAGGTCCGAAATTAACGATTACCACAGAACAGTCCGAGCTTTTACCATAAAGACTTGGTAAATCCTAGGTTTTACTGGAAAATCTCAGCATTTACCGTAGTTCGTGCTTTTACAGTAACACATATACAGCCACTAAATATGATTATAACGTAAAAGTATTTATTTTACAAATATTAGCCGTATTATATAAATATCGCATGAAACACGAGAGGTGCTTTGTACCATGTCCGCTCCAGAAACTTTTGAAAATGAATAATAACCTCTTTCCAAGGAACATGTCAAGACCAAGTTGCAGGGATAAAGATATTTTCCCAGGAATTTAACAGGAAAATATAAAAGATAGATCCAATTTGACGTAAGGTAATTCAGCTCGGAACACAGCATTATATAATTATATATATATATATATATATATATATATATATATATATATATATATATATATATATATATATAATATATTACATATACACACGAAGCACAGTCCTGAACCATCGTCATCTTGCCCTTTTTGTTTCATCAGACTGTATTTATCTACTCGTAGTATGTTTCCTTATGGTTAGTGTAGAGAATCGAAGACCCTTTTTACTGGAAACAAGGATCGATCGATTTTAGTCCTCAGGGTTGACAACGATTCTGCATTTTGATAATTAATTGACAATAAATGTCTATGGGCTATAATATCCACTTAAAACCAGTATTCTCGTTTCTCACCCTTATTATACGAGTATATAAAAACAACCTCCATACAGTGTGTTTCACAGTAAGAGGCTTACATTAGGGACACTGACCGATGGCTAGTCAATTCTCATGATGTTATATCACCTTTGCTCTGCTGCGTTATATTCTTTACGAATTTTATCAAAGTGAAGAACACCGAACATAACTCTGTCAATGATTCGCTGAGTAACTTTCAGCCTAATCAAACTGAAGCAGTGAAGGACCATGATCCCGTTCCGTAAATCTTCTAACACTTAATTTTCAAATGTGTTGAGTTTTAAAATTAGCAAAGACCATACCAAATTAGAAAATATATCAACACAAACTTTTAGACGAGAAAAATACTTTAATAATGTAATCTAAGGAAGCCGAAATAAATGAGAATTTTAAGAAAAGTGCTAGTAAACTTTTGTAGAATCTTTTCTTAAAAACTGAATTCCGAGCAACCTTCTATAAAGTTTCTCATTTTGAAAGTATGAATTGTTTAAGAAAATCGTTCCCAGTAGTAATTTAAGAAAAAGAAAAAATCAGGCAATCATTGTTGGTATCATCGTACTTTCGAAGATTATGTAATAAAACCGAATATTGCAATATCAGCGCCAAACTTAAAATTAAAGTTTTGATATATACCTATTTGATTCTTAAAACCTAAAATTAGATTTGGCAATTTTTTTTAAAAGGCCTCTATTCTCAATTTAACTGTACATTGATAGAAATGAGATAAGCATATAGTGTACCTTACATAATGTGACGCGATATCTACGCGAATTGTGAAACAATTTTAATTCTTCACTTTTTATGAAGTAGGCTGCCTGAAGGCTCATTCTATTTTAATTTGAATAAAAAATTCAACCACTAACGGTGGCATAAATAGGAAAAATCTTGTTACATTAATAAGATTTTTTCCTGCTTTCACAACCGCGTCTAAATAGTTATATACGTTTATACTCTAGTTGTATCTTTGTGGTTGTGGGTGAAATATTGCTTCCATCATCCATCCATACGTCACAAATTATAATAGTCTACTCCAAAAATTGGCTTATTGGGGTATTTTGCTATAGTTGTCACCTGCAGAGTGGATAGTTAAGAGCAGAGTTGACAGCTGCAGAATTTTCAATTATTTTGATTTGTTATTAGGATGATGCGCTCTAGGAAGATGTTGTAGCACAAATGGCCACAATTACAGCGTGAAATAGCAGCCTAATGTTGTTTTGTCATACGGTGAGTATAAATAAAATGAGGCGCTTTTTACGTTATACGGGGCATTCCATATTTAGTCCTCAGGGGTGAAAACGCATCTGCTTTATTATTTTTAATCGAGAATAGATTTTAGATGTCTACACACAGCCACAGTATTCATTTACTACCACGTGGACTATATGTTGGTTTGTCATGAACAAATTATACCATAAAAAAACCATTTTGTCTCGTTGGTGTCATAATAATAAAAAAATAATGACTTACCTTACATAGTAGGAGACAACCATGATGTAGTATTATTTGCAGATGACACTTCTTTAATTTTCAAATTAAGTCGACAATTGCTAAAGTATGACGATGTAAATAATGCTATATCTAAATTAGTAAATTGGTTCAATGTTAATAATTTGCATTTAAATGGCACTAAAACGGAATGTATGAAATTTATGACTCCAAATGTCAAACAATTAAATACTAATGTAATTTTAAATGGGGAGAAACTGAGTCTTGTAGATACCACCATTTTTCTTGGAATCACACTAGACGCGAAGCTTCAATGGAGCCCCCATATATCAAAACTAGCAAGCAGACTTAGTTCTGCAGCATATGCCGTAAAAAAGATTAGAAGTCTAACTAGTGTTGAAACAGCTAGACTAGTTTACTTTAGCTATTTCCATAGCATAATGTCGTATGGTATTTTGCTATGGGGACACGCAGCTGACACTGAAACTATATTTGTTTTACAGAAGAGGGCCATTAGAGCAATTTATGATTTAAAGCCTAAAGAGTCGCTGCGACAAAAATTTTAGGAAATTAATATATTAACTTTGGCCTCTCAATACATTTATGAAAATGTAATGTACGTACACAAAAATAAAAGTAGTTTTACAAAAATAAGTGATATTCATTCTGTAAATACTAGGAACAGACACAAGCTAGTAGTACCAGTTACTCGACTTCATCCAGTCAGTAATTCATTCTTGGGGCGATGGATACGCTTTTACAATAAAATTCCAGAAAATATACAAAATTTGACCTGCTCAAAGTTCAAAAACTTTATTAAACTAAGTTTGTATAAAAAGGGTTATTATAGTATTGAAGAATTTATAGATGATAATAACCCCTGGAAATGAGGTGATCGCTACCATGCTATTTCTAATTTGTTGTGTTGTTAATTTCTGTAACATACATGATTGTAAGCTGTTATTTAAAAAAACGTCCTGCTGGGTTTCTTGCTGGTTCTTCCCAGGACAGAGGTTTTTTTCGAACCAGTGGTAATTATACAAAAGAGTGACTTTCAATAAGTATTATTTATAATCTATATTGAATAAAAAAGTTTCTGTTTCTGTTTCAATACAACATTATATATTACAGCAACTATTAGTATGATCTAATAAAATTGCTTTAAAATATATAAATTTTCCTTTTATTACATAACACATTTGTTTTAAAATATTTGGTAAGTGACGTCAAATCTACGTAAATAAATCGCGGTACAGATAAATTTGACAAATGTTACGCCGGTTAAGGACGGCAATTTGTTTTACACGTTTTAATGTAACCAGATAACAGTATTACATTAAAAAAAAATTATATATACATTATAATCAGTTTCTGTTAGGAAAAAAAAACAACAAAGCGACTCGTGTTTAGAAAAATAATATTATGTTATCAGATACGAACAAGTGAAGAGCTAAATTGGACCTTGTTGTGCCGAAATTTTCCTGTTTCAACCCATTAAAACATAAAGTTATTCAGATTTGTAACATAAATACACTTTTCGCGTGTTGTATCATGTTGTGCATATCAATTTAAAGTAATTTAAAAATTGAATATAACTTTTTGGATTACATGTTATTTTCCCTCAAAAGTAAATAAGCGTCTATTAGTTAGAAGAAGTCATTATTTTGGCCAGTTTGTGGATTGGATTATTTTTGCACAATGCGTTCCAATTGTTGATAGTCATAAGCGGGCCGTTTATTGATTTGTCGATACGAAAACGATCAAATATTAGCTTAGCACAAAGAGCTAATGTCAAGCGCATATTAAACAATAGAAAATTCCACATTGTTCATGGCAACGCAACGAGAGGATAATAAAACGCGCCGGTTTCTTGACATGTAATTATTTGTGTCGCATTGTTATTTAGCGGCATAATTCAAAATATTATCTTGCATTAAAATAGATTTCCGTAAAGATTTCTTTTTTGGAATAGTTGAAAAGAAAGAACCTAGTATTTTTTAAACCCTCTTCAAACAATTTCAATAGGTATAAACTTATTAGAAAAACGACTGCATTAAAAATTTATTGAAAAAAGAAAAATTTTATACATTTAAAATGATACAACACCCCTCCCCCCCACCCGCATGACGCAAACTGTGGGAAAGATCTATTGAATTTTATAGACTGTAATGAAAATAAGAACCGATTTTTGTTATACTTTTTTTTACAAAAGCTAACAATGAAACAGACACACTTTTGTCTTTCACGACAAAAAATTAGTAATGCAACGATTATTTGTGACTGAGTGTAACAACTCAAAATGGTCAAAAACTTAAAGTTATAATTAAAAATAAACACCGACTATATGAGTTACAAAGAATAAAACAGTTCCTACATAATTGCTATATACATAAATAAAAATCAATTGCTGGCCGTTAGTCTCGCTGAAATCAGACCTGTGCCACTCCACGCTTTAGGCACAGCGGTGACACTCTCAGTACGTGAAAGTTGAAGCGCCGGTGACATTAAGCCGGAGCGTGTAACGCTAGGGTTGATACCGAACCGAAATGGAATATTATAGGCTTGTGCCAAAGAAGATACATAGTAGGTATATATTATATAATGTAAACTTATGTATTTAGATAGTGAAAGATACGATTAATTTTAAATCAACTTTTATTAAATATCTTTACAGATGGGGATAATTGAAATTTCCGACAAAACAAAATATGCACGACAGTTAATGGTAATCTCAAATAATTAACCAGCACTTAGTATTTCAGTACGCAATGATCAGTATTACCTACTACCCTTAAAATTACTTACTCTTATATATTTTTGGCTTTTTCGATGATTTTTATAATATTTATTGTTATTTCTAACAATTGCAAAAATTCGTAGCCGTATGTATATTTTTTTAGAAAATCCATAAGGAAGCATAGATAGATAAATAACACTTTATTGTACGCCAAAAATAACATAAATATTACCAAAAAATGAGAAAAATACATGTGGTGCAATGGGTGGCCTTATCGCTAAGAGCGATCTCTACCAGATAACCTTTGGATGGACAGGATTGCAAGAAAACAATAAAAACGTGTGTGGTTTGGCGACAAAAATAACATTATTTTTATTAAAGCCATAAAATAGAAATATAGAATGGTATATAAATAGATAGATAAGATAAATACATACATACATATTAATAAAATATATATACAAATAAATATATATTCTTATAAATATAGATATATAAAAGTACAAATATATACCTTAAAACTATTATATATAACATAAATGTGCCATATATATGAACAAATATTGTAACCAAATAAAGGTAGAATAAACCTAGCAAGCTAACAGCATAGCAAAGTGGCGAAGCAATCAGCTTTGTAGCGGTTTCTAACGGTTGCCGTTGAGCAATCAGTTTCAAAATAGGAGGTTCAGATGCCTGGGTGATCAGTAATCGAATGCGGAAAACAGAATTTGAAAATTCGAAACCGTTCTCGAGATAGTCGTGGGACAGACGGACAGACGGACGGACAGACGGACAGACGAACAGACGGACAGACATCGTGAAATCAATAAGTGTCTTCGCAAGCTTCGCCACTTAATAATTATATTATACAAATTAATAGGCATTATTTTTGTATAAAGCGCAGTCAGTCTGTGTTTGCGTGCGGTGCGTGAGATTAGAGTGACGAAACGCGTACCACTACTTACTAGCCCTCGGCCAGGGCAGCCGATCTATATAGTATATTATCTATGCAGCCGACGATGGCCCGTTCTATGCCCTGCGCTCATCCCAAGGCCCCCGCACTCATCCAGACACCCACACATAGCCGCAAGCGATTTTACGTGCACATATGCTTAAGAGTCTGTTCTTTTCGCGTAGTGTATATTTTATATATACTTTTGATATTTATTTTAAGTTTTTATTCAAGTATGACCACTATAAAAACTAAAGGAGACATAGCATAGCATACGGATGCTTAAGGAACAATAGGAATGTCGACTTTTCATTCTTTACTGTTCCTAAGGATATCCAAAGGATACGCCCAGATCATTTTAGCTTCCGATTTTTTCACGTATAATGTCAATGACCTTAAAAATTATTTAGTGTATGTAGACCTCCCAGTTCTAATGCAAAATCAGCGTATACTGGTTTTTAGAACAATAGATAATCCTATATATTATTAGCTAAACACTTGAACGATAAAACAAAGAAATTGAAAATAGAAGAACCTCTCTTTGCCACTCTTTCATTAATAATGCTGTTACGTGTCGCGTGTTAGTAAATAACAAAAAAATATGAAAAAGAAAGTGGTAAGTACGTTTAAATTATCTGAGTTTCAAAGACATTCAAATAGTTATAATCTTATGTTTTCTCGATGTTGCATATTACCATTGCTCACATTGAATAATAATGTTCTAATTATCAGCAAATGACTAATACATTGCATAACACCACGGTGAATTCTACTTCCCTTGGAATATAAGCAAATACTACCAACTAATATCAAAGGATTCAATTTGTTTTCTCACAACAACTAACGCTACAGTAGGAGCGGCCTTAATAAAGAGGAGTAACGGGCTAAGTTATACAGCCTCTCGCACGCGGACTTAAGGAACATTTTGATTTAATACCCCCGCCGCATCAAGTTTTTTCGACGATTTCATCGGTACGCTATTTTAACTAAGGTCGCTTCCGAGGCGTGCAAAGTATTATGAATATTAGCTACGTTGTAACTAGCTTTAAACATGCAAGTTTGCTATTAGAGAGTGATTCTTCTGTTCTTGTACTATTATATTTTCTGTGTTAAAACTTAAGAACGGCCCGACTGATTTTATTGGATACTTTTGTGTATATTTGAATGAGCCCCTTGATGGTTTAAATCTACATTTGGCGCGGGTGCAGCGCATATACGGGGTGAGCGAGGGATCAGCGCTAAGCGGGAACGAGCAGGGCGCGTGGCGTGTGCGAGATGTGTGCGGTTGAACATCGATAAATGCAATTTCAGATTTATTGATTTGTCATAAGATTCAAATTAAATGCAACAAATTGCAAAGCAAGTTAGACGCGGGTGCTGTCGCGCGTTGCGTGTGCGTAGCGGGTGCGTGTCGTTGGAAAGCGGCCTTATCCTTTTGTTTTATAATTTTTGTTTGTGCCATTTTTGTATTTTTGCATTTAAGCTATAACTGAAATGATAACAGAAATAAATTGAACTTAAAATTACTTTCTATATACGAGTAGATCCCACTGCTGGGCACAGACCTACTGTCATATCTAAGAAGTTTTCAGGGCAAGAAAATGTCCGCCGCGGTGCCCCAATGCTTATTGGCGAACTTCACATGTTTCCTTCTCAGTGAACACGTGGTAAATCAGCACTTAAAATTGCAATTAACAAGTTCATTGTTGCCGGCGGGGATTGAACCGAGCTTGCTCGCGTACAGGGAGCGCTTATTCCTTGAGCTACCACGGCTCTTACTTTTTTTTTTTTTTATAGGACAAGGGTGACAAACGAGCACACAGTCCACCTGATGGTAAGTGGTTGCTGCGGCCCATAGACATCTACATCTATCCTCGTTTGAGAATCAAAATGCAGATGCGTTGTCACCCGTGAGGACTAAGATGGAGTGCCTCATTTCCAGTAAAAAGGGCCTCCGGCCACCTGCACTCACCAAGCGAAACGCAGAGGTAAACCTCTACTTCACGCTGGTATTCTGTGAGGTCGTGGTACCACCCCGGTTCGAGCCGGCCCATCCGTGCGACAGCAAAAGCTGCCGCGTGGCTCTACCACTGTTAAAATAAAAATGAAATAAAAAGCTTATTATTATAATTCAAACCTATAAAAATGTATGTAATCAGAAAACAATTAAATATGCTTATTCGTCCAACGTTCCATGAACAGACAATTAGTATCGGGGCGTCTAGCAATCAGTTGTAGATAACAATTGGAGCTGACTTGCAGTCACGGCATCTGTGAAGATGTTCGCAATCGTCTTATTGCATCGAATTTATCTATTGTAGTATCCATAAACAATTGAGATTCAATACAATAGTGCGGAAGTCACATCTTACCCAGAACGCAATGATTATTGTTACGGCTTGCAACTGCCTTGACAATAGTAGATTCTTCCCGGGCCCTGATGGACGAACCTACAAGCAGGGGCAAGTCGGACCTCACAAAGCCAAGTGGAAAGTCCTTAATTGCAACGATCTATAAGGGGCGACAGCCCGTTAATGAGAAGGCACTCACCTGCTTCTGGAGCGGAGACGGTTCACCAGTACCTGCCCGGCTGATGGAAGTGTAGTGAATGTATGTGTTAATTGTATGAAGCTGTGTGTAAGTGGCCTGGGCTAGATGACACAATACTGTCCTGGGGAAGGTATCCTCTGGTCGCTCCGGAACTATTCCCTTCTTGAGGCTCCTTTTTAGTCTAGTCACTTAACGGTACAGCCAAAGAAGAAATTCAGAAGAAAATCACTATCAGAGTTGCACAATTAATTTAACCGAAGTTAATAAATCCTTTAAGAACACACGGGTTCTCGTAGACACAACGATTTTCGCGCGTTTTACGTTCGTCACAAAATAGGCGCTAAAACTAAAAACGTCCGTCGACTCGAAGTCCGTCCGTAGAATGTGGTCGAGGAGGGGGGCCTGGCGACCTTGTGACCATATAACCCGCGCGTACGTTTAACAAATTCACGTTTCAAAAATTTTATATTGTTTGCCTAAACAAACCCCTGCCCCGGACATAAGGAATTATGTCCGTGAGTAGATTGGCAAACGGGACAAGGTCGCGACGACACGTTGCAAGACCGAATCTCCGACCAAAACCTCGGCCACTCTAGGCACCCCGTCCGATGCATACGACAACTTAACAATACGCCCACGGCGCCAATACAAAGGTAAAGCGTTGGGTTCTTTAACCAACACGAGGTCTCCAATCCGAGGAGGATCCGTCTTGTCAGACCACTTAACGCGCTGCTGCAAAAGATGTAGGTACTCCAAAGACCATCGGTGCCAAAAACTCTGAGTCATCTGTTGTAGCAGGTTTAATCTGTTCAACCGCGAAGAGTTCGTTTCCCTGAAGGGGTACTCGGGCAGGGCGTTAAGCGGCTGGCCAATCAGGAAGTGTCCCGGGTTTAGAACCTCCAAATCATTCGGGTCGGATAAGAGGGGACAGAGGGGCCGAGAGTTGAATACCGCCTCAATTTTACAGAACACAGTGGCGAGTTCCTCAAATGTCAAAATAGTTTCACCAATAACGCGACGGAGATGCGTTTTTGCAACTTTAACCACCGCCTCGAAAATACCGCCCTAGTGGGGACACGCCGGGGGGTCGAATTTCCACTGGATGCCCCTTTTTGACATAGCATTTCCTAAATAAGTCTGGTGGCTGGACAGAAATTCGACAACCTCCTTTAGATATCTATCCGTGCCCTTATAATTCGTTCCGCAATCCGACCAGATCAAGTCCGGCAAACCACGCCGCGACACAAAACGGCCAAGCGTGGCCAAGAAGGCTTCCGTGCTGAGGGCGCTTACAAATTCCAAGTGAACGGCCTTAGTGGAGAGGCACACGAAGACGCAAAGATAGGCCTTATGTGAACGCGCGTTACGAAGGTTAGAGGACTTGACGAGGAAGGGCCCAGCAAAGTCTGTTCCGACCCGAGCGAATGGTCGGATGGCCCTGACGCGGTCGGGCGGCAAGTCACCCATCAGAGGCTGCGATATGGGGGCCTTCAGTTTATAACAGGGGATGCATTTAAAGATGACGCTCCGAATGGGCGTCGGCCAGCCAAGATCCAAAACTCCCGCTGCAAAATAGCCGAAAGAGCGTTACACCTAGCGTGGGCATTCTTAACATGGTGGTGGGTTACCAGCAACCGGACAAGGGCGCCGTCCTTAGGGAGCAGCAACGGGTGTCGAGCCCCGCACGGCGGTTGAGAGTTTTTCAATCGTCCGCCCACGCGCAGCATCCCAGCGTCGTCCAGAAAGAGGTTCAGGCGGACCAGAGCACCCTTGATAACGGAGCCACGCTTCAAGTTTTCAATAACGGGCTCAAAATGCTCCGTTTGGACCATACGGGTCCAATGCATCAAAGCTTCACGACGCTCGCTAGGGGACAAAACGCAATCAGAAAGTCGGTTGGACGGATCTCTCGAATTGCGGACAAAGCGGCGCAGCCAAGCAGTCACTCCTAAGAGCTTATCGAGAAAGCTGTACCGTTCCAGAAGGGCGAGATCCCGAGTGGGCTTATCCTTGCCCACTCCTACTCGGGCCCGTAGGCCCGGCAAATCTGTAGGTTCGGAGTAATTACCCTGGGGCCAGAATGACTGAGGCTCAGATAACCAACCGGGACCCCACCACAATGGGTGGTCAACCAGCGCGGGGGCCTCACAGCCGCGAGAAGCGCAGTCTGCGGGATTCAACTCCCCTGGGACATGTCTCCAGTGGAGAGAAGTCTCAGAACTCTGGATTTGAGATACGCGGTTCGCCACAAAGACCTCAAGATTGTGAGGTGCGGCTCGGAGCCAACAAAGTACTACCTTACTGTCCGACCATGCGTAGACGTCCGTAATGTCGATTACAGGCTTCAAGGACAAGTGAACGTGGTTGAGGAGCCGCGTGAGAAGAGCGGCATCGGACAGTTCCAATTTAGGGATAGTTAAGCGGGACCTAATACGGGCAACCTTGCTTTTGGCGAGTACGCGATGGACTGCAGTATGACCAGGGAACTCACAGTCCGCAAATATACAACAGCAGCATAGCCCTTCTCAGAGGCGTCGCAAAACCCATGTAGGGTAACCCTGTATTTCCCTGGAGGGAGGAAGCACCTTGGAAAGGAAACCCGGTTGATGTCCGGAAGAGAGGAGAGCATGGAGAGCCACTCTCGCAAGAGGACCCCGCTAATAGGCTCGTCCCAACCCAACCCGGACATCCAGAGCTTTTGAAGAAAGCACTTAGCCAAAAAGATGACCGGGGTGATCCATCCATTAGGGTCGAAGGTGCGAGCTACGGTAGACAGCACGGAGCGCTTGGTCCATGCTTTGGGAGGTGGGTCAAGTTTTACTCTATACGTGAAGGTGTCCTGAACAGGCTGATATTGAATGCCCAGCACAGTCAACAAATTAGGATTCTCAGGGTGCTCGAACAGATGAGGGTCTTGTTGATCCTCTCCTGGGAGGTCCTTCAAAATGTCAGGGGAGTTCGACAACCACTGCGCAACTCGTAGCCTCCGGACTTCAGAATGGCAATTAATTCGTCTCGCAAGACAAGGGCCTCCTTGACGGTGGAAGCACCCGTACAAATGTCGTCCATGTAGACCGAAGTCTCCAAAATAGAAGCTCCCCGAGGGTATCTCAGCCGCTCTCTCTCAGCGAGTTCAAGGAGAGTTCGCATGGCGATATACGGGCTGGACCGGAGTCCATATATGGTGGTGTTCAACTCAAACACCTGTATAGGATCGCTGGGCTTCTCGCGCCACAATATCAGCTGATATCGACGGTCATCACGATGGACTACTGATTGTCGAAACATCATCCGAATGTCCGCTACAAAAACCACTTGGTGTCGACGGAATTGGGTCAAGATGTCGGATATGTCCTTGATCAGTTTAGGACCAGAGTGAAGACACTGGTTCAGGGACACACCATTTGATGTGGGGGCGGAACCGTCAAAAACCACTCGAATCTTACTCTCAGGGGTCCTCAAGACCACATGGTGAGGGAGGAAGTAGTGCTCCTGTGAACGCCATTCGAAGTTGGACGGTGACATGTGACCCAGCTCTTGATACTCGCGTATAAACTTAACATATTTGTCGCGAAAGGCTGGGTCGCGCCGCATGCGGCGCTCCATGGACAGCAACCTCTTCTCGGCTAGTGCACGAGATTGGCCTAAAGAAGGACGTGAGGCCAGAAAGGGTAAGCGAGTGACGAAACGACCGTCGAACCGATGGCCGGTATTGTTCTGGAAGAACAACTCGCACTCACGGTACAGAGGGTTAATTCGAGCCGCATGTGGTGGTTCCTCAATTTCCCAGAACCGCTGGACGGCGTCCGAAAGGGACACGCCCACAACCGAGAGCGGGTCGGCCGTCGGAGGGGGAGGAGACCACATAACCGGTCCAAAGAAGCTGTGCCCAAACATCGTGGACATGGCTGACAGGCCATCGGGCTGTAGAGCTCGTATCTCACCTAACATTATGAACCCCAGCATGTTGGCCCCCAGTAACAAACCTATAGACCCGGTTGGGCCCACCGAGGGTCTGCCGGTCTCAAACCCGACGCACAGCGAACCGCGCTGTCATTTATACGAACGTTAGGGAGAAACACTACGATGTCATCGAGGACATTTACCTTGACTAAAATGCGAAGGTGTTCGCTGGCAGGGCTGAACACCTACTCCGCTTGTCCCCTAGGAGCAGAAGGCTCGGCACCTCCGATACCTACCATCGGACGTGATTTAGAGCTCCAGGGGAGCCCCAGTCTTCCCACCAACCAAGTGGAGGCCACACTACGTTGGGAACCCGAATCCAATAGAGCTCGAACCGTTAAGCGGTCGCCGCTCGGGTTGTACACCTTCACTGAGGCCGTCGGCAATAGAGCAGTTTGACAGGTGGACTGCTGACGGCTCAAAGGCTCAGTGGAGGCGGCCATGGCGGGAGCTAGGGCGGCAGCCTCCTATCTGGAGCTGCCTCGGTCGGACCGGCACCCAAACCGGGGGCCCCGAGAGCGGCACTCCGAAAACATCCCGATGACCCTCGACTGGAATTCCCCGAACTGGCCGACCTGGGGAAATTCTGGGATCTTCGGCTCCGAGGTCCGGGACCGATACGCGGCCTCCGGAACCCGGTAAAAAAAAGGGGGGCGGGCGGCGTTCCAGTCGCGGCCACTCAGCCAACGGGGGTGAGAACGGCCTGGCTGACCACTGAGTGGCTGCGAATCCACTCTCACCCAGCTGAGGGGGAGTGACGACCCCCCCACCCCTAGGGGAACGACTCCCCGACCAGTCGGGGGAGGGACTCCCTTCAGAACGAGGGGCGCCGTGGTCAACCGGCGAGCGTCGAGCTTCGCCCGACAGAGGGCGTAGCGGAGCGCCCCCGCCCGTGGGAGTCGGGGGGCTGGCAGGACCCGGGGAGGACGCGCCGCGCGCACCCAGGCACAACATGATGTGGTGGTTGCCCTGGCAGTGCGTGCAGGGCCGCTGGTGCGGGCAATCTCGTTGTAAGTGCCTCTCCAGGCACGAGTAGCACCAGCGGCGCTCCCTGGCGATGGTTCGCCTCGCCGGAGCCGGCTTGCGCAACAACTTAGGGCACGACGTCGCTCGGTGGTCGGACGCTCGACAGTAGGAGCAGGAGGGTAGGGGGGGAGGCCCTCGCGTGGGGGCTCCGCTCGGCCTCAGGGGGGTGGGCGACGCCTTGGCCGTCCGATTCCGCCTCTCCCTGGGCACCGCTCGGGCGGCAGCCGGGGGGCCCTCGACGGCGCCTGCTGCGTTCTCTAACTGCCTACACTGCTCCTCCAGGAACCGCAGCAGGTCCCTAAAGGGGGGAATATATGAGGCGCCATCCCCTCCGTACCTCTCCTCAAAATGGAGCCGAAGGTCGAGGGGCAGGCGGGACAGCACAATATGGAGTATCAGAAAAGACCACTCGACCACCAGTAAATCCAGCCGCCGCAAAGAGTTGCACGCTACGACGACTGGATTCACGATGTCCTCCCATAGTCGGGTCCGTTCCCTCAGCAACGGGAGGTTCAACAGCCCCCGAACATGCTCGTCAGCAATTCGGCGGACGTTGGCGTACCTTCCAGCGAGGAGCGAGGTCCCTGGCGTTTCGGTAGGCGTCGTCCGATAGCTTAAGATGGCCGACGACGCTCAGGGCCTCCCCCTCTAGTGATGCCAGGAGGTACCCCATTTTTTGGCAGGGGGTCAAGTCCCTCCGGGCGTCCACCAGGCTGTCAAACATACCGACGAAGGTCAGCCATTCCGAGAGGACCCCGGAGAACCTTGGCAGGTCCAGCGTGGGGAGTAGTCCTAACAGCTCAGGCTGAGTGGGCGGCTTCCGAGGGGACTCGAGCAGATCACTCAACCGAGCCTCGCGCTCCTTCTCCGCGTCCTTGGCCCCCGCCTCGATCAAGTCGTCCGTAAGCGCGAAGAACTGCTCGTAGTCCGCACGGCAGGAGTCCAGGACTCCCTTTTCCACCTCCGAGTCCTCGAGCTCAGCGTAAGCTTCCTCCACGGCAGCCCTTCGAGCATTGACCTGCTCGAGCCTCTTCCTCATGTTATAAACCCTATCAGGTCGACCTATCAAAGCGTGTGCGCTGGTAGCCCAGCGCAGCTCAGTCCGCAAGCAACGAATTAGTAGCTTGTGTGACGGCATCCCTACTAAAAACAATTATTACGCGGCTCAAATATAAATCAATTAGCAAATAACAAATACAGTTCCTATCAATCAAAGTTAAGTAGAAATTACACAATTATTAAATTAAATACAAGTGAACACGAAAAAACACAAATCAAATTAGTAAGTAACAACCCTAGTACCATCAACAATTATCCGATTACGTGACAACTTTATATACCTAGTTAAGGTACTTCGCCTTAAGAACTACGGTGAGTACTTAGCCTTAACAAATTCCCGCTTGTTAACCTACGGGCGTGGCGTTCCCAATCTACCCGCTAATAAACAAAGGCGGCAAAAAGGAAAATAATTTTATTATTACGTACAAAAAACAAAGGAATACTTTTACGTATTATTAATGTCACGGCCGGGGCGTGATTGAAAGTCAATCAGCCACGCTACTGCTACCAAATGTTACGGCTTGCAACTGCCTTGACAATAGTAGATTCCTCCCGGGCCCTGAAGGACGAACCTACAAGCAGGGGCAAGTCGGGCCTCACAAAGGCAAGTGGAAAGTCCTTAATTGCAACGATATATAAGGGGCGACAGCCCGTTAATGGGAAGGCACTCACCTGCTTCTGGAGCGGATACGGTTCACCAGTACCTGCCCGGCTGATGGAAGTGTAGTGAATGTATGTGTTAATTGTATGAAGCTGTGTGTAAGTGGCCTGGGCTAGATGACACAATACTGTCCTGGGGAAGGTATCCTCTGGTCGCTCCGGAACTATTCCCTTCTTGAGGCACCTTTTCAGTCTAGTCACTTAACGGTACAGCCAAAGAAGAAATTCAGAAGAAAATCACTATTAGAGTTGCACAATTAATTTAACCGAAGTTAATAAATCCTTTAAGAACACACGGGTTCTCGAAGACACAACGATTTTCGCACGTTTTACGTTCGTCACAAAATAGGCGCTAAAACTAAAAACGTCCGTCGACTCGAAGTCCGTCCGTGGAATGTGGTCGAGGAGGGGGGCCGGGCGACCTTGTGACCATATACCCCGCGCGTACGTTTAACAAATTCACGTTTCAAAAATTTTATATTTTTTGCCTAAACAATTATTTTGAATTCGGGAGCTCTAGGTAAATGTTTGTATATAACTAAGCTCGTCGTTTGCTTGTGCTATTGTTATTGACCTATAAAAACGTTAGTAGGTACTTGTTTTTCCAATTTATTTAGAATTTTTGTTTCTTATTGGGTGTCATGGACAGTTTCCACGAGCTTGTCATTCATATCGTCCACTTTATTGCAGTATTCTAGGCACTGAAAACGGTTTTGTAACTCGAGCTGAAAGGTTTCGGGACTTTGGATTAGAGCACTAGGGAGACGTAGCGTTGACTTCATTAGACGAGAACTTTCCAACTTAACATTTAGGTTCAGTGGATCTCTAACCATTCGGTGATAGCTACCAGTTTTCATTTTCGTGATCACTGAGACATCACTGAACAGTTGTCGTCTGGTCGGACCGTTGGGGCTCTACCAGGTCCACTTCCTGTGGGGCCGCTTCTTGAAGAAAGAGTTCATCATAAAGAATCACTCTTTCTCCATGAAAACGGCCAGCTGCTGGCCGTTTTCATAGATTGGATCATTGGATTTCGTTGCCTATTTCCGAATTTCCCTACTTTTAGCTCACCATTCTTTCTTGTGCCTAGTTTTGCGTTAGTCTCCCATTAACACCGTATATTGGGTTTTGGAGGAATGCATGGCTCTAGAGATATCATCATACATTTTCTCCACCTCCTCATCGGGTGTGCCGAGGTTGGTGCATAAACCTGTATGACCTTCAGCGAATATCGTTTGGTGATTCTGAGTACAAGATGCGCAACCCTCTTCGAAAGACTCTCAATCTTTACAACGTTGTTAACGAGAGACTTGTGGACGATAAATCCGACACCTCCTTGGGACTGATGATCGCCCTCCCGGTGATAGAGCAAGTTGCCAGATTCAAGGATTACCGTGTCCTCCCCCTCTCTTCGGAATTCGGATAATCCTATTATAAGCCAGCGTCTATGTGGTCGGAGCTAGATTCTGCAACAGCCCCCGCAGAAGATCACAAAATCTATGGGTAGCTGTACAGGTCATCGTTGGAGCCACACGCAAGTGTGAGTAACGATCCAAGAGCGAGTCTTATCCGACACTATTCCGAAGATATTCCGGACGTCAGTCTGACCGAGATTAAAATGGCTCTCCAGCACCTTAAAAATGGCAAGGCCTCAGGCGAGGATGGAATTACAGCGGAGCTTCTGAAAGCGGATGGAAAACTGATACTTGAAATCCTTCAAAAGCTCTTTAATTCTGTCCTCCATGGTGGCTAAACACCGGAGGCGTGAAGCAGAAGTGCGGTGGTCTTGTTTTTCAAGAAAGGCGACAACGCTCTCTTGAAGAACTATAGACCGATTTCCCTTCTGAGCCGCGTCTACGTGCTGTTTTCGAGAGTCATTACGAATCGTCTCGCGCGCAGACTTGACGACTTCCAGCCTCCCGAACAAGCCGGTTTCCGAAAGGACTTTTGCACCATAGACCACATACATACCCTTTGGCAAATTGTACAGAAGTCCGGGGAGTACAATTTGCTATTATGTCTGGCATATGTGGACTATGAGAAAGCCTTTGATTCCGTCGAAATTTTGGCGGTCCCTTCAGCGGTGCCAAGTTGACTGTCGGTATATCGAAGTGCTGAAGTGCTTGTACAGTAGGGCTATCCGAGTACAGAACCAGAGTACGAAACATATCCAATTGCAGAGAGGTGTAAGATAGGGTGATGTTATATCCCCGAAACTCTTCACCGTTGTATTGTAAGATGTTGTCAAGATTCTGGACTGGAAAGAATACGGTATTAACATCAATAGCGAGTACATCACTCACCTTCGATTTGCCGACGATATAGTCTTTATGGCAGAATCGCTGGAGGACCTAAGCACCATGCTCAATGACCTCAATAGTGTCTCCCAACGAATAGGTCTTAGGATGAACATGGACAAAACAAAGATCATGTTTAATGTCCATGTCATACCTATGCTGGTAGTTGTTGGGAGCACCAAGCTCGAATTTGTTGACGAGTATGTTTACCTGGGACAAATAGTCCGACTAGGTAAGTCCAACTTCGACCGAGAGGTCAATCGACGGATTCAACTCGGCTGGGCGGCTTTCGCGAAACTACGACACATCTTTTCGTCAGACATACCTTAACACCTTAAAACGAAATTGTACAACCAGTGCGTGTTGCCAGTGATGACTTACGGATCTGAGACGTGGTCCTTCACTGCTGGCCGTATGAGGAAGCTCAAGGTTGCTCAGCGAGCTATGGAGAGGGTTATGCTCGGGGTTTCTCTGCGTGATAAACTTAGAAATGAGTATATCCGCAGTAGAACCAGAGTAACCGACATAGCCCAACGGATTAGTAAGCTGAAGTGGCAGTGGGCCGGCTATATAGCTCGAAGAACCGACAACCGATGGGGAAGAAAGGTTCTTGAGTGGCAGCCTCGTACTGGTAGGCGAAGTGTAGGGCGACCCCCCACGAGATGGAGTGACGACCTGGACATGCAGAAAGTCGATGGATGCAGGTGGCTCAGGACCGTGCTTTGTGGCATTCCTTGGGGGAGGCCTATGTTCAGCAGTGGACATATGAAAGTCTGTAATGAATGATGAATGATGATTGGGTGTCAGTTCTTTGAGAATTATTATATACTATATTAACTGCTGGGTTATACGAGGGTGGATTGAAAAGTACTCGGCCTAACCATGAAAATAAACACATACTAAATCAGTTATATTTTTATTTTTCTACATAATCACCATCAAGTTCAATACACTTTTGCCACCTCCCCTTCCAAGCATTTAGACCGTTGAAAAAAAATGATTCTTCCTTAGAGTCAAAATATGCGTCTACAGCTGCTTTGACCTCGTCGTTTGTCGAAAATCTTTGACCTCCCAAGTGCTTTTTTAGGTTAGGGAACAGAAAGAAGTCTGATGGTGCCAGATCAGGTGAATACGGCGGATGCGGTAACAGTTCAAAGCCACAGTTGTGAATTTCAGCCATTGACTGTACTGACGTGTGAACACGGGCGTTATCTTGATGAAACAGGACTTTTCTTCTGAGCATTCCTCGACGTTTTTCTTTTATTTCCTCTTGTAAATGACGTAGTAAGGTGCAGTAGTAGTAATCAGAGTTTATAGTCTGACCCCTTTCAAGATAATCAATCATAATCACACCTTTCGAGTCCCAGAATACTGAAGCCATCACCTTATTTGCCGACAAAATCGACTTAGCCTTTTTAGGGGGTGGTGAACCAGGTCTTCTCCACTGTTTTGATTGTTGTTTGTTTCCGGTGTACAGTAATGAACCCATGTTTCGTCTATAGTAACAAAACGATTCAAAAATCATCTGCATCGGCTTCAAATAACTCCAAACAGTCGCGTGAAATAGTCAATCGCGTCCTTTTTTGTTCAACTGAAAGCAGTCGCGGAACCCACCTCGCAGACACCTTGTGGAAACCCAACTCGTTGACAATGATGTTTTGAGTTCGTTCATAAGAGATGCCTATAATCTCGGCTATCTCTCTAATTTTTAATCTGCGGTCTCCCATTATTAAATCAAGTACTTTTTTAATATTTTCGTCAGTAGTTGACGTCGAAGGCCTTCCAGAGCGGGGTTCATCTTTCACACTCTCTCTACCACGCTTAAATTCTGCTATCCATTTTTTGACGGATGAATATGACAGAGCACAATCGCCTAATGTACTGACCATGTCATCATGGATGGCTTTTGATGATAGCCCCTTCTTATGGAGGTACTTAATGACGGCACGCTGCTCGATTTGCTACATTCGCGGAAATTATGTCCGATTATTTTGTTAATAAATTTATAAAATCACAACTAATTATCGCACACGTTTCGAACTTCACACAATGAACTGTCTGAACTGAACTAAATAATGTGGGTAGATTTGATTTTTAGAATTGAATGGATCTGTGTTAGGCCGAGTACTTTTCAATCCACCCTCGTATTAAGCCGCTAGAGAACTTCACTATCACAAGTAATTAAACACTATCATAAATGTCAGCTGCACGCGCCTACCTTTTTATTTTGATAGATTTTGTTACATTTACCGTATTAAAGGGTGGAGTTAACCAAACTTTGACTTCTACACAATTAACTATATAAAGGATAAACTATTCCACGATTGAAATCTCGAGGAAAGTCATGTATAGCTATTAACAATAGTCAATGTGGAGTTATTTGCAAGGTTTAAAGTTTTATTCGATGTTTTTGTATTTATTGTGTGTACTATTTCTTGACAATATTCGCTGTTTTGAAGTACAAAATGAGCGAGGATAATAACTGATGGCTCTATAGCACAGTTGCTTAGTAATTAGTTACAGCGCTAAGGGTCGCTAGTTCGAATCTCGCACGGAACAAGTAATTGTATTGCCTGGAATTAATTGTTCCGGGTCTGGATGTTAGTACTTGTGAAATTTATGTATGTCAACTGCCCCCCACGATACAGGAGGAAATTCTAGGGCCCCCACCCTAGAATTTCCTTTTTATATATTATTACATAAAAAAAAACTGAAATAAAAAAATTGAAAAACCCCCCCAACATAGCTATGATTTCCCTCCGTTAAGATATCAAATGAAAAAAAAAACTTAATCAAAATCGGTTCATTCGTTAAGGAGCTGTAAAGCCACAGACATACATACAGGTACACAGATACACACTGCAAACATAATTATAACATCCCCCTATTTTCGTCGGGGGTTAAAAATAAAATATAATTATATATTTGACGAAATGAGCTTAAAATTTCACTGAAAGTAATACCAACGAAGAGACATATTATGACGCCATTCAAATATTTTTATAACAGCTCTGTTATTACGTGCGAAATGGTGATTTAGTAACTTTTCCCCAATTGCTTCGCTATTCTTTGAATTGCAAATGGTAAAACGCAGAATTGATTTTGTTTGAACTAGCACTGCACTACTTGCCGAAATGACTTACGATGGGATGATTTAATGAAACACTCCACAACGTATGTACTTATAGTATATTAACACGTAGATATACAAAAGTGTATATACAAAATAAATTATATTCTTGTGGCCTATGATCTAATTGCTTTACACGTCAACATCGCGATTTACCTTTTGTACAGCGCCTTCAAGTATCGAAAAGGTGAACTACCATACCTTAACAGATTTATTCTTGAATAAATGGCGATTTATTCTAAGAAAAAAAATTAATCTTGTTGGGTTGAATCCACCTAAGTACCTATCATGAAATATAAATCTGCGCGCTCTTTTGTATTGTGTTTTAGCACCTTTTACTATTTTTACTATAGCTAACGTGAGAAAAGTCTAACCAAAGTTATAATGGAGATCAAACTGTCGGCTGAGATGTAAATTAGACGGCTCTATATTTTGAGATAAATAACAGGTCTGAACAGAGCAGATCTCTCTAAAAATCATGTCAACGGTTTGACATATTATTCACTTTAAGAGTAAAACCAAAATGAAATTAAATGAATTTTTTTTTTACTTATTATAAGCCAGTGCTTGACCACAATCCCACCTAGTGGTAAGTGGTGATGCAGCCTTAGATGGTAAATCGCACTGTCTTATCGTAACAAAACCTATTCACTCTTGCCTTGAAGACGCCTAGATTGTATTCGGACGGAAAGATAGACGCCGGCAAATTATTCCACTCCTTTGCTGTACGCATTACAAAAGACGAAGCAAACCGTTTGGTTCTAATGCGTGGAATATCGACAACAAAGGGATGAAGACCCGCCGACCGTCTGGTTGTCCGATGGTGGAAAGGAGAAGGAGGAATTAAGGCGTGTAATTCCTGCGCACACTCACCGAAATGCATCCTATAGAATACCGAGAGACTGGCTACTCTGCGCCTGTGCTCAAGGCTGACAAGATTGGTTTCAACCAAATCAAGGTCACCAATGAGCCTCTTAGCACGTCTGTCCACTGAGTCCAATGCTGCCAGGTGGCATTTTGCAGCACCAGCCCATATGTGACAGCAGTACTCCATGCACGACCGGACTTGGGCTTTATATAAGGTAAGAAGCTGCCCCGGCGTGAAGTACCGCCGCACCCTTGCAAGGACACCAAGTTTCCTTGCGGCTGCTTTGGCTCTGGACTCAATGAACCGCCCAAAGTTTAGGTTCGGAGAAAAGTCAATCCCTAACAACTGAAGGCGGTCAGTGTACTCCAAGGATACATTACATTTGAAATAATATATTTAGTTTCTTTGACGTTTGAATTTTGTTTTGTTTGTGGATTGTTAAAATGTGAGAAATTCGATCAAAAATGTAATAACTTTTCTGTTTTTATGCGTTATTTCTAATGTTATTATACATCAAACTAATTGTGAAAATATTTTCTTTAGGAAATATGTATCATTACGACAATTCAAAAACGTTTACATATAATAATTTAGCTCGAAATTTTAATCACTATAAGCGATCATCGTTTATCGATTATATGTTGTTAAAAATCTAATAAAAAAAAATCAGTTTTTTTTTGCGTTAAATGAACGCTAAATATAAAATAATGATTCACTATTGACACGTTGATTGCTATTTGTAAACGAAATATCTGTTGAGATGTGTCTAGTATATAGAGTATTTAAGTTATTATTGATATTGGTGTAATTTTGAAGGGAATATCATTTAATATTGTAATATAAAATAATTGTCTCCAGTAAGTATTATACTTTTCTTGTAATACTCGAAATAAACAATAAATGCGATTTTTTTATATTCTCATAATTAAGCTTTATTTTCAGCCTTTATTTTTAATTTGACTAATTTTCTTTTAATAAAATAAAATTTTGAATTCTTGGATTCTTTTGAGAATATTTTTTATTTAAATGTAGCTATGGTAGGTTTTCAGTAGTAATCGTTTTTATTGAGACAGTCTCGCGCGGTCGTAAATAAATAGTGACATTTAATGCGCGGACAGGTGAGTGAGAATGACTCGCGCGGGGTGGACGGTTATGTGGCTAAAAATCTTAGAGAAAGATTGAGAGTCAATTCTTCTATATTTTTAACGATAAATTTAAATCATCTCTTATTATGTATTAGTGTATTAGTATAAATTAATTAATCATCGTCATGGGACGCTCGGCAGATGTGAAATATGATAGTGGTTCGTAGAATTTATAATAATTAATGAAAACCAATAAAGTTATATGGAGTAAAATAAATTGTATAACATATAATTATAAATCACCTAACTCGTTATTAACGCAAGTTGTATTTGTGTACCACAAAATTAAATGTCAGTTTCTGATTTCGTGTAGAGAGTCATGCCGTTTACCGTCATGGCATACGAGTTGTTTTACTGCCAAGGCGCCTCAAGAGATGGTTAAAATTACAAAAAAAATACTTTTGTATCATGAGACAAGGGCGTATATAGGATTTCAATGCGGTGAAGGGCAGGTGGACTCGTTGTTTAGCATAAGAATTTCAAAGGCGATTACCTATCGATAACGTTATCTACTTTTATTTTTTTCACGTGCTATTGACAATAAAACGCAAGACCGGCAAGTTGCAATTTCTGCAATCCGTAAACGCAGCTAGGATTTTATGGCGAAGAACAGAAAAATTAAAAATATTCAAGCTGCTTCTAAACTATTTTCATGTATATATTAATCGAAATATATTTCTCCGCCAACTGTAATATATTTCTTTAATCCTTCGGAATGTGTTGTCGTTAAGAGCCGAGTAAGCTTAATGTGACTGTTCCATGTTAGTATAGCACGGCAACAAAGTTCAACAGATAACGCGAGCTCGTCGCATAGCCTCATATAATTTAAACTTGCTTTCAAGTCTAAGGCCAACCACACTTCACAGTTCTACGTGGTAGGGGGAAGCATTGGCGTGTGGTTACCCCCATCCTCCGTATCCGCATTCATATAAGGCGGTTGCTGCAAGACTACTGTATCATTATTACCGACCATTTACACAAATGTATTGTCGAGTCTAATGTGAACACTACCTACACCATATATTGTCAATAACATTCCCCTGAACTGGCAGCATCTTTTGACTCGAGGAAGGCAATGACATTGTTGATTGCAATTTAAGTGCTGAATTACCATGTGCTCGGCGGTGAAGAAAAATATCGTAAGACGAGAGAGACCCAAATCACATAAACACATTGTATATAATAATTAATGAATTTTAAGTTAGTGTCTTCTGGAAAAGATGCGCAATGCCAGCAATAGGTGTCCGCGGAAGACTTCTTGACATGCTCCTTGCGAGCATGTCATGACAAATGCTGAGCGGAAGCCTGTTTTGGCACAGTATAATTTTCTGGTAACCATTTGTAAATGTGCATGCAATGCTGTGTCAATACAGTTTATTTTCTTACTTTTCTTTCTTTCTAAGGAAGCCTTCATGGCTGAAAAATAAAATACTCCGACATTAAGTTTGCAAACAGGAACAGTGTGTTATACCAAATGCCGTGAACTTTCTGAAAAATTTGTGAAGACCTGTGCCATTGTATTTAGCTTATGGATCATTTAATATAACTTACAAAAACTGGGCATAGTGATAGTTTGCTTATATAATTTGGAACGCCTCGATCACATACTACACCGATATGTCTCGATCCCACGTTTGGTGGTATTTGTGAACTGTTTGCAACTGCAACAAACAAACAATATTTCAACCCTATCTATATCTACACATATAATCATCATCAACATCTTCATCATCACAGCCCTTAACAAGTCCATACCCACGGAATGCGACAAAGCACGGTACTGAGCCACCTGCATCCATTGACTTCTTGCATGTCTTACTAGGTCGTCACTCCATCTAGTGGGGGGTAATATAATAAAATGTGTGCAAAAATTCTGTGTTCAGGATTCATGCAAAACCTACTGAACGGGTTTTCAAGAAATATGGTGTGTGGGCATATGATCGTGTATAACATATAGGCAAGTTTAATCTGTTTACGGAAGAGTATAAGAAGAAGCGTTATTTGTTTCCTTTTTTTTAAAAGATTTTTGTCATAATGGTAGTTGACGGTTCTATTAGTCATAAAAAGGATAAAGTATACGCATAATAAGTCTATAACAAAGTGTGTGTGAGAAAACGTAGCTCATCTCGCCACCAACTAGAAAGGACTGAACAACGTCTGCCGGGCCAGCTTGTATTAAATAAAACAATTTTTAATTTTACTTACTTGTAGTTATGAAACGATAAAAATCCGTAAAAAGAGTTTTATTCAATGTGTAGTGTTCTCGTAAATATAAGATCTTGTCTCTATAAATGTTCCCTCGGTTTTAGAGCCTTGTGGAATATTTAGAGGCGATGGCGGAGACCCGACGGTATGACATTGGTCCCTTGGGAGAGAGGTAAAGCCCTAGTGTGGGATGCTACTTGCGTAGACACTCTGGCGGCCTATCATCTCAGGGGTACCTCGTTTAGAGCCGGGGCGGCATCAGAGGCAGCTGAACTGAGTAAGTGGCGTAAGTATGAGTCTCTGAGAGATGACTACATATTTGTGCCATTTGCTGTAGAGACTGTCGGTCCGTGGGGTCCACGTGCGGTGATGTTCTTAAAGAAATTCCATCCGCGGCTGGTCGTTACTGCTGGTGATAAGAGGGCTGGTTCTTTTCTCGCTCAAAGGCTAACTGTAGCCATCCAGCGGGGAAACGCAGCCAGCGTTCTTGGCACGATACCGCGGGGAATAGGACTATATGATAATTAAGTTTCTAGTTTTAGTTTTTTTATTATTATAGTTTTTAATATTATATAATAAAATCTATTATAAGAATTACTTCTTAGTAATCATTACTTCAATCACATATTTCAAATAGATATATCAGAATGGTGAACTTTACACAACTGTTGGCTTACAAGTGATTCCTGTCAGTAGACAAGGTTTTACAACAGATAAACTTCTAGTGGTCACTATGACGCTTATTTATAAAATGAAACACAAGCATTGCTTGCTTCGTTTATTGTTCCGTCCGTTGGTTCGTTTGCGGGCTTGTCATTGGTTCATTCGTTAATTTTTGTGATTGAATAACTTACTGAATGTTTTATCCAGAATAGCACTTTTATAGGTCTCAGGTTTAATTAGAAGTACAAATAAATAATCGCCATTTATTGTAACAAAAGTACAAATTGCACGCGAACAAAGTGGCGGGCGCAGTTAGTATATCAAATAATATACAAAAATGTAAGTTGTAGAATAGGAAATATTGTAACCAAAAACATGTTTGTTTCCAGTGACAACATTACCGTGTCATAGTATCGTGTTAGATTTATCAAAAAAGTGGAAAAAAGTGTTCAATTCATGTGTGAGAGTGTTATTAAGACATATAATACGCAAATTAGACTTCATTATTGTGAATGTTATAGGGAACTATCAAAAGCAATAAAACTGATTAAATGTGCTATTTTTATATGTAACTAAATACATCTAATATCCATTGATAAACAGTTGAGGCAAATAAAAACAGAAATAATATAACACAAGAATAAATTTAGAAACTAAAAAACTTAATTTGTGATTTAAAGTGATGGTTGAAGAAAAAATTTTTCATACAAAACACTCATAACGAATCTGTCATTTCGTATTTGTAATAGGAGCACTATTTTAAGTGACCAAGTAAGAAGTCAAGGTGGCGAGTTGGCTATGAACACGAGTTGGTGAATTGAAACCGGGTTCGAATCTAACCTGTAAATATGACTTTTTGTGAATACTTTAAATTTGAATTGGAAACACTATAAAAAAACAAACGTATAATAAAATAGTATAAAACTAAACTTCCGCAGAGTGCGGAACCGAGCAACTATTTTACAATATATATTTTTTTTTTTAAACACTTTAGTTCGTTGATGGAAATAATGGATTCCTGTGATAGAAACATCACGCAAAGATGCAAACAGCCTAAAGGTGTAAGCAGTCATAGCAGCTGTAAGAACAATTCCTTAAACATCTCTTCAAGTTTTTATGTTTCAGACAGCGCACAAAGCTTACCAGATTTATCGAAGGAATTGCTTAGTCATGAAGTGGAAGAGTTGAGAAGTGAAATAATAAAACTAAGAATGGACTTACAAAGAACCCAGGATGAGGTTGACAACTTGAACTTAGAAAACCACACTCTTCAAGAAATAATTACTTCTCAAAAAACTAAAATGGAAAGACTTAAATTATTATGTTCAGATTCTTGCAGTGTTAACAATAGTAAGTTATCCTCAAAAAAACGCAACAAATCTATGAAATCGAAGTGTGACTCTCTAAAAACTACCTTAAATTTAAACGAGAGTTATAGCGAATTGAATATCAACCTTGAGAACACTACTGTGACTCCGATTAAGCACACTCAACATAAGGAGATGACATGCAATTCTCCTACAGTTGACACGTCTAAGCGAAAGAAAAATGATGAATGTGAAGTAAATAATCAACCCATGACAGAGTCACAGTCAACACCAGTCCCCTCAACAGTAAACCCAATCGTTAATAAAACAATATGTTATAGGAATAGAGTTCTAATATTTTCGGACGGACATACACGTATGAGAAATATACTACAAAATTTGATAGGATCCAACTTCATCGTGTCCACTTTAAGTATACCTGGTGCAACGACTGACAAACTACTTGAGTCATCTCTTGAACTATGTAAAGACTATAATAAATTCGATTATGTTGTGATTGTTTGTGGTAATAATGATAGGGACCCATTAAGACTACAGTCAACCCTATATTTTCATTTGGATAAACTAGCACATACGAATGTGCTACTTTGTAACACAAAAAGAGGTAGGTTCTTAAGTGAGATAAAGCTTTGTGAAACATTCCACTACATCTGTTCCCAGTTTAGTCACAGTATATTTATAAACGTGGATTATAAAGTCCCATATACTTCATTCTTTGTGATACTATGTAGGTTACTTCTGCGAGATATATTGCATCTAAATTATAAATATAATTATAACCAGTACATCGAGTCTAAGCAAAATATTAAAAACACAGTATCAACTTGCACGCAGACAGATCTATTACTGCAACCTAATTTATTATCGTCGAAACTCAAACGGAAAATCATTTATTTCGAGACTGATAACTTTACGATACCTCACAATAATATACAAGGTATGAGATCAAAAATTTGTGATTTAGAATTGTTAGTAGATTCAAGAAACATTGACGTTCTTTGTCTAAGTGAAACATTCTTTCGAGATAAAAATGCAGATATACTACAGTTATCAAACTATAAAATGGCAACTTATTTCTCAAGAAAAAATAAATCTCGAGGTGGTGTATGTATTTATGTAAAAAACTCAATCAACTACAAAAAAATAGACTGGATCTCTGAACTAGCTGTTGAAAATCACTTTGAGTGCTGTGGTATAATAATTCCAGAAACAAATTGGTATATATTATGTATGTACAGAACACCTAACAGTAATATTAGCCTGTTTATTGAAAAACTTGAGGTATTATTATTTAAACTTACTATCAGATTAAGATCCATGAATAAAAAATATTTATTCTGGGTGACTTTAATATAGACACACTAATCTGTTCCAGCAAAAGTGAGTTATTTAAAAACACTTTAAAAAAATATAATTTGCACCTAACCTTAAATGAACCAACACGATCAACATCACATTCTGCAACATGCATTGATAACATCATCACAAATAATCGGAAATACAAAGCGGAAATATGGGATTTGGGTATATCAGACCATACAGGCCAAGTCATAAAGATACCCTGTAGTGTAAGTTTCAGAGAAAAATACTGGTACAAAATGAGACGTAACATAAATTATTACATTGAAATATTTTTAAAATACATCTCTCAAATAAAATTTGAGGACGTGTACTACTATAAGGATGCAAACGGTGCTTATGAAGAATTTATTCATTTATTTAAACTTGTATTTGATCTTTGTATTCCAACTGAAAAAGTTAAAATATGGTATAAAAAAGATACATCCTGGAAAACCAAAGGTATCATAGTCTCAAGTAAAAGTAAACGTAAAATGTACCTTCAAACAAAATACAGGGGCTCGCAGGAACATAAAATTAAATACGTTCGCTGCTGTAAAATCCTAAAGCGTGTAATAAAAGAGTCTAAAAGAATTTCTAATGCCAAATTTATCTCATCTAGTACAAACAAAACTAAAGCCACATGGGCATTAATTAAACGACAAACCCAAAGTACAAATGTCCTTCAACCTACAATAGACTATATAGTGCAAAACGAAAATGTCATAAAGTCACCTGAAAAACTAGCAAGTACTTTCAACCATTACTATATTAAACAAAACAGTAACACATTAATATCAAACAACTATAAACCACAACACAGTTCTAACTCGAAAAGTATGTTCCTTTATCCAGTAGATAAATGTGAAATAATAAACATAGTTAAAAAATTAAAAAACAAACCCAGCTACGGATATGATAATATACCCATTAAAGTAATCAAAGAAAGCATACCTTTTATTGCTGACCCGCTTGTACATATCATAAACATAATGTTGGAAACAGGAGAATTTCCCAATAATTTAAAAAAAGCTCTTATAAAACCATTATATAAAAAAGGATCAAAGCACGACATAAATAACTATAGACCTATTGCACTGTTACCAAGTTTTTCGAAAATATTTGAAAAAGTAATATATATTAGAATCACAAAATTTTTGGAAATCAATAATATTTTGAATGTAAACCAATACGGATTTCAAAAGAATAAAACTACATCTCTGGCAATATATAAATTATTTAATAACATTTGGCATATAATCAATGAAAAAAACCAATGTGCTGCTCTTTTTATTGATATGTCAAAAGCATTTGACTGTGTAAAATATGATATTCTGTTAAATAAATTAGAAGGCATAGGAATAAAAGGACTAGCACTTAAATTAATAGAAAATTATTTAAATAACAGAATGCAAGCAACAGTTATAGAGATATATAATGAAACTACAAAAATGGTGGAGGTAGTTAAATCCGAATTTTAAAATGTAATACTGGGTGTACCCCAAGGCAGCATATTGGGGCCCTCTTTATTCCTATTATATATTAACGAGCTCCCAAACATAATTACCCACCTATGCGTAATGTATGTCGATGATGCAACTATATTTATTTCTAATGATGACTCAAATGATATTGATTATGAAAAGGAAATAAACAAAACATTGATTATAGTTACTGATTGGTTGCAGTCAATAAACTTGAAAGTAAACCTGTCAAAAACCAAACTTATACAATTTAGAAATTACAAAAGTATACCTGCCAAACTAAATATAACCGTGACTGATATAGCGGTCGAAGAAGTAAAGAGCATAAATTTTCTAGGAATCGAAATAGATCAACATCTAAACTGGAAGGCACATATTGAAAAAATAAATAAAAAGATATCCAGTGCATGTTACGCATTGTCCATCCTCGCAGAGACTACAAATGTAAGTGTCACGAGAAATGCCTATTTTGGAAGCGTTTATCCACTCCTAACTTACGGTATCATATACTGGGGAAACTCAACAAATGTACAATCCACATTCGTTCTCTAGAAAAAATGTATTAGAACAATATATAACATGCATAGTACCGAATCATTAAGAGATATTTTCAGAACGAAGGGTTTCTTAACATTGACTGGAATCTTTATCCTCGAACTATGCCTATTTGTAAAAAACAACATGCAATATTTTAATTTGAAATCTGATTTAAAGAAAACCCATCGCGATAAATATAAATATGATATAAACTTACCTATTATTAGAAATATGATTTATTATAAAAGTACCTATATAACTGCTATCCGTGTATACAACCAGTTACCACTAGCTATTAAGCAATTAAATGGAAATATGTTAAAAACAAAATTAAGGAAATTGTTAATTGAAAATGTTTTTTACAATCTCAATGAGTATTTTAGTAAAAGTAATCTTAGTAAGTAGTTAATTTTAAATTTATTTTTCGTTGTTGCATATCCGACATGGGTAGACTGTTGAGCCTAAAACTATATGTTTTTTCTATTAAGATCATATTGTACACAGTTATGCAATAAATGTATCTTTATCTTTATCTTAATTAGAGAGACAAGATTAACAGTGACTGTGGGTTTTCTTTGGGCAGGTTTTCAAGAGGTTCGTAAAGTGTATACCTTTGTAGGAAATTGGGTATAAGACGTAAAATTACTACCTCGGAATCCCAAATAACTAAAATGTGTTCCTACAATTTAACCTTAAAGATTAGTTGGTATTCCATGAAATGAGAATTTAAAGTTATTTTTCTAAAACTCACTATAATATTAATTTTTAAGAGCACTTTAAATGCAGGGATTGTGAATGTACGCACACCTTGCTCACTGTTTCTGTATGCAGTGTCAGAAACAAGAAGTCACAATCACGTTAAATCCAGCCCCGGAGACCATCATTTCTATTATTTTAATGAATGTTATCCATAGCGGGGATTGCCGGGAAAAATAGCAGTCCAAAAAATCGGGACGATGTAAATTAAAATGGGATTTACTTTAGACATACTTTTAATACAAAAACAAACTTCGCAAAACGAATACAGGGAATAAATCCAGCGGCTCAAACTTTTTTATTCGGTGTAATAATGACAAAAAATCCAGAGCAATCATATAAAAAACTGAACTGGAAAAAAATTACCAACATTTATATAAAACGAGTAAGTTATTTGCATTCCTAAACACAAAATATTAGCTTTCTGCGGTAGTCGTAAGTTTATGCTTAATGAATATTGGAATGAGCTTCCACCACCTGTACGCACTATGACAACTAAAACCGGGGCCGTTCTTTAAATATTTTTATGGTTATCTGATATGTGGGGAATAACTTATATTTAAAAAAGATTTAAGTCGTAAGGTTCGTTAAAATTAATAATACTATTTTATACTTTGTTCTTACACCCAATAGTTATATTATTCTTATAATTTTAAATCATAATATTTAAGCACTAATTTAAACTGACTAATCTATGAGTAACGATCAAAGAGCGAGTCTTATCCGACATTATTCCGATGATATCCCGGACGTCAGTCTGAGCGAGATTAGAATAGCTCTCCAGCACATTAAAAACGGCAAGGCCCCAGGCGAGGATGGAATTACAGCGGAGCTTCTGAAAGCGGGTGGGAAACCTGTACTTGAAGTCCTTCAGAAGCTCTTTAATTCCGTCATCCATGGTGGCATTACACCGGAGGCGTGGAGCAGAAGTGCGGCGGTCTTTTTCTTCAAGAAAGGCGACAACGCTCTCTTGAAGAACTACAGACCGATTTCCCTTCTGAGCCGCGTCTACGTGCTGTTTTCGAGAGTCATTACGAATCGTCTCGCGCGCAGTCTTGACAATTTCCAGCCTCCCGAACAAGCCGGTTTCCGAAAAGGCTTTAGCACCATAGACCATATACATACCCTTCGGCAAATTGTACAGAAGTCCGAGGAGTACAATTTGCCACTATGTCTGGCGTATGTGGACTATGAGAAAGCCTTTGATTCCGTCGCAATTTGGGCGGTGCTGCAGTACCTTCAGCGGTGCCAAGTTGGCTGTCGGTATATCGAAGTGCTGAAGTGCTTGTACAGTAGGGCTACGATGGCTATCGAGTACAGAACCAGAGTACGAAACCTATACAATTGCAGAGAGGTGTAAGACAGGTGACGTCATATCCCCGAAACTCTTCACCGCTGCATTGTAAGACGTTGTCAAGATTCTGGACTGGAAAGAATACGGTATTAACATCAATGGCGAGTACATCACTCACCTTCAATTTGCCGACGATATAGTCTTTATGGCAGAATCGCTGGAGGACCTAAGCACTATGCTCAATGACCTCAATTGTGTTTCCCAACGGATAGGTCTTAAGATGAACATGGATAAAACAAAGATCATGTTTAATGTCCATGGCACACCTATGCCGGTAGTTGTTGGGAACACTAAGCTCGAAGTTGTTGACGAGTATGTTTACTTGGGACAAATAGTCCGACTAAGTAAGTCCAACTTCGACCGAGAGGTCAATCGACGGATACAACTCGGTTGGGCAGCGTTCAGGAAATTACGGCACATCTTCTCGTCAGGTATACCTCAAAACTTGAAAACGAGACTGTACACCCAGTGCGTGTTGCCAGTGATGACAATTGGAACTGAGACTTGGTCCTTCACTGCTGGCCGTATGAGGAAGCTCAAGGTCGCTCAGCGAGATATGGAGAGGACTATGCTCGGAGTTTCTCTGCGTGATAAACTCAGAAATGAGGATATCCGCAGTAGAACCAGAGTGACCGACATAGCCCAACGGATTAGTAAGCTGAAGTGGCAATGGGCCGGCCATATAGCTCGAAGAACCGACAACCGATGGTGAAGAAAGGTTCTCGAGCGGCAGCCTCGTACCGGCAGGCGAAATGTAGGGCGTCCCCCCACTAGATGGAGTGACGACCTGGTAAGATATTCAGGAAGTCGATGGATGCAGGTGGCTCAGGACCGTGCTTTGTGGCATTCTTTGGGGGAGGCCTATGTTCAGCAGTGGACTTGTGAAGGGCTGTAATGATGAATCCATGGCAATCCACGGTATGTACCCAAATGTTAATAAAACTGAATAAACACAATGTGAATATGCGTGTGTACTGTTCACATGTTGGACGCTGGCGGAATAACAGCGTTGTAAGCAACTGCAACATTTATGCTGAGCTAAAGCCCATTCATTACTCCACTAATGGACTAAAAGATGGTGACAGAAAATGTTCTCCCATTTTCTCCTGCATGCCTTTTTAAGAATTGATAACTAACCCTAAAATATGAAAGATTGAGGGGTAACACGGAAATGTTCTGTTTTTTTTCCCATTTCTACGTTACCCTTTGTGCCCTGCCGGCCGTTGCGAATTGCATGCCATCAATTATTATGGCTTAAATTTGTTCCAACTACGTTATATTACAAAGGCATGCAATATAATGTCACGGAAAAATACTAAAATTCTTTACACAAAGAGAAGCCATTATCTTTATGACGTGCAAGCGCACAAGTGCTCGTAACCACTCTATATACTATACTATCTTTAATATTTTAGGGTTAGTTATCAATTCTTAAAAAGGCATGCAGGAGAAAATAGGAGAATATTTTCTCTCACCACCTACTAGTCTATAAGTAATTTGATAGTTATTTCAGTGTATATTCTGTTCATTGTAATTTTATAGGTGGTTATGGATAAATATTTATTATTACTACTATAAAAATTAAGTACTACAATGAGAGAGGCCTGTTTCCTTTATAAGACTTTTGGGTGCTGATCCAGAAGAAAATGATGAATGATGATGATAATTATCTGGACATAAATTATATCTAGAGATATTGAATGTGTATTTTTTTGTATTATGTAATAGTATAGTAATGCCCCAAAAATATTTTTTGGTTCAAGGCATTTTATAACCAGCGCGTAAGATGTTTAGCTATAGCGTTGTAGTATTATGCGACTCAGAAACATTGCTTGCTACAATTTTTAACGCGAATATTAAACAATAAAAATAAATGGGAATAATTAAATATATTAACGTGTTTTACATGTGGTAGAGCCATGCTGCAGCTATATTATTAGTATAGTTGGAGCACGAATGGGTCGGCTCGACCGGGGAAGAACCACGCTCTCACTGAATACCAGCGTAAAATAGCAGATTAACACTGCTGTGTTTCGTATGGTGAGTGTAGAGAACCGGAGACCCCTTTTACTGGAAAAGAGGCATTCCATCTGAGACCTCACGGGTGACAACGCATCTGCAGTATGATTCGCAAACGAAGATAAATTTAGATGTTTATGGGCCACAGCAACCACTTACCATCAGGTGGACTGTGTGCTCGTTTGTCACCCTATCCTATATAAAAAAACGTGTATCTTAGTTACGTGACATTCATGTGACCTACTGTGAAAAGCATTGATGTCGAACTGCGGGATTAGCGAAGTTCTTACTTTCTTTCTTTAATTGATTTTAACCGTTTGGGCTAATAGGAAACTAAAAAATGGATAGGAATAACATATCTAAACATTTAATTACGTGACATTTATGTAAACTATTGTTTATTTTATAAAATTTTCTACCAACTTCAAAAAGGAAACGGTACTCAATTCTAATATATGTTTTTTTGTGTGTTACCTCATAACGTTTCACTGGGTGAACCGATTTCGATGATTCTTTTTATATTTGAAAGCTGGTGCTTCACAACATGTGGTTCCATATAAATTTGATCAAGGTTTGACCAATAGTTTTTGAGTTATTCTTAATAATTTATATTAAAGTCGGTTGTACAAAATTTTTAATTTTAAATTGTATAGTTTACTATTTGCGTTGTGGATGTAGAATTATATCTAGGCTAGCCTCGCTGAGCAGACAGCCTAAACTACGCGGGGTGCCGCAATTGAAGTGATGATTAGCAACAAACCTTTAGTTAAGTATAGGATTTTATTATACGCGTTGAATTATTCTTTAAAACATTAGACTAAGCCCTAAATATTATCTTACAATAGAGCATACTTACCTGCGTAGATTCATCGATCTAGTGAAGCTCACGTACAGAGCAAACACAACAACCTTAATCTAAGCAATATTCTCGCACAAACACTGATAAAGCGCAAAGTTAGCCCAGTTGAGAACATCGCTAAGTCTGCAAAACGAGCACAATAATTGAACACTTTACTTAGTCGTACAAAGCGTACTTACAATAATGTTTTCCTTTCGTTTCGAATTTTAAATATATTTACAATTTTGCGACACAGAAACAATTTGTCATGGTCCTTCCCCAGTCAGGTCGACCAATTCATTTTTTATAAAACTAAAGTAATTACTGAACTTAAAGTCCACCTGATGATGAGTGGTTGCAGTCCATGGACACCTGCAGCCAACTTCGAACAAAGAAGGCCACTGATGCGTTGTCACCACTGAGGAGTAAGATGAAACGCCTCACAGTCAGTAACTACACTGGCTCTATTCAAGTAAGACCGGAACACAGCCGTAAGTAGGCAAGATGATATTTGATGAACCGCTTGGCAGGAGAGGAGTCCTACCGCCCAATAAGATATATGGTGTTGTAACTGTCTTGTTTATACCAGACGTCAAACAGACCGGCGACAGATAGCAGTGTCAAAAGTGCGAAACGTATTGTGATCGTATGTCGTAATCAGCCATGATTAAGGAAAGTCCTTCCTACAACAAGAGAGGCCCACGACCAGCAGTGGACTTGATGATGACGAAGAATTTATTATAGTAATGTTTGATATAACGACAACGACGACTACTATTAAAAGAATATAACACATCCTTTAATTTATTTAAAAAAAAATAAGCGAATGAACAGTGTAGTGACGGTGTAAGATCCACAACCCCATAACGTCCCGTGGGTGTCATTAGTCAGAAAATGGGCTTAATCATGGCGACTTCTTGACATCAACTTGAAATTATAAAATCTGCGGATGTCAATCCACCTGCCAATCGTAGTAATTATGGCAAAATCTTAGGCAATCTATGGGGGTGCCTATGTTCTGCAGTGGACCTTTGTAGGTTATAAAGAATAAAATGAATATAATAGTAGACTCAGTATAAAAATATCATTTGCCATTAAAAAATAACCATTACAGTTTAAGTACAGGATCTGAGGATGTTTTGAGAATAGTTTCAGTGATAACTATAGTTCGGTATTGTTTCTTTGTTGAAGAAGCAACTTAAGGCATAATTTGAAAAGTTTTACCAAATCCGATCGCTGTCGAGATACAGGAAGACATCAAAGTTAATGTCTCTTTCATTAACGTATGTAATAATATAAAATAGAAACAACCCATACAATTTTATTTATTTTTGTGCTATTTTCTACTTTTGTCAAAAAGTTTTAATAACTTATAACTAAAGTTTTTTTGTAATGACTACTTTCCATTTCCCTGATGTCAGAGCATTGAGCTACTATGTACTATACATATTACTTCAATGTTTCAGATCCGATTTTTAATCCGGTTACGGAAGCCTCTGGTTCTGACTAGTCTATGAAATTACATTAAATCTGAAGCCATTTTCATATTATCCAAGTAGCTGAGTATTTTGAACAAAATATTACAATAACACATGATCGTCATTGTCATCGTCATCGTTGTCCTCATCGGCATCGTTGTTGTCATATTCATCAGCATCGTCATCGTCATGATCATAGTCATCGTCGTCATCGTCATATACAAAGTCATTGTTTGGTAATCGTTATAGTCATCGACATAGTCATCGTCATCGTCATCGTTATTTTCATCGTCATTTAGATCGAAATTTCATGTTTGCTGTCAAACTGTGTGGTTCGAGTAGGACCACTGACCTCTATACAAATGCGCATTCAATCTAATTTATAACGTCATTTGGAGGTGAATTAGGGGTCAGTTAATTTACACTGCATGTATTTATATATATATATATATATATATATATATATATATATATATATATATATATACATATATATATATATATATATATATATGTATATATATATATATATATATATATATATATATAGATTAAACGTACTTTCCATTGTTCTTAATATAGGCTTAGGACTGTCACTGTCTGTGTGTAATACTATTGTAATATTTTAATTATTATAATTCGGTCCGGTTGAAAATTAATAAATACAGGCGAGCATTTTTTTATAGGAGTAACGAGCAACGAGAGCAAACGAGCATACGGCTCACCTGATGGTAAGTGACTACCGCCGCCCATGAACAACTGCAAGACCAGGAAGGGAATTGCAGATGCGTTGCCGGCCTTTTAAAAAGGAGTACGCTCTTTTTTTGAAAGTCCCTAAGTAATATCGGTCCGGAAAAATCGCTGATGGTAATCGATTCCACAAGGAAGTAGTTCGAGGAAGAAAACATCTTCTAAATCGCACAGTGGTGGACCGCCAATCATCCAGATAATGTGGATGGTATCGGGAGGTCCGCCGCGATGTGCGTTCGTGAAATTTTGGCGGCTGGAATTAACCCGAACAATTCCTCAGAGCACTCCCCGTGGCGGATGTGAAAGAAAATGCAAAGGGATGCAACATCTCTTCGCAGTGCCAATGAATCTGAATGAAAATGAAAGGACCGGGTCATTGACGATTCGAGCCGCTCTACGCTGGATCCGGTCAAGTGGAAGGAGCTAGAACTGGGGAGCCCCTGCCCAGAGATGGCGACAGTATTCCATGTCAGGCTGAACCTGCTCCTTGTAAAGTTACAGGCGGTGTACCGGCATGTAATACTGTCCCGCTCTGCTGAGCACGCCAAGCTTTTTAGAGGCCAATTTGGCCTTCTCTTCCAAGTGACCACGAAACTGCACGTCACTCGATATGTCGCCTCCGAGGATTCCGATACTAGCTCAGGAAAGAAGGGGAGTGCCTTGAAACTGAGGAGATACGACAAAGGGGTTCTTTTTAGCGGTAAACGCGCAAACTTGTGTCTTCTGAGGATTAAACTGGACTAGATTTAGTCGCCCCTAATCCGAGAATTTGTTCAGCAAAGACTCGACTTCAGACACAAGTGTGTTCCGGTACTCGTCGACGTTTTCTCGAGAAATATTGGCACGGCCGGTGTATAGAGGATCACCAGTGCTGTTATCCGCATAGCAATGAATGCTACCAGTTAACAACATATCATTGATATGCAGAAGAAACAGCGTTGGTGATAGCACACAGCCTTGTGGAACACCAGCGTTAATAGGCTTGTAGTCAGAGCATAGACCGTCTACAACGACCTTGATGCTCCGATCTGCAAGGAAGTATGTGATTCAATCGCACAATTTCTCGGAAAGCCCATAAGAAGGGAGCTTCGAAAGAAGCGCTTTGTGCTAAACCCTATCGAAGGCCTTCGCAATATCCAAATTAACGACCAACGCCTCCCCCTTGGACTCTACTGCCTCCGCCCATCTATGGGTCAGGTAGACCAGAAGATCACCAGCTGATCGACCCGATGAAAACCGTATTGGCGGTCACTAATCAGCTGATGATCCTTAAGGTACCGCATGAGCTGGCAGTTAATAATGGATTCCATTATTTTGGAAAACAAGGAGGTGATCGCGATAGGCCTATAGTTGGACTGATCTGAGCGGTTTAATTTTTTAGGGATCGGGTGGACAAAAGCTGTCTTCCATGAACTCGGGACTATGGCTTGGGAGTAGGAGTACCGGAAAAGACGCGTTAGGACCGGTGCCAACTCCGGAGCACACGTCCTCAGCACAATTTGGGGGATTCCATGTACATTTTTCCACATTCATTCCATTCCATTCCATTCCATGAGCATGTTTAATTTAAGAATTAGTAAAACGATAATTGCTTTTGAATTTTTAATTGTTATATTGCTTATATTGTAAAGTGCTGTTACTTTTTAAACTTATCTTTACTGTCAAGACGGCGATCATTATTTAATAAGCCTTTTCGGTCCATCTTGACGTACGTCCGCTCAAGGACCGGCGCATGACGCAAATCGATAATAAGTAGCCTTGACGTACGTCAATAATTATTATAAATTGCTTGCTGGACGTACTGAATGCATTTTGTATCCAGCAAGCCTCCCTACTACTTTTCCTTTAGTGCTGATGGATAATGAATAGACCGGACGTACGTCAAAGCTGTCGTGCATCAAGCATGGAAGATCGTGTGGATACTGGCTGTACAGCAGATTTGTAATTTTATAAAGTAACAATGCATGCGTTCGCTCTGTTGTCAATCAATTTAGATCTTTACGCAGGTTCCCGCAACATGGTAAATGAAAGAAATAAAACATTATGTGTTTATCAGAAAACACAGCATCGCTTACGAAGAAGCAGTGTGTACTCACCCTTATATTGATACTACCGTCTATTGTAGATCAATCTATAGATAATGTTGTCTATGGACTGTCACCGCAAAGATACACTGTTATATCAGGTTTCGTTGCCTGTTTGTGTCATTGGGTTTATTACTCGCTGCCGTGTTAGATACATTTAAGTTGTGCTACAAAAGTACTACAAAGTTTTATTTGAAATGAGTGGTAACGCTGATTCTCCGCAACATGTAGGGGAAATGTTACGGATACGATTGAGGATGAACCGGACTCGTCTTCGTCGAGCTCATCGTCTCCATCTCGGTCCGAAAGTGGAAGACCGCCTTTCAAAAGAAGAAATGTTAAAGAAGACCCACGAATAGAGGCCCTCATAAACCAGGTAGGATTTTTATCAAACATATACATGCAGAGTCTCGGCAGCTCGCAAAATAACCTACAAGATGTTAATGCCTATACTTGTGATAACTTTCTTACTATACCAAAAGAAAAGCCCATGCTTGATCTAGGTTCAATAGCCATCAATATTGATGGAAGTAAAATAATAAAACCAGCCCTTCGGAGAGGGTTGAGAAAATAAAGATATTTCAACATTTTGGCTTGTCCACATGGCAAAATGTAAGATATTCCAAGACTCTACAGTCTTTTATAGCTACCCCAAGATTCACTCAACTTAGGGTTAATGACGAATTGTGCCATCTGAACAAATCAAAAGATTATTTATCTGGTACTGAAAGTGTAATGGCAGCATTATCAAATGCTGTTTTTGAAAGCAATGAATTACCCCGAGCAGGCTTATAGTCAGTAGTGGATTGGTCTACTAAATCCCAAGAGGAATTAAATGCACCAGCACTTGCGCAAAAGATAAGCTCTGCTATTGGGAACGGCACAGCCTTTAATAAAAATTCTGAAGATATCTTACAGGTTTTATGTAGTAAAAGAGCTGAATGCATTGAAACTAGAAGGAAGAAATTAATTAAAGAAGTGCCAAAGAAATGTATTCAGTTGGTCTTGAGAAATATTCCTCCATCTGAAAGTGTCTTATTCGAACAATCTAAATTAAATACCCTTATTCAATATTTTGGTGGCCCTACACAGTGAATAAGTCGAGGGAAGTCGCTTACTTTTAAAGAAAATAAGAATAGTCAGGGTTTGGCTTTAAAGCGAAAAGGATCGGATCCTTTTCCTTACCCTTCCACTAGTACGGCTCCTAAGAAAACAAAGTAAGAATTTCCCCAGAGGAACACTGGTTACCAAAATTATAATTCCCATTACCAAAACGGCTCTTCCAGAGGCAAAGGAAAAGGCAAAGGTATGGGTAAAAAGTCGTCCTTTTGCCCCCATGACAGAGATAAACAATGACTCGAAACGGGAATTCAGGGGGGGGGGGGTCAATTAAAAGACTTCAGGGATCGATGGGAACAGTTTGGAGCTACTCCCTTTATCCTTAAAGCAATATCAGGGTCTCGGATTCCTTTTATTCAAAGACCTGCACTGAGGTACCCCTCACCAACAGTAGCTCGGAGCTATGCAACAAAAGCTTCATCCCAGATGACTGTACAGATAAACGAACTGAAACGTATCGGAGTTTTAGAAAAGCCTACTTCTTTGACTTCAGGTTTCTTCTGCCGCATTTTTCTTGTAAAAAAAGAGCGATGGTGGCCTGAGATCGATTTTCAACCTTCGGGAGTTGAACAAGTTTGTAGGAAAAAAGCATTTTCATCTTATAAGCCATACCAAAGTACCAGATTTCCTTCAACCTGGAGATTGGATGGTAAAGATCGACATTTCACAGGCATATTTCCACCTACCTATAGCAATGTCACACAGACTTTTCCTGCGACTTTTTTACAAACAAGAATTGCTTCAAATGACCTCACTTCCATTTGGCCTATCATCAGCCCCAAGAATTTTCTCTGCTGTAACTTGCTGGGTCGCGGAAACCATACGAAAGAAAGGAATGCGGGTCCTAGTATAACTGGACGATTATCTTATAGTGCACCAGCACCCCTCCAAGTTAGTATCACAGACTACGGAGGTGGTGAAGCTCTTGGAATTCCTGGGCTGGCAAGTGAATTTCAAAAAATCAATACTGACCCCAATGAGATCACTAGAGTTTCTAGGCATAAAATGGAACACAGACGAAAATGTAATGAGTCTTCCTGCCAAAAAGCAAACATCAATATTGACTGCAATAACAAAAATATTAACAACGAAATCCTGCCATCTTCGGCAATTACAATACTTTCTAGGCCAACTAAATTTGTAATACTTCGCGGTCGACTTCACTGTCGCCGTTTACAAATATTTCAAAGACGATTCTCAGGGAATCGGGTAAGAACAAAATGACCAGTCCCTCGGGCGGCAATCCTGGACTTACAATGGTGGCACGGAGCCCTATCATTGACAACGCCTATTCACACAAAAAGTGTATCGCATTTCCTGACTACAGACGCCGCCGACATCGGATGGGGCACTGTTCTGCACAAAAAGACCATGTCAGGTTCATGGGCACCTTACCAGAGGCCCTGGCAATGCAACAAAAAAGAGATGTTTGCCGTACTATCTGTAATGAGGTTGAACGCAAAGAGGCTCAGAGACTCTCATGTGCTTTTACAAACAGACAACAAAACTGTCATGGCATATATGTACATGGCAAAGAAGGAGGAACGCTTTACATAGGACTCCTATCTCTAACTTTTCAACTTCTGAAGATCATAGACAAGTGGAACATAACACTTTCAGCCCAATATCTCCCCAGCAGATACAATGCGATAGCAGACAGACTATCGCGGAGATGTCCTGTACCAGAATGGCATTTAAAACCTTGGGCAACATCAGAGGTGTTCAAGCTATGGGGCAAACCAGATATAGACCTTTTTGCATCAGAAAGATCCGCTATAGTACCAAACTATATAACAATAGATTCACGAGACTCTTCCGCAATGTTCATAGACGCCTTTTCAAGAGAGTGGAACTGTCAACTGGGATGGATATTTCCCCCACCAAACTTGATTCCGCGAGTACTCTCACATCTCAACAAGTCGAGAGGTACCTTCCTGTTAGTAGCACCAGATTGGGAGAAACCGTTTTGGAGAGCGGATCTTCAGGCACGAGCACTCGACAAGCCAATGATTGTGACCTCGTTACAGGAAGTGTTAGTGGACCTCACAACAGGCCTTCCACTTCCGCAAGTAGACCGGCTAACCCTGAAGGTTTGGAAAATTGGGGGTGGGGAGATAAATTAGCATATTGGTTCCAGGCGAAAAAAGATCTTCTTAAGTTAAGCTGGCGTCAATCTACTCTAAATACCTATAAACCAGCACTTAAGCAATGGATGGTTTGGTGCAGAACTAAAGAAATCAATCCCAAGTCTCCCAGACCAGAAGAGGTGGCGCAGTTCTTAGCTGACACTTTTTTAAAAGAGGGTCTGGCATACAATACGATTTTTTTTTGGTACAAAAATCAGCTGTAGCAACATTCTGTGGAATGAAGGATTACATATGCTCAAATTTTGTCGTAAAGCAGATACTTAAAGCTATCCATAATTCTAAACCACCTAATTTTAAATCGTCGGTGTGGGATGTAAAGCAAGTAGTAGACTGGTTGAAGCAAAATCCAAAAGACGACTCACTATTTGAAATTGTAAGAAGAACTGCAACTATCTTGCTTTTGACATCTGGTCGTAGACTACACGACTTGACGTTATTGAGGATTAAAGAACCATATTTTACTGACACTGGGCGAGAGATCTGCTTATGGCCAGTGTTCGGAGCTAAAACTGATAACGGTTCCAGGCGGCAGTCTGGTTGGAAGCTTCTTCCCAATGAGGACAGTAACTTATGTCCAGTGAAATGGGTAAGACTCCTAATTCAGGCAACTAAGGAAAGACGGACTGACAAAATAGATGGACCTTTGTTCATTTCTATCAGAGGTACTCCAAAACCTGCATCCAGAACAATGATAGGTGGATGGGTGCGCTCTGTATTAAAGGATGCTGGAATAGATGTTACTCCTGGATCTTGCCGATCTGCAGTACCATCCCTAGCCTGGCTTGAAAACAGACCAATTGAAGAAATTTTAGAGAGAGGCAATTGGACAGCTGCTTAGACACTAATGAATCATTATTGCCGAGAGATTAATGCACAGGAACGCGAAAACGGAAATTATATTTTAGACAATTTTAAGCCTCTTTGAAACTATTATTACTTTTATATGGCTTCGTTTGATTGTAATCTATGATTAAGAATTCATAATTGCTTCTTGAGTCAAGTTAAAGAGGTACAATTTATGTTAAATTATTTAAATTTATTTCGTTTATAAAAAAAATATTTTATATGATGTTTTTACATATTATTACAAAACAAGAGTAAAACTATTAATAATTTTAAACATCTCTTAATTACTTTCTACCTAATATAGAGGTATAGTCTACAAGAGTTAATTAAACAATAATTTCAACATTGCGTGTGTTATTGTTAATTTCTAGTCACCAGCAGATATCACACATGTCTTCATAAGCGATGCTGTGTTTTCTGATAGACACATAATATAAACGTTTTACACAACAATAAAACGATTATTATGTGCCGAAAGAAAACACAGCATCGCAGGAATGCCCTTCCTGGTGAAGACTGGATTGACACAAACAGGCACCGAACACTGATATAACAGTGTATCCCCTCCTTGCGGTGACAGTCTATAGACAACATTATCTATGGATTGATCTAAAATAGACGGTAGTAAGTATCAATATAAGGGTGAGTAAACACTGCTTCTTAATAAGCGATGCTGTGTTTTCTTTCGGCACATAATAATCGTTTTATTGTTGTGTAAAACGTTTATATTTTATTACGTTTTATCATTCTATTATTAATAAAAATAGCTTAATATCTCATTAAAGATTTACATTTAATTTTAAACAAAAAAAAAACAGGTCATAAAACAAATGTAAAATATCTAAATGCTAGATCGCAAAAATACGACACAATTTATTGAAAAATATCAATTCCATACGTGTTTGTGGAATACTTCTAATCCAGAGTCCAGACTACAAACAAACAAACAATAACTAAAAATTAAACATTTTGTACAACTGTCTTAAATATAAATTATTAAGAATAACTCAAAAATATTAGTCAGACCATGGTCAAATTTATATGCGACTACATGAAAAGCACCAGCTTTTAAATAAAAAAAAGAATCGTTGAAATTGGTTCACGAAGAAAAAGTTATGAGGTAACACACATATAAAAAAGGAATATACACTTGAATTAAGTTCCTTCTCCTTTTTGAAGTCGATCGAAAAAGAAGACAGGCATTACTGGATATGGTCTACATACTAGGAGAAGCTCCAACTATAGATAGTGTCCGAAAATAAGTTGATGTTTTGAGGATCAGTTATTACCGACAGTTGAAAAATGTCAAAAGCAGCTCTTCCACAGGATCGTCCACAAACGATGTTTACCTAACAACGTTATAGTATATTAATTTAATGTCGTTTTTGTCATCCGAAGAAGTATCAAACCCAGGAACTGATGGCCTCACAGAACAGGTATGTATCTACCTCACTGACGTCTCTATATGAACTGGTTATATAAAGTGGCAGCCTATTTACGTCCCACTTCTGGGCACAGGCCTCCTCTCATTTCTGAGCTGGCTATATATCGTGACATAATGAGGCGATTTCATTTTCGCCATTTTGGCGCTGACAGCAGAAGTGAACGTCCACGGAACTAATAATAGAGATAAGACAGTGTGAAAAAATATATCGATAAAATTCTATACCCAGGCCTACCCGTAACCTCCATTCTATTTATGTATCATATTAATATAATGTCCTACAATTAATTGCAACAGTGGTAGAGCCATGCGGCAGCTTTTGCTGTCGCACGGATGGACCAGCTCGAACCGGGGTGGTACCACGACCTCACAGAAAATCAGCGTGAAGTAGAGGTTTACCTCTGCGTTTCGCTTGGTGAGTGCAGGTGGTCGAAGGCCCTTTTTACTGGAAATGAGGCATTCCATCTTAGTCCTCAAGGGTGACAACGCATCTACATTTTGATTTGTAATAGAGGATAGATGTAGATGTCTATGGGCCGTAGCAACCACTAACCATCAGGTGGACTGTATGCTCGTTTGTCACCCTTATCCTATAAAAAAATAAAGGTATCAATTAATACCTAGTCCTTAGACGCAAGTTTTATACCTCATATAAAATCAAGATCGACGCTGCGTTGATCTATCTACGTTTTTATTCGTAACTATTAAGGATTTTGTTCCCGGTTTCAAATGAGAAAATGGTTACGCATACCTGCATTGCGGGAGCAAGAATGGTTTATGTCGGACTTGCACCTGCTAAAACCCCATGATGTTTAACATTCAGCACACATTGACAGGGCCACGGAAATGCTTTCAAGCACATCCGCTGCCCCACCTTAGGTGAGGACTTCCCTTCCCGACTTCCCGAGACTGATATGTGGAGGCAACGGAGCTAAGAAAAACAAGCACTCGGAAGCACCAAGTGGTACAGTCTCGCCAAAGTCGCGGAAGTTAGTCGAGTGGCGCATTACCATACCAAAAATCCTCTTCCCTTGCGACTCCACCTCGGCTGCAGCGATATAGAGAGAGAACTATCCTCTAGCCGCAGCTCACTAACACACGACCAAGGACTCGACAATCCCACTCAGACGGGCCACCTTGGGCCAGCTTTTCACTCCGGGTACTAGTACCGATCGGCCACTAGTAAATTTTGCCTTAATACTATAGGAAATTATTCAAGTACTGGATTCTACACCAGTTCAACTTTCAAACGTATCGTAGGTGCTCCCAAACACTAAATTTTTTGACGCTCCACTTGAAGAACAGAGAAAGAACAAAAGAAATTCAACAGTTGGTTCAGCATGCTGCTGAAACAGTTGTTGCATTTTAAAGATAATCATAAAAAATAAGTATTGTTTTATAAATTTTTTGTGATGTTTCTTTTTGAATAAGTGTTGATTTCATTTTAAATTTCACTAGTGATATAAAACTTGTTAATATTTGATAAGCAGAGTGAATTTGTAAAACATTTGTTATACATTTTTTTAAAAATAAATACGTACTTATTTAGTTATCATAATTTAATTCATTTACCTTGAGAATTTTTTTTAATGCTTTATAAATTGCAAAGCAACAATTTTTTTTTTGTAAAAATTTATTGCAAAGCAAGGTACAGGAATAATTTGACTCATCGATTGTTTTGATATTGCACGCATAACTATAAGTTCTGGATAACTTTCTCCCTTTCAAGATATCGTGGAGTTATAAGTAAACGTTCCTACGCTGAAATATTTTCTCGCATAGGTGTGTCACCACGTTTACTTTCAAGACGCACCATCTGCAACAACATTAGTAGTATTTCGTTGTCTAATCTGAGATACGTGTGGAAATCTATTACATGTAAATTTTGCATTATATTATTACTTTGTGTATACTGGGCACGTTTATTATAAATTGTTTTCATTCAGAATCTTTTACTTTTTTTTCTTTTCTGTGTTATAAAGATAAACAAGTAGAATTCCTATTTTTTGGCGTTTTAACAACACAGGTGGCCTTACCAAAAATTGCGTGCTTTTGCTACTGAAGTTGTTTTCATCCAGCACTATCGGTAGAGAGTAATTGTGTTCTGTGATTTAGCACAATAGATAAGCTAATCTAGTACGCTGGATGCGCGCATGATAGTGTGTATTCTACGTCCGGCACCGCAGCCTTGAGCGGACGTACGTCAAGATGGACTGGAAATAAGGCGTTTAACTTTAGTACCATAGACAATCCTGGAACTAGAGATAATCTTCGTTTTGTAATAACGTTTTATTTAGTTCGAGGCTAGTACTAACTCCAGTACTATATGTAGTCCGTGTTTTGGAATAAGGCCGAAAATATTTATTGTAGGTAAGTGTTATTTGGATGTAAAGACAAGAAATGAGTTGGGGGTGACTCGAACTTTAGGCCTAGTCAGTTTGAATAGCCTATCATGTAGAGGATGTCATGGGGGTCATGGTTGAATAGGGGCAAAAAGTTCTCATTACACTCCTAGGGGTCAAAATGACCAAAAACCAAAATATAAAAAATTATTATTTGGCTATAACTCCACCTCCTTCAGAGGTTCTTACACAGTCTTTACCTCATCCCACTTGTTAAGTGTTATACATAGGTGTCATTTAGTTCGATGTTCTTATATACCCTGTTAATACAGTGAGGCTAAACCCGTCGGGTTTTATAGATAATAAATTCATAATTTAAAATATTGTGAAATAGCTAAGTAAAAGTATACATATATCCAAATCACAAAACTGAAGATGAAGAATCAACAAGTGCCAATAATCGCAAGTATAAATTATTTACTTTTAACATAAATACCGATCGAGAATCTAATTTTCAGTTTTCCTTAAATTAATACTGTTAAATTTCAAACTTATTTAACACTTTAGGCAACTTTAGGAGCGCTGTCTTTTTAGCGTTCGAACATGAAAGTTTTTAGAAAGTTAAAGCTCACAACCGGAAACTGTTTTCAAATTTAACAACAATGCACAGAAACTGCTCGTTCTCGGAATATTCCGTTATGGTAGTTCAGTTATAAAAGCCCTAACTAACAAAAACAAAACTTTTATTCAAGTATTTTTGACTTTTCTTTTTTGTATAATAATTTCTTGTATTTACGCGAAGACTACACATTAAATGAAACTAATTTTTACAGATGCATCCATCCAAATCCGATATTTTTTTGACTGAATCATTTTACTCAAAATCACAATAATTTATTTGTAAAACATAGGTAGAAAGTTACAAACTTGGTGGAAATGGTATGATAAATAACACGATGTTTCACTTTAGAACGCATACAAATATTTGGTTAACATCCTCACCTTGCATTACTAATATTAATATTTAATCACATTACAATTTCAATAATAGTTAGTATGTTTTGGAAAAATTGCATAAATTATTGTTTTTATTATTCATTACATAATTCATAATATAATAATAATAAAAATATAATAATTAAGCGAATGTTAATAGTTGGAACTAAAAACCATTCATTTTATTTAGTCATACACATTAAACGTGGTAGTACCATGGTGCAGCTATATTAGTGGTATAGTTGTAGTACGAATGGGTCGGCTCGACCGGGGAAGGACCACGCTCTCACAGAATACCAGCGTAAAATAGCAGCTTAACGCTGCTGTGTTTCGTATGGTGAGTGTAGAGAACCGGATACCCTTTTTTTATAGGATAAGGGTGACAAACGAGCACACAGTCCACCTGATGGTAAGTGGTTGCTGCGGCCCATAGACATCTACATCTATCCTCTATTACAAATCAAAATGTAGATGCGTTGTCACCCGTGAGAACTAAGATGGAATGCCTTATTTCCAGTAAAAAGGGCCTCCGGCCACCTGCACTCACCAAGCATAACGCAGAGGTATACCTCTACTTCACGCTGATTTTCTGTGAGGTCGTGGTACCACCCCGGTTCGAGCCGGCCCATCCGTGCGACAGAAAAAGCTGTCGCGTGGCTCTACCACTGTTAAAACTTTTTACTGGAAATGAGGCATTCCATCTTAGTCCTCACGGGTGATAATGCATCTGCATTTTAATTCGTAATCGAAGATAGATGCAGATATCTATGGGCCACTGCAACTACTTACCGTTAGGTGGACTGTGTGCTCGTTTGTCACCGTATCCTTTAAAAAAAATTATAATCAAAATATTCGTTGATAGAATAGTATGTTTTTTTTTTATTAAAAAACTCGAAAGCAATTTCTTAAATTTGTCTATATTATCTTAGACGTTTTTTGGGAGTTTATTAAAAATTTTAGAAGTCTTACCCAGGAAACTTTTTGAATATAGGGCTGTTTTGTGAGGTTTTATACGCTGTGTTCCTATGACGTTTACTATTAGGGGTTTTAAATATGCTAAAATGTTTCCTAACAAACATGGCCTATATAAATATATAGATGGCAGGGTTAGTATGTTAAGATCAATGAAATGCGGTTTGCAATTATCGGTAAGCTGCAACTGGCATACTGTTCGTAAACAATTCTTAAATATACCGGCCACTTATTTTGACTCTAAATTCCAGGTCTTCAATTGCTTCTACTACTAGTTTTTCCGAGTACATATTAAATAGCGTAGGTGATAATATGCAGCCCTGTCGAACTCCTCTCTTTATTTCGACCTCTTCAGTCTCCTCATCGTCAACTCTTACAGTAGCTTTCTGGTTGCAATACAGATTCTGGTTAATACGTACATCTTTGTCATCTAAGCCGATATCATGTAATATTGAAATTAGACGGTCGTGTAGTCTCTGTCGAAGGCTTTTTCATAATCGATGAAACAAAGAAAATTGCATGTTTCTGCATTTTTGTACCAGAACCTGCATTGCAAAAGAGCCTCTCTCGTACCCACTCCTGTCCTAAAGCCAAATTGGCTGTCTGCGAGTTGTTCGTCTCATTTAGCTTTTATTCGCCTGTATATGAGAATTAGAAATTGTTTCAATACTTGACTGGTAAGGCTAATCGTTCGAAACTCTTCGCACCTTCTTGCGTTGGTCTTCTTAGGAAGTGTAACAAAAGTTGATGTAAGCTAGTCTTTGGGTAAGTGGCCAGAATCGTATATCAAATTAAAAAATTGAACCAGGAAGTCAATATTTTCTTCTTTAATAAGTTTAAGTACCTCTATGTTAACATTATCCGGCCGAGTCGATTGACTGAAATGGTCTTTGATTATCTAAAACCTAAATAATGCCGCATTTATAGGTCCTTGCCTGAGCAAAGAAAGAGCGGTCGCTTGTATACAATAAAAACTAATCGTCAAAGAGAACGAGATGTTTCTTCAATATTGGAATTAACAAACTATGTATCTACATAAATATTTCCACTTAAATTATTCAATATTTAAAGTACAAACTTAACTTTCTTCCTTTATTGACATAAATAGGGAAAGTTTGAAGCAGTGAATAATTCATAGAATGTACTAAAACACAATTCTAGACTGTGTAAACTTTGATCAATTTTACGTTCGTTAAATTGAGTTGTTTTCTATTTCATGTTGTAAAATAATTAAAATGGGATTAATATTTCAACCAAAAATTTTTATCTTTTTTATTCCACTAATGATTTATGTGTGGATATTTTATTATAAATGTATTTCCTTTTTAACAAAAAATCATACAACTTAGTTAAGGGTCATATGCCAAACTGGTAAAGAGCATCAGAGACTCGATCGTTCGCTGCTGGCCATATGAGGAAGCTCAAGATCCATCAGCAAGCTGTGAAGAGGACTATTCTCGGAGTTCCTCGGCGTAATTGATTCCTAATGAGGATATCCGCAGTAGAATCGGAGTAAGTGACATGTTCCAATGCATCAGTATGCTGGAGTTGCAATAAACCAGCCTCGAACCGGAAGAATCGTAATAATGTGATTAGTACTAATCTCCAAAAGCTACCGCTTACACGTTTCCGTACTCACAACAGCTAAGTATAAACATGCTTTTGCAATATATGAAAATAAACGAATAGAGCAAAATATATATATTTATCAACATCATTCAACACAATACTCTTGACACATTTTACAACATTAAATAGTAAAAGTAAAAATAATACGTTTTAGATAATATGTGTTTTTTACTTCAATAGAATATGATGGTATAATTTTATTTTTGGTTTAAATTTTAACTATTTTGTAGAATGAAATAACAGAACTTCTTTTACGAGTATGAAGCCAACTAAAAAGCTAACAAACAAAAATAAGGCGATGCTCATTTTTTTTTAAAATGATTATAATAACCTCGCTTGGTAGAATGGCAATCACAACCCTGCCATTTGCTTGCTTTTTATTTGTTTTTATTTACTTATTCTTGACTTTCTTAGACCGATATAAGTTCGGTTTCAATTTATAAATCACTACAATACTACGCAATGGAATTGACACTACCGTCTCTTCCAATCATCAACAACTTTATCACCATTACTCGAGTTATATTTTGCTTCATTATCTAAAGCGAAAAACGAGCTAAGAATCTGCCTGAAAGAAAATTACTATTGCAGCCTTTGAACGCCTGCAGACGGGATGACTCACAGCCTGCAATAATATACAGGTCCTCCATACTCTTCACACTGGAGTACAACAATGTATGCATTGCTGCTAAGACGGTTGTATCAAGATAAATACAGAGAACATAGAAATACAATTAGACGGATCTTATCGCTATATAGCAATCTCCTCCAGGCAACCAAAGGCCTAAATAAATCAAGCTACAAGGTAGTGGTGATATATGAATATAGGAGTACATATTATAATATTATACATACTTTACTATATAGACTGAACTTACATATAACAAGTAATAGTGCTAGATTTATCACTCTAATATTGTAAGTTAAACATGGAATGTTCCTGCGTTCTTTGTATTCTTTAAAGAATATCTTTATCTTTATATATAAAAAGTACGTGTCACGTTGTTTGTCCGCGATGGACTCCTAAATTACTGAACTGATTTCAATGAAATTTTTGTTCAATGTGCAGTTTGGTCCAACTTAAAAGATAGGATAGCTTACATCTCAATTTATAGTCGTAATACAATATTATTTTATTGAAAAATATTAGTCTAAAATTTGACAGTCACAATTATCTGTTAGCTCCAAACGATTCTGTCAGATGACGATATCTGTTAACTGGATTGAGTAAATATTTAATAGATGGCGCTATGTTAAAAATGCAAACGTACAATTTAGTGGTATAACCACCACGTGTTGCTGTAAGTATTCAACAAATAGAACCGATTTCCGTGACCCTCAATTTTTTTATTGCTAATTTCAGGAGTTTTTTTGGGAAAGCAAATGGTCGTTCGGAAAGGGCAGAACAACGTCTGCCTGGTCAGCTAGTATATATATAAATCACGTGTCACATTGTTTGCCCGCGATGAACTCCTAAGCTGATATCAATGAAATTCTGCACCCACTTTTGGTCCAACTTGAGATTTGATAGTTTTTGTCCCGATAAGTGTGCCTCCATGTTTTTATTGCGAATTTTAGGATTTTTTATTGGAAAACGTCTGCCTGGTTAGCTAGTTATTAATATTTATTTTCAATAACTGTTTGTGCTAAAATAAAGTGACAAACCTGAGATTTAGCTCTAAATTCAAAAAAAATAATATCTGATAATATGGTCTAAACCTCAAAGTACGTATGTAATTACTATAAGGTCTAGACTCATATTATGACATTTTGAAGTTTCAGTTTAACTGGGAATTTCCTTTGAATAACGACCTTAAACAACAGCCACTTGGTGATAACAAAAAATAAAAGCGGTCTATTCTACTGGTATTAAAATCTCGTGAGCCGAGTTTTTGAGCCAATATCAAAGCGAAAATTATAAATGCCTAAATTAAGAGCCCTTTACTCTCTTATGTTCTTGTACAGTACATTTGTAGCTTTGAATTTTTCTTATTTTTTGTGTGTTAAATACTTTGCCCTCTAAGAAGTCACTCAACTTGTTAAATAAAATTCCTGATTAATGGAACTAACACAGAAGAAAATTTTACATAAACATATATTACGTTTTATTCATTTTACTTTTACCATCTGTATTTTTCCTAATTCTGATTATTTACAGTAATCCTTCTTTTTATTCATCTTCGTTTCGTACGGTGAGTGTAAAGATGCAGACATCCTTTTTACTGGAAACTCAGGGTTTGACAACGCATATGTATTTTGATTCTTAATCAAGGATATATGTTGCTGTCAGTGAGCCACAACATCCAACCATTAGGTGGTCTGTGTGCTCGTTCGCCACATTTATTCTTAAAAAAGAAATTACCTCCTTTTTGTGTAATCTTTGGAAGATTATAAAATAATAACTTTATATCTATTTTAATGATTCTCGCAAATAGTACGAGAAAGAAATATAATAACCTACCTAAGCAGAATGTGCGAAACACGAACTGCGTGGCGTAATCTCATTTTTTGTCGTGTAATAACAGTGTATCAGAGAAACAATTTCATAAGAATAGATAATACGCAAGAATAGATAAGAGCCCCGCAGGAGGGATCCAGCTGTTATAGTAATACAATATACAATATCGCTCACATTTAGGCACAGGACAACAAACATGTACATACCTACTCGTGTACCTATACAAATATGATATTATCGGAATAAAGAATTGTTTTGCAATTTTATACAAATAGACCCTGGGTGCTGCATATAGCTTATTAATAATATTATAAGTCAAACGCGATAAAATTCGTAAAATTAATGTATTAATTTATCAGTAGATTTATTTTTAACATTTCTTGCAGCAGTGACTTATGAAGTGCTATAAAGATGATGATGATGGTGATGATGATCAGTACGCATGTGACATAAGAGAAACCGACACCCCATATCATCTCGTTAGTGTCGTGTAATACGACAAAGGGAAAAATTGAAACAGGAGACGAATAGCAAGATCTTTCTGATAAAAATACAAAATAATAAAAAAAAACAATGTGGTTGTCAATCACTCTGCTAAACGTGGCAACTGTGAGATAATCTATGTGGGAGACCTAAGTTCAGTCTTAGGCCTAACTAACTTTTTAAAGGCTACAATGATGATGATGAAAATGACATATTTAACGTACATAAATGCCGTTTATATATCAGAGACAAGTTATATACTTTATGCTTGCAATTGTTGCCACCTGGTGAAAGACTATCCATGTTTAAATACGACATAATCAGATTATATTAATGTCGAGGTCAGTCGAAGCCCAAACATACGAGTACATGCCAAATAAATTAGTAAAATGAGTACATGCGTAAATCCTATATTATAAATAATTAATGCTGTATTTATTACTTCTAAATAATAAATTATTCTTTCTTCTTGACTTTATACTTAACATGTAGCGTTTTTGATATTCAGTAGGAAAAATTTCAGCCGCTTTTAGCTTTCTGAGCTACGAAATAAACTTACCCTCAGTATTTGCTACGTAAAACCACATGGGGCTGTATCTTTTCACAAATCGTATTAACTTAGAGTAGTTCATTCAACAACGAAGCTCTATTTGTGGTACACGAAAGTATAAATGCTGTCATGTATTTTTGAAAATTTATTTTTAAAACATATCCCGTCGAATATATTAGTAATGAACATACAAAGATATTTATGAATTTATTTATGTTCAAATGATTAACATGACTCCGCAATGATAACTTATACATACATACATTATTGAATAAAACAATTTTTAATGGTTTTACTGCATTTAATGTAACTTATTTTATTACACTTATTTTTAACTAGCTGTTCCCTGCGACTTCATCCGCGTGGAATTTACGACGATTTTTTTGCGTGGAACTCTGTTTTACTAAAATATATGTACCTAGCATAAGTTACTCCTTAAAATATCAGCTACCTACCAGTGAAAGTCATGTCAAAATCAGTCCAGCTGTTTCGAATATTAGCCGGAACAAACAGACAGGCAGACAGACAAAAATTTATAAAAAATGTTTTATAAAGTACCGTATATACTTACATATGGATTTAGTAAAAAGATGTTATTTTGACATTACAAATGGACGCTTAAATTTTATATATTTGTATAGATCCACGATATTACAGGATACAAATATTTTAAATTAGACATCATAAAATCCGCAAAAATACAGTTTTATTCCACTTCAAGTATTCGTGTAAATATAAGAAATCAATTCTAAAGTTATTGTTTAAATTTTAAGGTGACACAACTACAACAATTTTTATCTTTTTGTACCCTTTTTGAATCTTTTAAATCTATATATTATATGTAACTACTAGCTGTTCTCCGCGACTTCGGCGGCGTGTAATTTATTATTTATTTTTGTGCACGTAATATCAATTTTTTCTACAATAAAAGTAGCTTAGATTACTCCTTAATATAACGTCAGATATCTACCAGTTAAAGTCCCGTCAAAATGGGTCCTGCCATATCGGAGATTAGCTGAAACAAACAGACAGACAAACATATAAAAAATCGTGTTTTCGTTATAAGTAACGTATATACTTTCAAACGCATTTAGTAAAAAGCTGTTATTTTGACATTACAAACAGACACATCAATTTTATTTATTTGTATAGATTAGGCAAAAACAAAATCATTTTATAAAAATGATTCATATGGACAAGGATTGCGTCGAAGAAACCCTAATGATAAAAGTCCGCTCTATAAAAAACGTATAAGAATAACCGTAAATTGCTTTCATAATACCTTGCAGAGATTCCATAATGAAATTGCGTAATATTTATATCTATTGAAAGGTTGACTTTTTAGGTAATTTAATGGCACACATTGCAAATTCGTTTCTATTTTTATTTTATAAAAAAAATAAACTAAATCTAACAATGATTTTTCCACGATTTTTCTGCCACCAGGGCGGCGCCACTTTACAAGTAGGTGAAATATTTGACAGATTTCATAGTGGAGAAGTATGGAGTGTAGAGAAAAGGAGGACCTTCTCTATATATAAAAAGTGTGTCTAAAACATGTCCAATAAGGGTGGCGCTGCAGTAGCATAGGATAAATTAAAAAAAAGCCCCAAAAGTAATTAGAATAAGATGTAGAATTAAACAAGGACCGACCAATCCGCTTGGTTTTGTACTACGTAAATTGTTGAGATTTTGTATACTGGCATTTTACTAACTACTCGTAGTATACTTTTTCAACTTTCGCCCCTTATTAGATGGTTCTTCTTGTACTCTACACTCCATACGAAGAAGATAATTTATTAGGAAAATGTGACGCTTTATGTTTATTTCCGTATTTTTTTATATTCTACTAAGCCACCGCTTATCTACGATCCCACCTGAAGGTAAGTGGTGATGTAGCCTAAGATGGTGAAGCGCACTGACTTAACATAAGCCTATTCACTCTTGCCTTGAAGACACCCACACTGTAATCGAATGGAAAGACAGATGCTGGCAACTTACTCCACTCCTTTGCTGTACGCATGATGAACGACGTGGCGAACCGTCTGGTTCGAATGCGTGGTAAGTCAACAACGAAATGGTGGAGACTGGCCGAACGTCTGGTTGTCCGATGGTGGAAGGGAGAGGGTGGAATTAAATTATGTAATTCCTGCGCACACTCACCGAAATGCATCCTGTAGAAAACCGAAAGGCTGGCTACTTTACGTTTGTGTTCGAGGCTGGTAAGATTGGTTTTAACCAAATCCGGGTCACCAATAAGCCTCTTAGCACGCCTTTCCATTGAGTCTAAAGCTCCTAGGTGGCATTTTGCAGCACCAGCCCATATATGGCAGCGATTCTCAATGCACGACCGGACTTGCGCTTTATATAAAGTAAGCAGCTGTCCCGGCGTGAAGTATCGCCGCACCTTTGCAAGGACTCCCAGCTTCCTCGCAGCTGCTTTGGCCTTGGACTCAATGAACCGCCCGAAGTTCAAATTTGAGGATATTTCAAACCCTAACAACTGAAGGCGGTCGGTATATTTCAGTGATACATTTCGGAAAGAAGGAGCCAAGGTGAGCTGGCTCCTTTTTGCAGTGAAGAGACACGCTTGTGTTTTGGAGGCGTTGAACTTCACAAGATTGGCATCGCCCTAATCGGAGACTGCCTGTAATGTGAGATTCACACGCTCTACCATAGCTTCTCTTTCGGACTGCGTTTGATCCCGCACTGGCCCGAGGACTTGGTTGGTATCTCTCAACAACTGTGATATCGTCTGCATACCCATAGATACCGGGCATAAGCAGATCATTTATATGCAGCAGGAAGAGAGTTGCGGAGAGAACGGGCCCCTGAGGAACACGGCGTTAGTCGCCATAGGATCGGATGAGCAGCCATCGACGACGACCCGGAGAGACCGTTCACTCACAAAGTCCTTTACCCATTCAATCAGACCAGGGTATAAGCCGTACGCTGGAAGCTTACCCAAAAGGCTAGTGTGCCAAATTCTGTCAAAGGCCTTCGATACATCAAGGGAAACAGCAAGTGCTTCCCCACTGTTCTCGAGTGCCTCGCCCCATACGTGTGTGGCATACGCTAGAAGGTCCCCAGCTGACCGATTTCGGCGAAACCCATATAGCCGGTCACTGAGGAGGTCATTCTGTTCTAGGTATTCCATTAAGCGGGCATTCAATATACGCTAAATAATCTTGCAGAGTATGGAGGTAATTGAGATCGGATGATAATTGGCAGGGTCGGCGCGACTGCTTTTTTTGGAACAGGCTGCACGTTGGCCAGCTTCCAGGATTTTGGCACTATTCCAGTACTAAATGAGAGGCGGAACAAGCGTGTCAACACAGGAGACAACTCAGGTGCACAAGCCTATAGGACTATGGCTGGTATACCATCTGGTCCACTAGTTTTATTCACGTCTAGACACCGCAAGGTTTTAAGAACCTCCTTATTCGTTATACGAATCTCCGACATAGAGGTCCCGCAGTGAGGTAATTTTGGTGGAACGTTGTTGCCACTGTGCAGACGTGAATTGTAGGCAAAGAGAGACGCGAACAAGTCCGCTTTCTCCTTAGCCGTATGAGCCAGTGTGCCATCCGGTTTTACCAATGAAGGCAGTGTAGGCCGCCGTATATAAGAGATACTTAAGTGCTGTACAAACTCCGGTTACATACAAGTTTTGTCGATATTTCATATTATACTGTTGGATATCATTATATATTTTATAATACGTAAGAACTTTTATTAACCCTATCTTGCAGTTAAGATAAGCTTTTAAAATAGCAAGATTCAAGTAAGCTTGCTTTGAAAATGCAAGGCTTAATTTTATCGACCTGAGGCAATCTGATGTGTAATAAAAAGAGTCTTCAATCTTTTAATTGCTTGTCGGTGTGTATAAAATACCAGTTGGATCGAGGCTGAACAAGGGGTTGCGTCACTCTAGCGGAGCGTTGTATCGATGTTCGCGAGGTAGAATTGGGGATAGATCGGGAAACTCCCACTTGTTTATGTAGTACAAAGTTCACTGTAGGTGCCGTGTGGGAGAGATTCCGCTTAAGTTTTCTACGAGTGCTAAGATAGTGTCGAAATTCTGTCCGTAGTGGTGGAAATTTGTGAGAAAAATGCAACTTCTCTTTTAAAGGTATCCTGTTGTATTTCCTATGCCAGAATTGGCCTTATCCTGTTATATTACCGTAAACTTTTTGTTTATTAACACAAGCTTATAAATGTGATATAAATAGATATTTTCAAACGTATTTGGTAAATATGGAC
>JAVANC010000004.1:7004637-7014637 GCA_033319125.1 Parnassius glacialis | reverse complement strand
TCAAATTCCGTTTGCCTCGATTCGTAAACGATGGTGATAAATCAATTCACGTGAGTTGAGCGATAAAATTGTGTACAAATTTTACCTCTGAGGAAATAACTCGTTTTGAAGAATTATCTTGACTTTCTCGCATGTCGGATAAAGTTGTTGTAGCAATATTTCCAAACTATAAAATCTTACATAAAAACCGTTCCGATGCTCGTATTTCTTAGCGGAAAACTACGAGTATTATAGCAAAAAATACCGAAAAAACAAGGCAATCATTACCGTTATATTGTATTAGGGTCCCCTTTTCTACCGACTTCAAAAAGGAGGAGGTAATCAATTCGACTATATTTTTTTTTCTAATGTGTGTTACTTCATTATTTTTTTCTAGGTGAACCGATTTCGATGATTATTTTTTACTTGCTGGTGCTTCTCATGTAGTCCCATATAAATTTGATCAAGATCTGACCAATATTTTTTGAGTTATACTTTATAATTAATATTGAAATCGTTTGTACAATTTTAAATTATCGATATATACGACACTCATTTTTAGGAAATTTACAGCCGGTATACGTTTATTTGGAAGCCATTCCTTTTATAGACTTCAATAATTATCATTTAATTTCTTTTATATAAATATGATAAATGACAAGTGATGCAATTGGTTCATTGGTACTTTGGAAATACTACATTCATAACCTCGTAAGTCTGTCTACTGCTGAACATCGGCATCCCCTACTATAGAGCCTCTTTGCTACCTATTTCCTGTAGCCATAATGCATCTGCAGCGTAGCTCTACCATATACCAGGTACGCAGTAAAAATAAATCAATGTAAACATAATCATTTACTTAAAACGCGAGGAATCATTGGAAACGCCATGTTTATTTTTCATGTGTTAAAACGGGGTCAAATATTGCGATTTTATATACACTCTCAGAGCTTGTTAACGTGATACTAAATCCTCCGCGTAAATTGTGCGAAGTTGATAAGTTACCTGCAAAACTTAGAAGGAAAAGTTAGCTCGGCTTGAATATAAGGCTTATCTTTATACACTGCACTTAATTTCACATCTGATAACACTTGCCAAAGTTTATAGGCAAGAAATTTAATTTGACTTTGGTTTCATTGTTTTATGAAAGTACTGGCTGCATCCAGTACTCGTTGTAATATTTTATTTGTGTGCTGAAACTATGCTTCTTCGCAACATGCACTCATGCAAATATCTTTATTCTTTATTTTTTATCAGTTTACTTAAATTCACTCCTAGTACACACATGAACACCTACAACCATGCTAATGATTGCAAAAACTTTCATATACGCTCACATGCATACGTTGCACATTTTTACAATAAATTGGGAATGAATTTTAGACTTGCTGTTTGTCACACTTGTACACACAATGTTTGCAGCAGTCCGTCTTAGTTTGTTGCTCGAAGGTAATAATGTCTTCCAGACGGAATTTCGGTCACGGCGGCCAGCTTTAACGAAGACTAGCCATCGGCGCAGGACAGGATTATAGTGCAATATCAAGTGTATGTGCAAGCACAGGTGCACTCTCTATTCCTCACTCGTAATCCGATGGGATGATAAACCGACACGACATTTTTATGTGGTAGAGCCATGCTGCAGCTTTATTAGTAGTATAGTTGTTGCACGAATGGGTCGGCTCGACTGGGGAAGTATCACGCTCTCACAGAATACCAGCGAAAAATAGCAGCTTAACACTGCTCTGCTTCGTATGGTGAGTGTAGAGAACCGGAGACCCTTTCTACTGGAAAAGGGGCATTCCATCTTAGTCCTCACGGGTGACAACGCATCTGCATTTTGAGTCTTTATTGAGGATAGACGTAGATGTCTATGGGTCACAGTAACCACTTACCATCAGGTGGACTGTGTGCTCGTTTGTCGCTCTATCCAAAAAAGCGACAGAAGCGAGATCAGGCGCAGGACCTACGGCTTTGTGTGCTTTCCAAGGCACGGTGGGAGATATCGTCACCTTTCTGACTCCGGGCAGTTGCTGAGAATTTGTTGATGGAAAAACTCAATAAGTGATTTTTTTTAGCTGAGTCCGATGGAGATGTAGCAATCGCATAGGCTAATAGCATTACCATCAAAGAAAGCAGAGATGATTTTTTTGCCATCATGGTCAGCAGTCGCACTCTACAACCACTAGATCAACCATGAAGCAGGACAGTGTTCTAAGGTTTACAACAACTCTTTAATTCGCAATTGAATGACTGCAATGGAAACTAATAAAAAACAAACAAACAGACAAAAAAATTAATGTTAATTTTTTGTCAGTACGTTAACGTGGTAGGGCCACGCTGCATCTATAATATGGTTACAGAACGATTAGTTCAGCTTGACTGGGGAGGCATACGCTTACACCCAACAATTTTGTGAAGTAACAGCACGAAGTTGTTTTGCATCCTGTAGTAGTATAGTGAGTGTAGATAACTGGATACCCTTTTTAATGCAAGACATTTAATCTATGACCTCAGGGATGACAACACATTTTAGTTCTTATTCGGGTTGACGTTGCGCTAAAAGGGAAATGCAAAATAGACTAAATCACGATATTAAAGTTTCCGAAGTATCTGTCATATTTAGAATAACTCTTTACTGTTGTTAGTAAAGAGTTAGACCTGGCGAACACTCACCTGGGTAATTTCTGATCTGCCCGGCGTTCCGAATTTTGGTTGGCGGCGGAGCCATAGACCAGATCTGCCGCTGGGGTCAGGAAGGCTGGTGCTCCTGAGTGCTAGTTTTTCCTGGCCCCATGGCCTTCGCGCATCGGACACGGGGGCGTCCGTTGCGCATGTGAAATTGGAGGCCGAGGAGGAGGGCGCGCCATGTGTTCTGGTGCGCCTTACCGGAGAAGGAGATGGGGAAGGAGTGTTCCTCTCCCGAGGAGGGGCCGCCATGGGGCGGCATGCGCAGGTGGGGCCGCGGAAGTGTGCGAAAGCGTTCCCGTGGCCCTGCCAATATGCGACTAGGGTGGAACACCATGGGGTTTTAGTCGGTGCGAGTCCGACATAACCCGTCCTTGCCCCCGCGAGGCGGGTATGCGTAGGCATTTCCCCATGTAAAAAAAAAAGCTAAAAAACCATGTTGCAGAGATTTCAGTAACAATTGGAAATATTAAAAACGATATGTTCAATACATTGAACACATAAATGTTTAAGTAATTAGTAAATCCATTATAACTAATTAATATCCATAAAGATTATAACAGTACGAGATAAAATAGTTTTATAGAACATAAATAATACTAAATAAGATAAACATTTTAGTTTTTAATATTTATTTATAACTTTTTGAAGAAAAAATTGACTGCCTTTTTGGTTTAGTAATTGTAGTAGTGCGACTGCTAATAATGAGGTCCCGGGTTCGAATCCCGGGTTAGGCCAAAAAAAATCAGTTATTGAGCTTTTCCATCAAGAAATTCTCAGCAGCTGCCCGGAGCCAGGAAGTTTACGGTTACTCACCCCCGTGCCTCGGAAAGCACCTAAACCCGTTGGTCATGCGCCTGATCTCTCTCCGGTCGTGTTGGTTTACCATCCCTTTGGACTATGAGAGTGAGAGGATAGAGAGTGCACCGGTGCTTGTTCATACACTTGGGCACTATAATCCTGTACGGCGCCGATGGCCAGTCTTCAATCTGGAAGAAATTATTATTATCAAAGAAAAAATGTACTTATAGCAATAAACTATCAATATAATTCAGTGGCATCACTGAGTTTTTGTTCTCCATCTTGAAGTTAGTTAAAGCAAGTACAGGATTAAAGTGCACTAAATTAATAAATCCAGTTTTACTGGTTTAAAAAAAAGAGCGTTTTATTTAACAGTATACAATACCTCACGAAGACCCAGCGAATCAAAATATACATTTATCATACAGATGGGTTATGTATGAGTATGTACGTTTGTTCATTATGATTTGCCCGCTCGCCCGGGAGCAAAAGTCATAACACTAAAAGCAATAACATTACTTAAAGTGATGAAAATGTCTTCCTCGCTTTATATCCATACTTGCTTATATCTTTTTTTGTATATTCAGCATGATTTAAGTAAAGTCACTGTTAGGGATTTAGTGCCAAATATCGCACATTTTATTACTAAAGTACGCGTAGTTTATTCAATTTCAATTTATTTTAAAATAAAATAATATTACTTTCTATTATATTCACCGAAGACGTGTAAAGTGGCGATTTCATCTTGAATACAAGTTAGAGATAATAAAATGTTTCGTATATTTATTTATGTCTGTGAAAACAACTTGTAATAATAGAAGTTCGACAAAGATTTTGTTCAAAACAAATTTTATACAATTGTTGCCGTATTCTTGTGAGATATGTTGAAAGGGATGACATTTTTCTATAAGATGGTTTATAAATAATGTTATAATGATATTGCATTATATTTCACTGATTCTACATATACTTGGTTAATATAATAATGGATTATACCAAGCAATGAAATACTATAAGATAAGGATTGCAGTGTAAAGACATTTGTTTTAATAAAAAATAATCATAATCATCATAATCGTCATTAAATTCCACCACAAATCCACTGATGAACACAAGCCGCCCGCAGGAACGCCACAAAGCATGGTGAGCTGAGCTACCTGTATCCATTGACTTTCAGCTTCTCTTACCAGGTCTTCACTTCATCTTATAGGGGCCACCCCACACTTTGCCTACCGGTACGAAGCTGCCATTCGAGAATCTTTCTTTCCAATCGGTTGTCGATTCTTCGAGCTATACGGCCGGCCCATAAAATAAGAACAATAATTGAATAAAATTTTAATTTTCAATACAATGGATTTACCCAGATTAAAAATTATCATAGATCATCATTGTATAAAGTTATCGTTTTTTTTTCGAAAAAAATATTGATGAATTTTTACCTAGATCACTCCTGGCATTGTTCTCTTTAAGAAATTTCATTACAATCTACTCAGCTGTTCTGACGGTTAGCCCGGACTGACAGACAGAAGGAAAGACAAATAAAATTTTAAAATAATCATTCATGTTTTAATGGCATGCACATAACCCTTTAAGCTCACAAGGCAGTTATTTCGGTGTTACAGACAGACGCTTAAAATTTATTTATATGTATATAGATGTATAGATTTATATTAAAATTAAATCTTTTACTTTAACCACATCACCATCATTATCATCAGCCTGTGGCGGTCGACTGCTGGTTATAGGCAATTCCCAAGGAGCGCCACTTAGTTTGGTATTCGGCTACACTTTATCCCCATATATAATAACAAAAACGTTGCTGAACTTAGCAGATTACTCGTGAATGATATTCGGGTTTACCAAGTAAATAAATGTTTTTATGCGTTAAGAAAAATTAATATTACTATACAATATAGAGGATTATTTTGCAATTAGCAGCCAAATTTGCAGAGAAGGTTCAGTATAAGTAATATTATTTTTTATAGGAGAGGGGCAAACGAGCATGCGGCTCACTTGATGGTAAGTGATTACCGATGCTTATGAACAGCCGCAACACCAGGGGAATCGCAGAGGCGTTGGCGGCCTTTTAAAAAGACTCTTTTCTTGAAGGTTCCTAAGTCGTATCGGTCCGGAAAAATCTACTAGATTGCAACATATCATTGATATGCAGGAGAAACAGCGTTGGTTATATCACGCAGCCTTGATAGGCTTGAAATCAGAGCATGCACCGCCTACTACGACCTTGATGCTCCGATCAGCAAGGAAACTGGTGATCCATGTGCACAATTTCTCGGGAAGCCCATAGGAAAGAAGATTCGAAAGAAGCGTTTTGTGCGAGACCCGATCGAAGGCCTTCGCTATATCCAAACTAACGGCCACTGCCTCCCCCTTGGATCCTAGTGCCTCCGCCCATCTATGAATCAGATAGACTAGAAGATCACCAGCTGATCGACCCCGACGAAAACCGTACTGGCGGTTACTAATCAGCTGGTGATCCTCAAGGTACCTCATGAGCTGGCAGTTTATAATGGATTCCATTCTTTTGGAGAACAAGGAAGTTATTTAAGAAATTTCCTTTCTCGGTGTACATGGATACATTTTGTAACTGGAATACTCACATAGAAAAAGTATGTAATTGTTTACATATTACGGGACCTTACAAAGACGTCATCGCAATCAACAGCTCTTATGGCGTATTACGGACACATTTATTGTATACTTAGCTACGGTATAATAATATGGGGAAATTCTGTAGACATCAATAAAGTTTTCATTGTGCAGAAAAATGTCTACGTGCAATATCGCCCCTTATGAATCGAGTAAACCTATATTTATAACATTTAAAAGTGTTAACACTTTCTTGCATATACATCATTGAAACAGCAAAATTTGTGAAAAATAATTCTGAGCTGTTTATAACTGCTGGAGATATTATCAAGTCCAAACCTTTAGGGAATCCAGATAAATTAGTCATTGATAAAATACCAAAAACAGGTGGTCTTTCACTGCTGGCCGTATGAAGACGCTCAAGGTCGCCCAGCGAGCTATGGAGAGGGCTAAGAGATGAAGTGGCATGGGACCTGCAATATAACTCGAAGAATCTACAACCGATTGGGAAAAAAGTTTCTCGAGTGGCAGCCTCGTACCGGTAGGCGAAGTGTAGGCAACCCTCTACTAGATGGAGTGACGACCTGGTGAGACATGCAGGAAGTCGATGGATGCAGGTGGCTCAGAACCTAATTTGTGGCGTTCTTTGGGGCTGATGATGATGATGATGATATACAATAACAGATTTTCCTAAAGAAATTTCTAAATATATACGAATAATTAAAACGAAAGTCCCTTAAGATAATATATCTATTAAAGTTTTGATTTTGTGTTTATAATGTATGATATCATGCCGGCATCCTTGGCGCTTAGACTTATTACTTCATATTTAAGTAATAGAACTCAAAAAGTCGTGATCAATGGTAACGGTTCCTCTGGATCGGTAGTATCAATGGGCGTTCCTCAGGGCTCGATTCTTGGCCCATTCCTGTTTTTAATCTATATTAATGTCTTACCTTATCTTGTAGGGGACAATCACGATATAGTATTATTTGCTGACGATACCTCTTTAATTTTCAAACTCAAACGGCAGTTAATTAATTATGACGATGTAAATAATGCTCTATCGAAAAAAGTACATTGGTTTAACGCTAACAATATGCTCTTAAACGGCAATAAGACAAAGTGTATTAAATTTACAATACCTAATGTAAAACATTCGAAAACCAATGTGCTATTAAATGGGGAGGAGTTGAGTCTTGTGGATACCACTGTTTTTCTCGGTATTACTATTGACGCGAAACTTCAATGGGGCCCCCATATATCTAAATTAGCAAGCAGACTTAGTTCTGCAGCATATGCTGTAAGAAAGATTAGAAGTCTCACAGATGTTGAGACAGCTAGATTAGTGTATTTTAGTTACTTTCATAGCGTAATGTCTTATGGAATTTTGCTATGGGGTAATGCGACTGATATTGAAGCTATATTTGTTTTGCAAAAGCGAGCCGTTCGGGCGATTTATAACCTAAATTGTAAAGAGTACCTCACACAAAAATTTAAAGAAATAAACATATTAACTTTGGCATCGTAATATATTTATGAAAATGTAATGTATGTACATAAAAACATAAATAGCTTTAATAAGAATAAGGGTGTGCATACTTTAAATACTAGAAACGAACATAAGTTTGTAATACCAGTTACTAGACTCCACAGAATCAGTAATTCATTTATGGGGCAATGTATACGCTTTTACAACAAAATCCCAGAACATATTCAAAGTTTATCTTGTATTAAGTTTATTATATATTAAGACGATTGCGTGGATAATAATCTGTTTTCCCGGGACTTTAATTATTAAGGCTTGGACAGCAAAACACACTGTACGAAAATAAATGTTTTAAAAGATATTGATATTTTATAGAATAAGTGTACCAAACGAGCACACAGTCCACCTATCCGTGTAGGGGACTATGGGCCACAGTATAAAGTAAGTTAATACTGTGGCCCATAGACATGACCTCGAGATTAAAGCCGGCAAACTCTCAGGCGGTTGAACTAAGTGGCGCAGGTATGAGTCTCTCAGAGATGACTATTTGTGTCATTTTCTGACAAGACTACCTATACGTGGGGCCCACGTGTGGCAAAGTTTCTTAAGGTACTGTCTCCTCGACTTGTTGTGATCGCTGATGATAAGAGAGCTAGTTCTTTTCTCGCTCAAAGGCTTAGTAGAGCTATTCAGCGAGGAAACGCAGCTAGCGTTCTTAGCACTATAGTCCAGGAAGTTAGTAACCGCAAATATTTATAATTTTGAGCTGATGTCAGGAAGATGTTGCAGCCCATTTCCTATATCAGTTTCCCTGTGTTTCCTCTTACAACACCCACCGACGATGTGAGGTAGTGGAAATTTTCACACCGCCATTACACGATTTATGTTCGTATTAATTTTATGTATTAAATTTAAAGTACGGCATTTTGATGCGACTTTGACATAAACAGACGTTTTATAGAACTTTGATGTTTATCTGCAATTTTTACATAAAATTAATACGAACATAATGTACACTTTTAGCTATATCGTGGTCGTCATACTGGTAGAATCTTGTAGCTTCCTTCAGATCCTGTTACTTTACGCCTGTCGTAAGTGATATACTTACGCCAGGAGTAAAATAACAAGACCGGGGACGAAAGCAGTGTCAAAGGTGCAAGATGTCTCGCCTGTGTTATCGTGTGACGATTAAGGTAAGTGCTCCATACATTTTGAGAGACCAATGTTGTGTAATTCTGGTGTGGGTTGTAGGTGGCTTCCATGTGGCGGGTTTTGCAGTTTACGCAATCAGATTCCTAATCGCGGCATTTATAACACAGAGGACTTTCCACATGCGCATAATACGTTAAAGTAACGATAGTAGTCGCGCGATACTACAATAAATTAAATATATTTATTGACAAATAGTGGACCCGTTGGACCCCAACATCTAACTGTTATTCGGATTTGGAAATAATTAAGCACGTATCCTAAACTTTGATAATATTACTAGGATCTAAAACAACACCTGCATATTATCTAGCAGAAAAATTTAACTTCGTATATATAACAGTTGACTAAAGCTGAAATACTGAATTAGGAAATTGTTTAATCTATTTCTGTTACTGTTAAGGGAGTGGTATGTAAGTTTGTTTGAATGACGCCCCATCTACTGTGAACACACTATGCGCTTTTGATTTGAGTTTATATCAGAATGCTTTATAAATACAGATTCTATAGAGGCTTATTGTGTACGAGAACCGGTGTCGCCGGGAGCACACATACAAGTGGTTTGTCGTATTATCACTAGTAGAACCCCAATTCACTAATTTGTAACTAATAGGTAAAATAGGAGACCTACCACGTGTCAATAATACTGAATTCGTTGCAATACTAAGAAGTTGTGGTCGAAATCGGCCAGTGCCGAACATTGTTTTACAGCCATGATTGTGACATTTTTTTATATATAAGAAGGTGCAAACGAGCATGCGGCCTACCTGATGGTAAGTGACTACCGCCGCACACAAACAACTGCAACACCACAAGAATTGTTAACATGTTCAAGAGAGTAAAAAGAATATCGTCCATTGTAGCATTACATCCATCCTTTTCTAAATTCCCACCCTTTTGGCGTGAAACCTTTTCTACAATTTTTTAATAAATACACCTCGGAAATATAACGTATTTAATATAAAAATTTGCAAAAATTGGTTCCTAATTGACAATTATCGTGTACCATACGTAAAAAAGTCAAATTGTTAGCCTCTTCTTTTTTTTAAGAACGCTTATAAAGTGAAGTGTCTTGGGCTTCACAAACCTATTGGGTGAATTCCAATACATTTCATAGGTTGCATCAAAATTACTCGAATTTACTTAAGACAAGCATGTGGGATAATATAAAACTAAAAATAGGTATAGTTATCTAATTGTGTGTTTTGGAAGACAGATTGTTGTATACAC
>JAVANC010000004.1:6785768-7004537 GCA_033319125.1 Parnassius glacialis | reverse complement strand
CCTACTCCCCGCGGTATCGTGCCAAGAACGCTGGCTGCGTTTCCCCGCTGAATGGCTATACTTAGCCTTTGAGCGAGGAAAGAACCAGCCCTCTTATCACCAGCAGCAACGACCAGCCGCGGATGGAGTTCCTTTAGGAACTTCACCGCACGTGGACCCCACGAACCGATAGTCTCTACAGCAAATGGCACAAATAAATTAAAATATATTATATAAGTAGAAAGTATTTATTAAACATCGAATCATGCTACGGACTAAATTGTAAATATTTTTATGATGAGTTTTTAACGTCAGTATTCCAAGAAATCTTTGTATCACACATTTTATCTCTTATTTACTTCTAGACAACAAAAACGTACGTACTAAGCGACCGACTGTGTCAAGCGGAGAGAGGTGACACTGTACATTGTCCGCGAGTACGATAATGCACCAAAAACTTCTAGACATGACTATTTTTCAACATGTTACGTGTCTTTGAGGTAAAACCTAAGATTTACTAAGTTAATGGTAGTAAAGGTCCGAAATTAACGATTACCACAGAACAGTCCTAGATTTAACCATAAAGACTTGGTAAATCCTAGGTTTTACTGGAAAATCTTAGGATTTACCGTAGTTCAAGCTTTTACAGTAACACATATACAGCCACTAAATGTGATTATAACGTAAAAGTATTTATTTTACAATTATTAGCCGTATTATATAAATATCGCATGAAACACGAGAGGTGCTTTGTACCATGTCCGCTCCAGAAACTTTTGAAAATCAATAATAACCTCTTTCCAAGGAACATGTCAAGACCAAGTTGCAGAGATAAAGATATTTTCCCAAGAATTTAACAGGAAAATATAAAAGCCGAATTACCTTACTTCTAATTGGATCTAATTAGAAGTAAGGTAATTCGGCTAGGTTCGGAACACACACACACACACACACACACACACACACACATATATATATATATATATATATATATATGTATGTATAGACAGACACTGCCCGATGGCTAGTCAATTCTTATGATATTATATCACCTTTGCTCTTCTGCGTTATATTCTTTACGGATTTTATCAAAGTGAAGAACACCGAACATAACTCTGTCAATGATTCGCTGAGTAACTTTCAGCCTAATCAAACTGAAGCAGTAAAGGACCATGATCCCGTTCCGTAAACCTTCTAATACTTGATTTTCAAATGTGTTGTGTTTTAAAATTAGCAAAGACCATACCAAATTAAAAAATATATCAACACAAACTTTAAGACGGGAAAAATACTTTAATAATGCAATCTAAGGAAGCCGAAATAAATGAGAATTTTAAGAAAAGAGCTAGTAAACTTTTGTAGGATCTTTTCTTAAAAACTGAATTCCGAGCAACCTTCTATAAAGTTTCTCATTTTGAAAGTATGAATTGTTTAAGGAAATCGTTCCCAGTAGTAATTTAAGAAAAAGAAAAATTAGGCAATCATTGTTGGTATTATCGTACTTTCGAAGATTGTGTAATAAAACCGAACATTGCAATATCAGCGTCAAACTTAAAATTAAAGTTTTGATATATACCTAATTGATTCTTAAAACCTAAAATTAGATTTGGCAATTTTTTTAAAAAGCTCCCTATTCTGAATTTAACTATACATTGATAGAAATGAGATAAGGATATAGTGTACCTTACATAATGTGACGCGATATCTACGCGAATTGTGAAACAATTTTAATTCTTCACTATTTATGAAGTAAGCTACCTGAAGGCTCATTCTATTTTAATTTGAATAAAAAGTTCAACCACTAACGGTGGCATAAATAGGAAAAATCTTGTTACATTAATAAGATTTCTTCCTGCTTTCACAACCGCGTCTAAATAGTTATATACGTTTATACTCTAGTTGTATCTTTGTGGTTGTGGGTGAAATATTGCTTCCATCATCCATCCATACGTCACAAATTATAATAGTCTACTCCAAAAATTGGCTTATTGGGGTATTTTGCTATAGTTGTCACCTGCAGAGTTGATAGTTAAGAGCAGAGTTGACAGCTGCAGAATTTTCAATTATTTTGATTTGTTATTAGGATGATGCGCTCTAGGAAGATGTTGTAGCACAAATGGCCACAATTACAGCGTGAAATAGCAGCTTAATGTTGTTTTGTCATACGGCGAGTGTAGATAAAATGAGGCGCTTTTCACGTTATACGGGGCATTCCATATTTAGTCCTCAGGGGTGAAAACGCATCTGCTTTATTATTTTTAATCGAGAATAGATTTTAGATGTCTACACACAGCCACAGTATTCATTTACTACCACGTGGACTATATGTTGGTTTGTCATGAACAAATTATACCATAAAAAACCATTTTGTCTCGTTGGTGTCATAATAATAAAAAAAAAACCGGCCAAGTGCGAGTCGGACTCGCGCACCGAGGGTTCCGAACAAATCCGTAGGTATATGAGTTTAAAATTATTAAAAATATTTTTATTATATGATGTAACCAAAAATTTATGCTTTTCGCAATTTTTCCTTTATCTGTGCTATAATACGTTGCTTCGTGCCAAATTTTAAGATTCTCAGTTTATGGGAAGTACCCTGTAGGTTTTGACTTTTGATTCCCTTGCGAATATCGAAAATTTGCGGCATAAACGGCTGTATCTTTTGATTGCGTTGGCTTAGAAGTTTGATTTTTTCACAGCCCCAAGGGACAGTAGACTTGAGTATTTGATATAAATTTCAGCTTAATACCTCTACGCGTTCCTGAGAAAAAGGGTCTTGACAGACAGACAGACAGACAGACAGACAGACAGACAGACAGACAGACAGACAGACGGACAACAAAGTGATCCTATAAGGGTTCCGTTTTTTCCTTTTGAGGTACGGAACCCTAAAAATAATGACTTATCTTACATAGTAGGAGATAACCATGATATAGTATTATTTGCAGATGACACTTCTTTAATTTTCAAATTAAGTCGACAATTGCTAAAATATGACGAAGTAAATAATGCTATATGTTAATTAGTAAATTGGTTTCAATGTTAATAATTTGCATTTAAATGGCACTAAAACGAAATGTATGAAATTTATGACTCTAAATGTCAAACAATTAAATAGTAATGTAATTTTAAATGGGGAGAAACTGATTCTTGTCGATACCACCATTTTTCTTGGAATCACACTAGACGCGAAGCTTCAATGGAGCCCCCATATATCAAAACTAGCAAGCAGACTTAGTTCTGCAGCATATGCCGTAAAAAAGATTAGAAGTCTAACTAGCGTCGAAACAGCTAGACTAGTTTATTTTAGCTATTTCCATAGCATAATGTCGTATGGTATTTTGCTATGGCGACATGCAGCTGACACTGAAATTATATTTGTTTTACAGAAGAGGGCCATAAAAGCAATTTATGATTTAAAGCCTAAAGAGTCGCTGCGACAAAAATTTAAGGAAATTAATATATTAACTTTGGCCTCTCAATACATTTATGAAAATGTAATGTACGTACACAAAAATAAAAGTAGTTTTACAAAAATAAGTGATATTCATTCTGTAAATACTAGGAACAGACACAAGCTAGTAGTACCAGTTACTCGACTTCATCGAGTCAGTAATTCATTCTTGGGGCGATGTATACGCTTTTACAACAAAATTCCAGAAAATATACAAAATTTGACCTGCTCAAAGTTCAAAAACTTTATTAAACTAAGTTTGTATAAAAAGGGTTATTATAGTATTGAAGAATTTATAGATGATAATAACCCCTGGAAATGAGGTGATCGCTACCATGCTATTTCTAACTTGTTGTGTTGTTAATTTGTGTAATATACATGATTGTAAGCTGTTATATAAAAAAACGTCCCGCTGGGTTTCTTGCTGGTTCTTCCCAGGACAGAGGTTTTTTTTCGAACCAGTGGTAATTATACAAAAGAGTGACTTTCAATAAGTATTATTTACAATCTATATTGAATAAAAAAGTTTCTGTTTCTGTTTCAATACAACATTATATATTGCAGCAACTATTAGTATGATCTATTAAAATTGCTTTAAATAATATAAATTTTTCTTTAATTACATAACACATTTGTTTTAAAATATTTGGTAAGTGACGTCAAATCTACGTAAATAAATCGCGGCACAGATAAATTTGACAAATGTTACGCCGGTTAAGGACGGCAATTTGTTTTACACGTTTTAATGTAACCAGATAACAGTATTTCATTAAAAAAAAATTATATATACATTATAATCAGTTTCTGTTAGGAAGAAAAACAACAAAGCGGCTCGTGTTTAGAAAAATAATATAATGTTATCAGATACGAGCAAGTGAAGAGCTAAATTGGATCATGTTGTGCCGAAATTTTCCTGTTTCAACCCACAAAAACATAAAGTTATTCAGATTTGTAACATAAATACACTTTTCACGTGTTATATCATGTTGTGCATATCAATTTAAAGTAATTTAAAAATTGAATATATTTTTTTGGATTAAATGTTATTTTCCCTCAAAGCCTCTATTAGTTAGAAGAAGTCATTATTTTGGCCAGTTTGTGGATTGGATTATTTTTGCACAATGCGTTCCAATTGTTGATAGTCATAAGCAGGCCGTTTATTGATTTGTCGATACGAAAACGATCGAATATTAGCTTAGCACAAAGAGCTAATGTCAAGCGCATATTAAACAATAGAAAATTCCACATTGTTCATGGCAACGCAACGAGAGGATAATAAAACGCGCCGGTTTCTTGACATGTAATTATTTGTGTCGCATTGTTATTTAGCGGCATAATTTAAAATATTATCTTGCATTGTAATAGATTTCCGTAATGATTTCTTTTTTGGAGTAGTTAAAAAGAAACAACCTAGTATTTTTTAAACCCTCTTCAAACAATTCCAATAGTTAGAAACTTATTAGAAAAACGACTGCATTAAAAATTAACTGAAAAAAGAAAAATTTTATACATTTAAAATGATACAAACCCCCCCCCCCCCTCCCCCGCATGACGCAAACTGTGGGAAAGATCTATTGAATTTTATAGACTGTAATGAAAATAAGAACCGATTATAGTTATACTTTTTTTTTATAAAGGCTAACAATGAAACAGACACTTTTATCTTTCACGACAAAACCCTAGTAATGTAACGATTATTTGTGACTGAGTGTAACAACTCAAAATGGTCAAAAACTTAAAGTTATAATTTAAATAAACACCGACTATATGAGTTACAAAGAATAAAACAGTTCCTACATAATCGCTATATACATAAATAAAAATCAATTGCTGGCCGTTAGTCTCGCTGAAATCAGACCTGTGCCACTCCACGCTTTAGGCACAGCGGTGACACTCTCAGTACGTGAAAGTTGAAGCGCCGGTGACATTAAGCCGGAGCGTGTAACGCTAGGGTTAATACCGAACCGAAATGGAATATTATAGACTTGTGCCAAAGAAGATACATAGTAGGTATATATTATATAATGTAAACTTATGTATTTAGATAGTGAAAGATACGATTAATTTTAAATCAACTTTTATTAAATATCTTTACAGATGGGGATAATTGAAATTTCCGACCAAACAAAATATGCACGACAGTTAATGGTAATCTTAAATAATTAACCAACACTTAGTATTTCAGTACGCAATGATCAGTATTACCTACTACCCTTTAAAAATTACTTACTCTTACATATTTTTGGCTTTTTCGATGACTTTTATAATTTTTATTATTATTTCTAACAATTGCAAAAATTCGTAGCCGTATGTATATTTTTTTTAAAAAACCCATAAGGAAGCATAGATAGATAAATAACACTTTATTGTACGCCAAAAATAACATAAATATTACCAAAAATGAGAAAAATAAATGTGGTACAATGGGTGGCCTTATCGCTAAGATCGATCTCTACCAGATAACCTTTGGATGGACAGGATTGCAAGAAAACAATAAAAACGTGTGTGGTTTGGCGCCAAAAATAACATTATTTTTATTAAAGCCATAAAATAGAAATATAGAATGGTATATAAATAGATAGATAAGATAAATACATACATACATTTTAATAAAATATATATACATATAAATATATATTCTTATAAATATAAATATATAAAAGTACAAAAAGAACAAATATTGTAACCAAATAAAGGTAGAATAATTATATTATACAAATGAATAGGCATTATTTTTGTATAAAGCGCAGTCAGTCTGTTTGCGTGCAGTGCGTGAGATTAGAGTGACGAAACGCGTACGACTACTTACTAGCCCTCGGCACAGTATAAATATGAACAGTATGGAAACTAAGCCTAGTTGAGGATATAATTACCTACGCTCCATTGAAGCAATAGGGTTGAAACTTTTAATGTTTTGATATTGCTTTTTTTATCAATCAATCGAATTTAAATAACTAGCTTACAATTTAAATAGGTAATCTCAGCAAAAAACGATAATTTAAATACGGAAAACAATTTAATATTAACACACAACAACTTGTACAACTATATATCTTTAACTTTGTCATTACGGCGTAACCTTTTGAAAGTTTCGGCGGGAACGCACTGGACGAAAACGTACCTTTATTCTTCACTAGTTGTTCCCTGCGACTTCGCTCGCGTGTTAGGGTTTTTATTTTTTAGCGCGGAACCCTAATTCATTTTCTAAAATAAAAGTAGCCTAAGTTACTCCTAATGACATCAGCTATCTGCCAGTGAAAGTGCCGTCAAAGTCGGTCCAGCCGTTTCGGAGATTAGCCGGAACAAATAGACGGACAGACAGACAGAAATTTTAAATGTGTTATTTAGTTATAAGTACGTATTTACTTTCATATGCATTTAGTAAAAAGCTGTTATTTTAACATTACAAACAGACACTTCAATTTTATTTATTTGTATAGATTATTACAAATTATTTACAGAAAAATATTTTCGTCTGCTACGACAAGTTAGTTACGAGAATTCTTTATTATTAAATTTAACTGTGTAAAAAATATCATTCTAATGAACATGATTTTTTTTTAATAAACTGGTGGGAAACAAGGACAGGGTACTATGAAACCGATTTTGTTTATTTTTTTGTAAATTAGATCAGCTACTTTGCAGTTTATGTGTTCTTTTTTAAAGCAACAACGAAAAATCGGTTTCAACACCCTCAAAAACCATGAAAATGACACCCAGGACGAAAAAATTAATACCTGTTGCAGCCGTCATCTTGGATTTACATTTCAACAGCACTATCGGCTTCAACATACTCCAAAACTATGAAAAAAACACCCATGACGAAAAAATTGATACCTATTGCAGCCGCCATCTTGGATTTACATTTCAACAGCACTATCAGCTTCAACATACTCAAAAACTATGAAAATGACACCCATGACGAAAAACTTGATACCTATTGCAGCCGCCATCTTGGATTTATATTTCGACAGCACTATCGGCTTCAACACCCTCGAAAACCATGAAAATGATACCCATGTTTATTATTAGTGATCGATGCACCCCATGACGAAAAAATTGATACCTATTGCAGCCGCCTTTATGGATTTACATTTTAACAGCAGTATCGGCTTCAACATACTCAAAAAGTATGAAAATGACACCCATGAAGAAAAAATTGATACCTATCGCAGCCGCCATCTTGGGTTTATATTTCGACAGCACTATCGGCTTCTGCACTTTCGACTGGAAAGGATACGGTATCAACATCAATGGCGAGTACATCACTCACCTTCGATTTGCCGACGATATAGTCCTTATGGCAGAATCGCTGGAGGACCTAAGCACTATGCTCAATGACCTCAATAGTGTTTCCCAACGGATAGGTCTTAAGATGAACATGGACAAAACGAAGATCATGTTTAATGTCCATGTCACACCTATGCCGGTGGTTGTTGGGAGCACTAAGCTCGAAGTTGTTGACGAGTATGTTTACCTGCGACAAATAGTCCGACTAGGTAAGTCCAACTTCGACCGAGAGGTCAATCGACGGATTCAACTCGGCTGGGCAGCGTTCGGGAAGCTACGACACATCTTCTCGTCAGACATACCTCAAAACCTTAAAACGAAATTGTACAACCAGTGCGTGTTGCCAGTGATGACTTATGGAACTGAGACGTGGTCCTTCACTGATGGCCGTATGAGGAAGCTCAAGGTCGCTCAGCGAGCTATGGAGAGGGCTATGCTCCTAGTTTCTCTGCGTGATAAACTCAGAATGAGGATATCCGCAGTAGAACCAGAGTGACCGACATAGCCCAACGGATTAGTAAGCTGAAGTGGCAATGGGCCGGCCATATAGCTCGAAGAACCGACAACCGATGGGAAGAAAGGTTCTCGAGTGGCAGCCTCGTACCGGCAAGCGAAGTGTAGGGCGTCCCCCCACTAGATGGAGTGACGACCTGGTAAGATATGCAGGAAGTCGATGGATGCAGGTGGCTCAGGACCGTGCTTTGTGGCATTCTTTGGGGGAGGCCTATGTTCAGCAGTGAACTTGTGAAGGGCTGTAATGATGATCGGCTTCAACACCCTCGAAAACCATGAAAATGACACCCATGTTTTTTATTAGTGATCGATGCACCCCATGACGAAAAAATTTATACCTATTGCAGCCGCCATCATGGATTTACATTTCAACAGCACTATCGGCTTCAACATACTCAAAAACTATGAAAATGACACCCCTGACGAAAAAATTGATATCTATTGCAGCCGCCATCTTGGATTTATATTTCGACAGTACTATCGGCTTCAACACCCTCAAAACCCATGAAAATGGCACCCATGACGAAAAAAATGATACCTATTGCAGCCGCCATCTTGAATTTACTTTTTGTTACCACTATTGCACTATCAGCTTTTTAATAGCCTCAAAACCGCCGCATTCTGGATGTACAAATAAGTTCACGAATTCATTATGATCAATCACACGGACTTATAAATTCGATAACGATTATAACAATGACAATAAAAATCATTCTTATCTTTCAAAATCAGCAAGAAGCTTAAAATAAGATAGCTCCGGTTTTGATGAAGCCTAGTTCAAACAGCCGTACACTACGCAATACGTTCGTGGCATTTTTAAAGTCTTGAGGCGACACTCGCTACTGAGAACACCGCGACGAACGCTTAGAAGTCTCGTCGTTGCGCATGTTTGTGTGAGTGTGCCGTTTCGAGCGTTTGTTCGAAGTTTCCATACTGTTCCTACTATATATTTACTGTGCCCTCGGCCAGGGCAGCCGACCTATATAGTATATTATCTATGCAGCCGACGATGGCCCGTTCTATGCCTTGCGCTCCTCCCAAGGCCCCCGCACTCATCCAGACACCCACACATAGCCGCAAGCGATTTTAAGTGCACATATGCTTAAGAGTCGTTTCTTTTCGCGTAGTGTAGTGTATATTTTATATATAATTTTGATATTTATTTAAAGATTTTATTCAAGTATGACCACTATAAAAACTAAAGGGGACATAGCATAGCATACGGATGCTTAAGCAACAATAGGAATGTCGACTTTCCATTCCTTACTTTTCCTAAGGATATCGAAAGGATAAGACCACATCATCTTAGCTTTCGATTTTTTCACGTATAATGTCAATGACCTTAAAAATCATTTAGTGTATGTAGACCTCCCAGTTCTAATGCAAAATCAGCGTATACTGGTTTTTAGAACAATAGATAATACTATATATTATTAGTTAAACACTTGGTCGATAAAACAAAGAAATTGAAAATAGAAGCACCTCTCTTTGCCACTCTTTCATTAATAATGCTGTTCCGTGTCGCGTTTAGTAAATAACAAAAAAATATGAAACAGAAATTGGTAAGTACGTTTAAATTATCTGAGTTTCAAAGACATTCAAATAGTTATAATCTTAAGTTTTCTCGATGTTGCATATTACCATTGCTCACATTGAATAATAATGTTCTTATTATCAGCAAATGACTAATACATTGCATAACACCACGGTGAATTCTTTTTCCCTTGGAATATAAGCAAATTCTACCAACTAATATCAAAGTATTCAATTTGTTTTCTCATAACAACTAACCCTACAGTAGGAGCGGCCTTAATAAAGACGAGTAACGGGCTAAGTTATACAGCCTCTTGCACGCGGACTTAAGGAACATTTTGATTTAATACCCCCGCCGCATCAAGTTTTTTCGACGATTTTATCGGTAGGCTATTTTAAATAAGGTCGCTTCCGAGGCGTGCAAAGTATTATGAATATTATCTACGTTGTAACTAGGTTTAAACATGCAAGTTTGCTATTAGAGAGTGTATCTTCTGTTCTTGTACTATTATATTTTCCATGTTAAAACTTAAAAACGGCCTGACTGATTTTATTGGATATTTTTGTGTATATTTGAATGAGCCCCTTGATGGTTTAAATCTACATTTGGACGCGGTGAAATTGTATAAAAACCGCGGGCGCAAGGCGTAGCGGGGCGGGTGCAGCGCATATACGGGGTGAGCGAGGGTTCAGCGCGAAGCGGGAACGAGCCGGGCGCGTGGCGTGTGCGAGATGTGTGCGGTTGAACATAGATAAATGCAATTTCAGATTTATTGATTTGTCATAAGACTCAAATAATATGCAACAAATTGCAAAGCAAGTTAGACGCGGGTGCTGTCGCGCGTTGCGTGTGCGTAGCGGGTGCGTGTCGTTGGAACGCGGCCTTATGCTTTTGTTTTATAATTTTTGTTTGTGCCATTTTTGTATTTTTGGTATATAACCTATAACTGAAATGAAAACATAAATAAATTTAACTTAAAATTACTTTCTATATACGAGTAGATCCCACGGCTGGGCACAGACCTCCTCTCATATCTAAGAAGTTTTCAGGACAAGGAAATGTCCGCCGCGGTGCCCCAATGCTTATTGGCGAACTTCACATGTGTTCGAAATATTTTGTCTTATTTCTCAGACATGCATGTTTCCTTCTCCGCTGAACACGTGGTAAATTAGCACTTAAAATTGCAATTAACAAGTTCATTGTTGCCGGCGGGGATTGAACCGAGCTTGCTCGCGTACAGGGAGCGCTTAGTCCTTGAGCTACCACGGCTCTTACTGAAATAAAAAGCTTATTATTATAATTCAAACCTATAAAAATGTATGTAATCAGAAAACAATTAAATATGCTTATTCGTCCAACGTTCCATGAACAGACAATTAGTATCGGGGTTTCTAGCAATCAGTTGTAGATAACAATTGGAGCTGACTTGCAGTCACTGCATCTGTGAAGATGTTCGCAATCGTCTTATTGCATCGAATTTATCTATTGTAGCATCCATAAACAATTGAGATTCAATACAATAGTGCGGAAGTCATATCTTACCCGGAACGCAGTGATTATTTTGAATTCGGGAGCTCTAGGTAAATGTTCCTATATAACTAAGCTCGTCGTTTGCCTGTGCTATTGTTATTGACCTATAAAAACGTTAGTAGGTACTTGTTTTTCTAATTTATTTAGAATTTTTGATTCTTATTTGGTGCCATGGACAGTTTCCACGAGCTTGTCATTCATATCGTCCACTTAATTGCAGTCTTCTAGGCACTGAAAACGGTTTTGTAACTCAAGCTGAAAGGTTTCGAGACTTTGGATTAGAGCACTAGGGAGACGTAGCGTTGACTTCATTAGACGAGAACTCTCCAAATCAACGTTTAGGTTCAGTGTGCCTATAACTATTCGGTGGTCGCTACCAGTTTTCACCTTCGTGATCACTGATACATCACTGAACAGTTGTCGTCTGGTCGGACCGTAGGGGCTCTACCAGGTCCACGTCCTGCGGAGCCGCTTCTGGAAGAAAGAGTTCATCATAAAGAATCCCTCTTTCTCCATGAAAACGGCTAGCTGCTGGCCCCTTGGGTTTCGTTGCCCTAATCCGAATTTCCCTACTTTCTGCTCACCGTTCTTTCTTGTGCCTAGTTTTGCGTTAGTTTCCCATTAACGCCGTATATTGGATTTTGGAGGAATGCATGGCTCTAGAGATATCCTCATACATTTTCTCCACCTCCTCATCGGGTGTGCCGAGGTTGGTGCATAAACCTGTATAACCTTCAGCGACTATCGTTTGGTGATTCTGAGTACAAGATACGCAACCCTTGTCGACACACTCTCAATCTTTACAAAGTTGTTAACGAGAGACTTGTGGACGATAAATCCGACACCTTGTAGTGAAGCGACAATTAAAAAAAAGAGAACCTAAACTAAGAACAACAAAACAACGAAAGTAGAACAAGAAAATAATATATTTAAATTTTTAAAAAGGTATTTACAATTTTATATAAAAAATGAAATATGATGATGGTGATGGATGACGTGAAATTACAATTAGTTAAAAAAAAATAAAGATATGACAATATTGTAGTGGAGCCTAAAGGTCGAAATGACACACGCTGCGCTTGTAGAAGTAGGCACACGCGGAGCTTGTAGTTTCTTGGCGGCGACGGCACGCAGCGCCTGGACTGGGCACACGCAGCGTCCGGAGCCGGCGCACGTAGCGCCTGGAGTAGTTGCACTCAGCGCCTGGAGCAAGCAGTCGCAGCGCCCAAAGGTAGCGCGGGCACTAGCAGGTGAAGGCGCAGGCGACGACTCCAGATGAATGTATAGGTTTGTAGGATCCCGGAGTAGTGCGGCTCCACGCTTGAAGTAGGCTACGCCGACGGCTTCAGATGTAGATAGAGGCCTGCAGGATTCCGGAGCAGTGTGGCCTCGCGCTTGAAGTAGACTACGCCGACGACTTCAGATGTAGATGCAGGCTTGCAGGATCCCGGGGCAGTGTGGCCCCGGGATAAGACCTTTAGTAGATGCTTCACGTTTGAAAACTGAAGCGAGACTCCCCGTATTCACCGACGCTTCGGCTTTTATACCTTTTTAGAGAGAACGGGAAATTATTTAAATTAAAAGGAAATTTTTGTAAATGACCTAGAGCAAAAGAGTATTTATGTGGAAATATTGAAATAAAAACATCAGACCAGTAACGAATTTGAATAAAAATTGCCATGACAACCAAATAAATAACGATTGTCAAAATTAACCATTTTTGGTTTCAGGCCTATATTTAAAAAACAGCAAGATATAAGTAAGAAATGAGATATTATTTATATAGGAAAAATTAGCGCAACAGCGCGCACGAAACCCGAAATTGCAGAGTTACGGAGAACTAAATAAAAGATCGAAAAAGGTAAGACTCCATTGACAGCGATTTAGAAAGTGCTGATAGCGTGAAAATACGAAGTGAAAATAATTTTTTATTGTGCAAAAACGTTACAGGATCCTTTGGAAATAAAGGTGATGCAAAATATAAATGCAGAAAATAAAAAACAGAATGGAAAAATAGTGGAAAATGATATGTAAGTAGCATAACACTACATTTTCCCCCCGACCCTGGAAAATTTTTGACTCAGCAAAAATTTTGACATGTACATTCTAAAATAAACCATAAAAACACAGCTTTGCAGAAACAGACATCAACAGGCAAAATCAGATATACTATCTCTTACATTCTTCATCTGCATTCAGGTAAGGGTGGAGTTCACATTCAATGACTACCACTCTAAAATTGTGTTTTCGAAAAGACATTCAGGCTTATTTAAGGAGTAGTCATCCGCTCCTGCATGGAGAAAAAAATTAGTCGAAGAGACACCACTCTAAAAGTGTGTTTTCGAAAGGACATTCAGGCTTATTTAAGGAGTTGTCATTCGCTCCTGCGTGGAGAGAAAAAAAAATTAAGGGAGTAGTCAGCCGCTCCCAAGTGAAGATAAAGGTAAAGAAAATTAAGGGAGTAGTCAGCCGCTCCCAAGTGAAGATAAAGATAAAAAAATTAAGGGAGTAGTCAGCCGCTCCCAAGTGAAGATAAAGATAAAGAAAATTAAGGGAGTAGTCAGCCGCTTCCAAGTGAAGATAAAGATAAAGAAAATTAAGGGAGTAGTCAGCCGTTCCCAAAATTCGAGGTCTTAAAGCAAGATGTGTTGAAGAACACTGGATCATTAGACAAACAAGCAAATTAAAAGAAATAAAAATAATAAGGTGAAAATGGTGATATTTATACATATATACAAATTAACAGTTAATAAATGTTTAGAAAAGTTATGATTCGTCTCGTTTCAGCTTTCAAAAACAATTTTATATAAAAAAATGAATGATGAATGAGTTAAGAACGAAAGAGAAAGCAATTAAATCAAAAGGGAATAGACAAGACGCAGTAAAGGTGAAGAAAAGAGAAAAATAATTAATTTAAGCAAGCTTTAGTCGAAGTGACAGAAGCCCACATCTTCATAGTCAGACTAGATTCTTCCTTCTTGGTCTCTTTCTCTTCCTTCTTCTCCTCAGCTGCCGGCGCTGCAGCAGCGGCGGCCGCGGCCACGGGCGCTGCTCCACCGACGGGCATGGTCGACAACTTCTCACGACCCTGCGCGATCAGTTCTTCACTCTTGCCATTGAGTTCCGAGATGACCTTCTTCAGTATCTCGGATTCAGTGCCTCAATACCCACAGAGCTGAGGATCTTCTCAACGTCAGCAGCGCCTGGCCTGCAGGATCCCGGGGCAGTGCGGCCCCGGGATAAGGCCTTTAGTAGATGCTTCACGTTTGAAAACTGAAGCGAGACTCCCCGTATTCACCGATGCTTCGGCTTTTATACCTTTTTAGAGAGAACGGGAAATTATTTAAATTAAAAGGAAATTTTTATAAATGACCTAGAGGAAAAGAGTATTTATGTGGAAATATTGAAATAAAAACATCAGACCAGTAACGAATTTGAATAAAAATTGCCATGACAACCAAATAAATAACGATTGTCAAAATTAACCATTTTTGGTTTCAGGCCTATATTTAAAAAACAGCAAGATATAAGTAAGAAATGAGATATTATTTATATAGGAAAAAAATAGCGCAACAGCGCGCACGAAACCCGAAATTGCAGAGTTACGGAGAACTAAATAAAAGATCGAAAAAGGTAAGACTCCATTGACAGCGATTTAGAAAGTGCTGATAGCGTGAAAATACGAAGTGAAAATAATTTTTTATTGTGCAAAAACGTTACAGGATCCTTTGGAAATAAAGGTGATGCAAAATATAAATGCAGAAAATCAAAAACAGAATGGAAAAATAGTGGAAAATGATATGTAAGTAGCATAACACTACATTTTCCCCCCGACCCTGGAAAATTTTTGACTCAGCAAAAATTTTGACATGTACATTCTAAAATAAACCATAAAAACACAGCTTTGCAGAAACAGACATCAACAGGCAAAATCAGATATACTATCTCTTACATTCTTCATCTGCATTCAGGTAAGGGTGGAGTTCACATTCAATGACTACCACTCTAAAATTGTGTTTTCGAAAAGACATTCAGGCTTATTTAAGGAGTAGTCATCCGCTCCTGCATGGAGAAAAAAATTAGTCGAAGAGACACCACTCTAAAAGTGTGTTTTCGAAAGGACATTCAGGCTTATTTAAGGAGTTGTCATTCGCTCCTGCGTGGAGAGAAAAAAAAATTAAGGGAGTAGTCAGCCGCTCCCAAGTGAAGATAAAGGTAAAGAAAATTAAGGGAGTAGTCAGCCGCTCCCAAGTGAAGATAAAGATAAAAAAATTAAGGGAGTAGTCAGCCGCTCCCAAGTGAAGATAAAGATAAAGAAAATTAAGGGAGTAGTCAGCCGCTTCCAAGTGAAGATAAAGATAAAGAAAATTAAGGGAGTAGTCAGCCGTTCCCAAAATTCGAGGTCTTAAAGCAAGATGTGTTGAAGAACACTGGATCATTAGACAAACAAGCAAATTAAAAGAAATAAAAATAATAAGGTGAAAATGGTGATATTTATACATATATACAAATTAACAGTTAATAAATGTTTAGAAAAGTTATGATTCGTCTCGTTTCAGCTTTCAAAAACAATTTTATATAAAAAAATGAATGATGAATGAGTTAAGAACGAAAGAGAAAGCAATTAAATCAAAAGGGAATAGACAAGACGCAGTAAAGGTGAAGAAAAGAGAAAAATAATTAATTTAAGCAAGCTTTAGTCGAAGTGACAGAAGCCCACATCTTCATAGTCAGACTAGATTCTTCCTTCTTGGTCTCTTTCTCTTCCTTCTTCTCCTCAGCTGCCGGCGCTGCAGCAGCGGTGGCCGCGGCCACGGGCGCTGCTCCACCGACGGGCATGGTCGACAACTTCTCACGACCCTGCGCGATCAGTTCTTCACTCTTGCCATTGAGTTCCGAGATGACCTTCTTCAGTATCTCGGATTCAGTGCCTCAATACCCACAGAGCTGAGGATCTTCTCAACGTCAGCAGCGCCTGGCCTGCAGGATCCCGGGGCAGTGCGGCCCCGGGATAAGGCCTTTAGTAGATGCTTCACGTTTGAAAACTGAAGCGAGACTCCCCGTATTCACCGATGCTTCGGCTTTTATACCTTTTTAGAGAGAACGGGAAATTATTTAAATTAAAAGGAAATTTTTATAAATGACCTAGAGGAAAAGAGTATTTATGTGGAAATATTGAAATAAAAACATCAGACCAGTAACGAATTTGAATAAAAATTGCCATGACTACCAAATAAATAACGATTGTCAAAATTAACCATTTTTGGTTTCAGGCCTATATTTAAAAAAACAGCAAGATATAAGTAAGAAATGAGATATTATTTATATAGGAAAAAAAATAGCGCAACAGCGCGCACAAAACCCGAAATTACAGAGTTACGGAGAACTAAATAAAAGATCGAAAAAGGTAAGACTCCATTGACAGCGATTTAGAAAGTGCTGATAGCGTGAAAACACGAAGTGAAAATGATTTGTTATTGTGTAAAAACGTTACAGGATCCTATGGAAATAAAGGTGATGCAAAATATGAATGCAGAAAATCAAAAACAGAATGGAAAAATAGTGTAAAATGATATGTAAGTAGCATAACACTACAACCTCCTTGGGACAGATGGTCGCCCTCGCGGTGATAAAAAGTTGCCAGATTCGAGGATTACCGTGTCCTTCGCCTCTCTTCGGACTTCGGATAATCCTATCATATGCCAGCGTCCATGCGGTCGGAGCTAACTTCTGTCCAGAAAGAGCCAACTGTCAAAGCTGAAGACAGAGTGTGGCACCATCGTTTCCGGGACACCTGAGATTTTGAGTGAGATTGAGATGTTCTTTGGGCAGCTGTACACGTCATCGTTGGAGCCACATGCAAGTGTGAGAAACGATCCAAGAGCGAGTCTTATCTGACACTATTCCGAAGATATCCTGGACGTCAGTCTGAGTAAGATTAGAATGGCTCTCCAGGACCTTAAAAACGGCAAGGTCTCAGGCGAGGATGGAATTACAGCGAAGTTTCTGAAGCGGATGGAAAACCGGTACTTAAAGTCCTTCAGAAGCTCTTTAATTTCGTCCTCCGTGGTGGCATTACACCGGAGGCGTGAAGCAGAAGTGCGGTGGTCTTGTTCTTGAAGAAAGGTGACAAGGCTCTCTTGAAGAACTACAGACCGATTTCCCTTCTGAGCCACGTCTACGTGCTGTTATCAAGAGTCATTACGAATCGTCTCGCGCGCAGATTTGACGAATTCCAGCCCCCTGAACAAGACGATTTCCGAAAGGGCTTTTGCACCATAGACCACATACATACCCTTCGGCAAACTGTAGAGAAGTCCGAGGAGTACAATTTGCCACTATGTCTGGCGTACATGGACTATGAGAAAGCCTTTGATTCCGTCGAAATTTGGGCGGCGCTGCAGTCCCTTCAGCGGTGCCAAGTTGACTGTCGGTATATCGGAGTGCTGAAGTGCTTGTACAGTAGGGCTACTATGGCTATCCGAGTACAGAACCAGAGTACGAAACCTATTCAATTGCAGAGAGGTGTAAGACAGGGTGATGTTATATCCCCGAAACTCTTCACCTCTGCATTGGAAGACTTTGTCAAGCTTCTGGACTGGAAAGAATACGGTATTAATATCAATGGCGAGTACATTACTCACCTTCGATTTGCCGACGATATAGTCTTTATGGCAGAATCGCTGTAGGACCTAAGCACCCATTCTCAATGACCTCAATAGTGTCTCCCAACGAATAGGTCTTAGGATGAACATGGACAAAACAAAGATCATGTTTAATGTCCATGTCACACCTATGCCGGTAGTTGTTGGGAGCACTAAGCTCGAAGTTTTTGACGAGTATGTTTACATGGGACAAATAATCCGACTAGGTAAGTCCAACTTCGACTGAGAGGTCAATCGACGGATTCAACTCGGCTGGGCGGCTTTCGGGACACTACGGCACATCTTCTTGTCAGACATACCTCAAAACCTTAAAACGAAATTATACAACCAGTGCGTGTTGCTAGTGATGACTTACGGATCTGAGACGTGGTCCGACCGGACGTAACCGATGGGAAAGAAAGGTTCTTGAGTGGCAGCCTCGGCGAAGTGTAGGGCGACGCCCCACGAGATGGAGTGACGTACTGGTAAGACATGCAGGAAGTCGATGGATGCAGGTGGCTCAGGACCGTGATTTGTGGCATTCCTTGGGGGAGGCCTATGTTCAGCAGTGTTCTTATGAAAGTCTGTAATGAATGATGAATGATGATTGGGTGTCAGTTCTTTGAGAATTATTATATGCTATATTAATTGCTGGGTTATATTAAGTCGCTAGTGTACTTCACTATCACTAGTAACTAAACACTATCATAAATGTAAGCTGCACGCGCCTACCATTTAATTTTGGTAGACTTTGTTACATTTACCGTATTAAGGGTGGATTTAACCAAACTTTGACTTATACACGATTAACTATATAAAGGATAAACTATTCCACGATTGAAATCTCGAGTAAAGTCATGTATAGCTATTAACAATAGTCAATGTGGAGTTATTTGCAAGGTTTAAAGTTTTATTCGATGTTTTTTTATTTATTGTGTGTACTATTTCTTGACAATATTCGCTGTTTTGAAGTACAAAATGAGCGAGGATAATAACTGATGGCTCTGTAGCACAGTTGCTTAGCAATGAGTTACAGCGCTAAGGGTCGCTAGTTCGAATCTCGCACGGAACAAGTAATTGTATTGCCTGGAATTAATTGTTCAGGGTCTGGATGTTAGTACTTGTGAAATTTATGTATGTCAACTGCCCCCCACGATAGTGGAGGAAATTCTAGGGCCTCCACCCTAGAATTTCCTTTATTATTTATTATTACATAAAAAAAACTTAAATAAAAAAATTGAAAAACCCCCTCAACATAGCTAAGATTCCTCTCCATTAAGATATCAAATGAAAAAAAACTTAATCAAAATCGGTTCATTCGTTAAGGAGCTGTAAAGCCACAGACATACACACAGGTTCACAGATACACACTACAAACATAATTATAACATCCCCCTATTTTTGTCGGGGTTTAAAAACAAATTATAATTATATATATGACGAAATGAGCTTAAAATTAGCACTGACAGTAATACCAACGAAGAGACATATTATGACGCTATTCAAATATTTTTATAACAACTCTGTTATTACGTGCGAAATGGTGGTTTAGGAACTTTTCCCCAACTGGTTCGCTATTCTTTGAATTGAAAATGGTAAAAAAGCAGAATTGATTTATTTTTGAATAAATGGCTATTTAATTTCTAAAAAAAAATTAATCTTGTTTGTTTGAATCCACCTAAGTACCTATCATGAAATATAAATCTGCGCGCTCTTTTGTATTGTGTTTTAGCACATTTTACTATTTTTACTATAGTTAACGTGAGAAAAGTGATAAAATCTAACCAAAGTTATAATGGAGATCAAACTGGCGGCTGAGATGTAAATTAGACGGCTCTATATTTTGAGATAAATACCTGAAAAGAGCAGATCTCTCTAAAAATCATGTTAACGGTTTGACATATTATTCACTTTAAGAGTAAAACCAAAATGAAATTAAATGAAATAATATATTTTGTTTCTTTGACATTTGAATTTTGTTGAAACCTTATTAAAATTTTTCGATTAAGAGATGTAATAGAAATACACATTAACTTAAGGACTTTTTCTACATAGTTACGAATATTATTTAAATATACATATAATATTAATAGTAAGTATTAGCAGAAGTAATTATTAATGTGAAATATTGGCTCTATGTAGTTAACACTAGTTACTTTATTATTGTAGTAAATTGTGATGAGCTAAAAATGAAATCAGAACAACATTTTACCGTCCCACCGGGTAGTCTGCAGTATGTCCACAAGTTTAACATCGTCCTGGCCATTACATCGGATTTGGTATACCACAAATCCTTGTAAAAGAACACTGTTTCCTGAAACGGATGATTTGCGAAAACATCTTATATTCAAAAGAGGTGATGGCTGAGTGCTACCATCTGCTTGGGATCACATAATTAATAAATACAAACCCAAGCATACTACTGCAAGACTTCAAGATAATATAAGGAACGTGTGATGTCTACGTTCAACGTATATTGGACGTGACGTGAAAATTTATTAAAAAAAAGTTGATGATAACCTTCGGTCACAATGACATCAGGACTTCTATCACCCCTCCTCTCACCTCGTGATCACAGGTGCACTAAAACACCTGTCGTAATTTAAAAAAGTTAAAATTGAATGCGATTAAATCCGTAAAATTCGTTTTATTCAGTTTTATATTGTATAGTGTATTTTATTTAATCGTATTGTCGCAAACTCTTTTTATTTCACGAAAAATGTTCATTACTTAAACTGTGAGAGAGAACTTTATCTGTATAATAGTAAGAAATATTTAGGAAAAAAAACGTTAAAATTAAATTTCGCCATTTTTGTTTGTGGATTGTTAAAATGTGAGAAATTCGATCAAAAATGTGATAACTTTTCTGTTTTTATACGTTATAATGTTATTATACATCAAACTAATTGTGAAAATATTTTCTTTAGGAAATATGTATCATTACGACAATTCCAAAACGTTTACATATAATAACTTAGCTCGAAATTTTAATCACTATAAACGATCATCGTTTATTGATTATATGTTGTTAAAAATGTAATTAAAAAAATCAGTTTTTTTTGCGTAAAATGAACGCTAAATATAAAATAATGATTCACTATTGACACGTTGATAGCTATTTGTAAACTAAATATCTGTTGAGATGTGTCTAGTATATAGAGTATTTAAGATATTATTTATATTGGTGTAATTTTAAAAGGAATATCATGTACTATTATAATATAAAATAATTGTCTCCAGTAAGTATTATACTTTTCTTGTAATACTCGAAATAAACAATAAATGCGATTGTTTTGTATTCTCCTAATTAAACTTTATTTTCAGCCTTTATTTTTAATTTGACTAATTTTCTTTTAATAAAATTAAATTTTGAATTCTTGGATTCTTTTGAGAATATTTTTTATTTAAATGTAGCTATGGTAGTTTTTTAGTAGTAATCGTTTTTATTGAGACAGTCTCGCGCGGTCGTAAATAAATAGTGACATTTAATGCGCGGACAGGTGAGTGAGAATCACTCGCGTGGGGTGGACGGTTATGTGGTTAAAAATCTTAAAGAAAGATTGAGAATCAATTCTTCTATATTTTTAACGATAAATTTAAATCATCTGTTATTATGTATTAGTGTATTAGTATAAATTAATTAATCATCGTCATGGGATGCTCGGCAGATGTGAAAAATGATAGTTGTTCGTAGAATTTATAATAATTAATGAAAACCAATAAAATTATATGGAGTAAAATAAATTATATAACATATAATTATAAATCACCTAACTCGTTATTAACGCAAGTTGTATCTGTGTACCACGAAATTAAATGTCAGTTTCTGATTTAATGTAGAGCGTCATGCCGTTTACCGTCACGGCATACAAGTCGTTTTACTGCCAAGGCGCCTCAAGAGATGGTTAAAATTACAAAAAAAAAATACTTTTGCATCATGAGACAAGGGCGTATATAGGATGTCATTGCGGTGAAGGGCAGGTGGGCTCGTTGTTTAGCATAAGAATTTCAAAGGCGATTACCTATCGATAACGTTATCTACTTTTATTTTTTCACGTGCTATTGACAATGAAAAACGCAAGACCGGCAAGTTGCAATTTTTGAAATCCGTAAACGCAGCTAGGATTTTATGGTGAATAACAGAAAAGTAAAAATATTCAAGCTGCTTCTAAACTATTTTCATGTATATATTTAATCGAAATATATTTCTCCGCAAACTGTAATATATTTCTTTAATCCTTCGGAATGTGTTGGCGTTAAGAGCCGAGTAAGCTTAATGTGATTGTTCCATGTTAGTACGAGTATACTCGTAGCACGGCAACAAAGTTCAACAGATAACGCGAGCTCGTTGCATAGCCTCATATAATTTAAACTTGCTTTCAAGTCTAAGGCCAACCACACTTCACAGTTCTACGTAGTAGGGGGAAGCATTGGCCTGTGGTTACCCCCATCCTCCGTATCCGCCCTTCATATAAGGCGGTTGCTGTAAGACTACTGTATCATTATTACCCACCATTTACACAAATGTGTTGTCGAGTCTACTGTGAACACTGACCTACACCATATATTGTCAATAACATTCCCCTGAACTGGCAGCATCTTTTGACTCGAGAAGGGCAATGACATTGTTGATTGCAATTTAAGTGCTGAATTACCATGTGCTCGGCGGTGAAGAAAAATATCGTGTGACGAGAGAGACCCAAGTCACAATAATATATATAATAATTACTAAATTTTAAGTTAGTGTCTTCTGGAAAGGATGCGCAATGCCAGCAATAGGTGTCCGCGGAAGACCAGCGTCTTGACATGCTCCTTGCGAGCATGTCAAAACAAATGCTGAGCGGAAGCCTGTTTTGGCACATTATAATTTACTGTTAACCATTTGTAAATGTGCATACAATGCTGTGTCAATAAAGTTTATTTTCTTTCTTTTCTATCTTTCTAAGGAAGCCTTCATGGCTGAAAAATAAAATACTGCGACATTAAGTTTGCAAACAGGAACAGTGTGTTATACCAAATGCCGTGAACTTTCTGAAAAATTTGTGAAGACCTGTGCCATTGTATTTAGCTTATGGAACATTTAATATAACTTACAAAAAACTAGGCATAGCGATAGTTTGCTTATCTAATTTGAAACCCCTCGTTCACCTACTACACCGATATATCTCAACCCCACACGTTTGGTGGTATTTGTGAACTCTTTGCAACTGCAACAAACAAACAATATTTCAACCCTATCTATATCTACACATATAATCATCATCAACATCTTCATCATCACAGCCCTTCACAAGTTCATACCCACGGAATGCGACAAAGCACGGTACTGAGCCACTTGCATCCATCGACTTCTTGCATGTCTTACTAGGTCGTCACTCCATCTAGTGGGGGGTAATATAATAAAATGTGTGCAAAAATTCTGTGTTCAGGATTCATGCAATACCTACTGAACGGGTTTTCATGAAATATGGTGTGTGGGCATATGATCGTGTATAACATATAGGCAAGTTTAATCTGCTTACGGAAGAGTATAAGAAGCAGCGATATTTGTTTCCTTTTTTTTAAAAGATTTTTGTCATAATGGTAGTTGACGGTTCTATTAGTCATAAAAAGGATTAAGTATACGCGTAATAAGTCTATAACAAAGTGTGTGTGAGAAAACGTAGCTCATCTCGCCACCAACTAGAAAGGACTGAACAACGTCTGCCGGGCCAGCTTGTATTAAATAAAACAATTTTACGTATCTTATCGCGTTGAATTTTACTTACTTGTAGTTATGAAACGATAAAAATCCGTAAAAAGAGTTTTATTCAATGTGTAGTGTTCTCGTAAATATAAGATCTTGTCTCTATAAATGTTCCCTCGGTTTTAGAGCCTTGTGGAATATTTAGAGGCGATGGCAGGAGACCCGACGGTATGACATTGGTCCCTTGGGAGAGAGGTAAAGCCCTAGTGTGGGATGCTACTTGCGTAGACACTCTGGCGGCCTATCATCTCAGGGGTACCTCGTTTAGAGCCGGGGCGGCATCAGAGGCAGCTGAACTGAGTAAGTGGCGTAAGTATGAGTCTCTGAGAGATGACTACATATTTGTGCCATTTGCTGTAGAGACTGTCGGTCCGTGCGGTCCACGTGCGGTGATGTTCTTAAACGAATTCCATCCGCGGCTGGTCGTTACTGCTGGTGATAAGAGGGCTGGTTCTTTTCTCGCTCAAAGGCTAAGTATAGCCATTCAGTGGGGAAACGCAGCGAGCGTTCTTGGCACGATACCGCGGGGAATAGGACTATATGATAATTAAGTTTCTAGTTTTAGTTTTTTATTATTATAGTTTTTAATATTATATAATAAAATCTATTATAAGAATTACTTCTTAGTAATCATTACTTCAATCACATATTTCAAATAGATATATCAGAATGGTGAACTTTACACAGCTGTTGGCGTACAAGTGATTCCGGTCAGTAGACAAGGTTTTACAACAGACAAACTTCTAGTGGTCACTATGACGCTTATTAAGTGGCGAAGCTTGCGAAGTCACTTATTGATTTCACGATGTCTGTCCGTCTGTCCGTCTGTCCGTCCGTCTGTCCCACGATTATCTCGAGAACGGTTTCGAATATTCAAATTCTGTTTTCAGCAATCGATTACTGGTCACCCAGGCATCTGAACCTCCTATTTTGAAACTGATTGCTCAACGGCAACCATTAGAAACCGCTACAGCTGATTGCTTCGCCACTTTGCTATGCTGTTAGCTTGCTAGGTTTATTTATAAAATGAAACACAAGCATTGCTTGCTTCGTTTATTGTTCCGTCCGTTGGTTCGTTTGCGGGCTTGTCATTTTGTTCATTCGTTAATTTTTGGGATTGAATAACTAACTGAATGTTTTATCCAGAATAGCACTTTTATAGGTCTCAGGTATAATTAGAAGTACAAATAAATAATCGCCATTTATCGTAACAAAAGTACAAATTGCACGCGAACGAAGTGGCGGGGGCAGTTAATAATATACAAAAATGTAAGTTGTAGAATAGTAAATATTGTAACCAAAAACATGTTTGTTTCCTGTGACAACGTTACTTAATTAGAGACAAGATTAACAGTGACTGTGGGTTTTCTTTGAGCAGGTTTTCAAGAGGCTCGAAAAGTGTATACCTTTCTAGGAAATTGGGTAGAAGACGGAAAATTACTCTCCTCCTTCCTCGGAATCCTTGAAAGGTATTCCTTGAAATGAGAATTTAAAGTTATTTTTCTAAAACTCACTATAATACTAATTTTTAAGAGCACTTTAAATGCAGCGATTGTGACTGTACGCACACCTTGCTCACTGTTTCTGTATGCAGTGTCAGAAACACGAAGTCACAATCACGTTAAACCCAGCCCCGGAGACCATCATTTCTATTATTTTAATGAATGTTATCCGTAGCGGGGATTGCCGGGAAAAATAGCAGTCCAAAAAATCGGGACGATGTAAATGAAAGTGGGATTTACTTTAGACGTACTTTTAACACAAAAACAAACTTCGAAAAACGAATACAGGGAATAAATCCAGCGGCTCAAACTTTTTTATTCGGTGTAATAATGACAAAAAATCCAGAGCATTCATATAAAAAAATGGACTGGAAAAAGAAAAATTACCAACATTTATATAAAACGAGTATGTTATTTGCATTCCTAAACACAAAATATTGGCTTTCTGCGGTAGTCGTAAGTTTATGGTTACTGAATATTGGAATGAGCTTCCACCACCTGTACGCACTATGACAACTAAAACCGGGCCGTTCTATAAATATTTTTATGGTTATCTAATATGTGGGGAATAACTTATATTTAAAAAAGGTTTAAGTCTTAAGGCTCGTTAAAATTAATAATACTATTTTATACTTTGTTCTTCCACCTAATAGTTATATTATTCTTATAATTTTAAATCATAATATTTATACACTAATTTAAACTGACTAATCCATGGCAATCCACGGTATGTACCCAAATGTTAATAAGACTGAATAAACACAATGAGAATATGCGTGTGTACTGTTCACATGTTGGACGCTGGCGGGATAACAGCGTTGTAAGCAACTGCAACATTTATGCTGAGCTAAAGACCATTCATTACTCCACTAAGTAATTTGATGGTTCTTTCAGTGTGTATTCTATTCAGTGTAATTTTATAGGTGGTTATGAATAAATATTTATAATACTACTGTAAAAATTAAGTAGTCCAATGAGAGAGGCCCTTGTCCTTTATAAGACTTTTGGGTGCTAATTCAGAAGAAAAGTATGAAGATGATGATAATTATCTGGACATATATTATATCTAGAGATAATGAATGTGTATTTTTTTATATTTTGTAATAGTATGGTATTGCCCAGAAATATTTTTTGGTTCAAGGCCTTTTATAACCAGCGTGTAAGATGTTTAGCTATAGCGTTATAGTGTTATGCGACTCAGAAACATTGCTTGCTACAATTTTTAACGCGAATATTAAACAATAAAAATGAACGGGAATGATTAAATATCTTAACGTGTTTTACACGTGGAAGAGCCATGCTGCAGCTATATTAGTAGTATAGTTGGAGCACGAATGGGTCGGCTCGACCGGGGAAGGACCACGCTCTCACAGATTACCAGTGTTAAATAGCACATTAACACTTCTGTGTTTCGTATGGTGAGTGTAGAGAGCCGAAAACCTGTCATGTAGAGACAATTAAGAACAAAAAGAATCTAACCTAAGAGCAACAAAACAACAAAAATACAACAAAACAAATAATATATTTAAAATTCAAAAATATTTACAATTTTATATAACAAAAATGGAGTATGAATATGAGGATGGATGATGCGATTTACAGATTATTTTAAAAAAGTAATAAAAAAAAAGAGATTAGTGCCGAAGCTGAGTCGGTAGATCCATGGTGTGCTCTCAGCGCCTGGAACGAGCACGCACGGCGTAGGTGAGAAGGCGTGGGCGTCTCTAGGCGACGACCTCCGGTGAATGTGGTAATTGCGGGATCCGGCGATTTCAGGCCAGACAGGGGCTTGCAGGATCCTCGGCGGCTTCAGACATCACAGAAGCCTGCAGGATCCGGTGACTGCAGGCGGGACAGAGGTTTGCAGGTTCCGGTGACTTCAGGCGGAACCGAGGTTTGCAGGTTCCGGCGACTCCAGGTAAAACAGAGACTTGTAGGAACCCGGCGACTTCAGGCAGAGCAACGGTTTGTAGAGTCCAGCGGCTTCAGATAGAGCAGAGGTTCGTAGAGTCCAGTGGCTTCAGGTAGGACAGAGGCTTGCAGGATCCCGGGGCAGAGCGGCCCCGGGATAAGGCCTTTAGAAGATGCTTCCAATTCGAGAACTGAAGCAAGACTGCCTTTCTTCACCGATTGTTCGGCTTTTATATCTTTCTAGAGAGAACGGAATGTTTTTTTTAAATTAAACGCAAATTTTTTGTAAATGGTCAAGAGGAAAGAGTATTTATGTGGAATTATCGAAATAGAAACAACAGACCGGTAGCAAATTTGAATATAATTTCCATGGAGACCAAATAAACAACAATAACAAAACATGTCAAATTTTAGTTTTAGGCTTGTAATAAGAAAACGGCAAGATTTAAGTGGAAAAGGAGATATTATTGAAATAGGAAAAAAGGTAGCGCAACTACCCACACAAAGCCCGAAATTGTAGAGTTAAGGAAAACTAACTAAAAGATCGAAAAAAAAAGGTAGACTTCATTGACACCAATTTAAAAGTGCTGATAATGTGAAAATACGAAGTAGAAATGATTTGTGATTGTCTTCTTATGGTTTAAAATCGTTACAGGATCCTATGGAAATAAAGGTGATGTAAAATATCGAGTTTTGAAGTGAATGCAGAAAATCGAAACAGAATGGAAAAATGGATTTAAATTAATGTAAAATGATAAGTAAGTAGCATAACACTACAAACCCTTTTACTGGAAAAGAGGCATTCCACCTTAGTTCTCACGGGTGACAACGCATCTGCATTTTGATTCGCAAACGAAGATAAATTTAGATGTTTATGGGCCACAGCAACCACTTACCATCAGGTGGACTGTGTGCTCGTTTGTCACCCTATCCTATATAAAAAAGTGTATCTAATTTACGTGACCTACTGTGAAAAGCATTGATGTCGTACTGCGGGATTAGCCAAGTTCTTACTTTCATTCTTGTAATAGATTTTAACCGTTAGCGCTAATAGGAAACTAAAAAATGAATAGGAATGACATATCTAAACATTTAATTACGTGACATTCATGTAAACTATTGTTTATTTAAAAAAATTCTACCAACTTCAAAAAGGAAACGGTACTCAATTCTAATGTATGTTTTTTTTGTGTGTAGTGTAGTATAGCCCCCACGACTATATATATTAGTGTTAAGGTAGAATAAGGACATTATAATTAAAGTTATAAAAGCAGCAACACGTCTCTATTTCATTGACACACTTCCTATATCACATGGCGACCCTGCCAGGCGGTGCGCTGCTACAATGCACGCGCACCGTTGGGCCTACATAGAGATAATTTTACAAAATAAATAAATAATGTAAATCATCATGGATTGATCGTTTAAAAACAATTATATTACAACGGAATGGACGCAATACCGGATCTGACGAAAATTAAATGAATATGGATAAAAGAAGAGGCCACAATAATAATTTTGCAGAAACTAAAAATTAAAAAGTACGTACAGTATCGGAAGATAACAGACAACAGCTACAAAGAGTGAGGAAAATAAATTATGTATTTTTTTTAATATATATAATGACCAGATACCAAAATTATTCAAGAAGCGGCAGATTAATTTAAAAAGGAAAGACGCGGTTGTCTTAATCTTGAAAGCTACGTCCAGAACCAGAAGAATGTCAAATTTGAGCCAAGAAGAACAAAGAAGAAAATTTGAGGTAACATCGAATCAGCCTATATTTTTTTTGTCATTTCTTTGTAAGATTTCTTTAAAAAGATTTAGCTATTATAAAAAAAAATTATGGTTTTAATATTTTGTATTTAATATTATATGGTAAAGTCGATTTTATTAATAAGATACTCCATGATTTAATTGATATTTTAATATATTTCTTCGTATATCTAAAAAAAAATCAAAATGCAAAATTAAAAATTAAGTTACCGTTTTAAGTACTCATATATGTATTAAGGCACGAGACGATTTTATATTAAATTTAATTCAGTTATTTTTTCTGCTTTATATTATTTTTATTACTGTGTCATGCAAAAATGATTGAAATGATATATTCAATCAATTCAAATTTTTTCAATTCAAATTTCAAATTCAAATATCAGTCAATGAATTTTTCATATTTTGTAGTTGTAACCATTGACTTAGTTGTAACATATCAGTAATAGATTCCATTGTTTTTTTTTTGGTAGCAAATTTCATTTAAATGAATACAAGTATGACAAAGTTTATAAAGAATTAGCTATTATTATAAGTTTTTTTAACGTTTCTAAGAACAATAAATCTTAAAGTTGTATATTAACCCTAATTAAAAATCAAAATTATTTTTTTTCATGTGCAATTAAATTAATGTTTTGTTATATAAACTTGATAGAAGTTGTAGTGATTTTTCAATAATGTTGTCTATACAATAAAATAAACACCATATTGTACATGCATTTTTCGATGTGAAACTATTAAAACTATTCACGATGCAAGTATCTTAACTTCTGTATAAATTTAAAAATATTTAAAACGATCACTTAAAGGTACACTTTATTTTAATTGCATTCATATTATCTATAACATATTATAGAAGTTATCTTAAAATTAGGTGTGAATCACACCATGTGATAATAGTTCGATGCATTCGAAAACGTTTCCATATACGTAAAGGTGTCTCAAATTGCTTGCGTTGCTGATATTACAGTTTGTATTTTGATCTATCTTTTGTTATGTGATTATGTTATTGTTATTGAAAATGATTACGTTGCTTAACATTGACTTCTTTGTTCTGTTCATCTTAATATGAAATGTAATAATTTGTTTTCGGTTTTATGTTGTTTGAACTTTTAAATTGTAAGCTTGTATTGTACTTGTGTGGCTCATAAAAATATTTACTTCGTTTAATACGATTTTGAAATTCATTATGTTATGTAGACAATTAAGTAATTAATTTAAAATTTGTTGTGCCCATATTGTGAGCCTCAATCCCTGACTGAAAATGATGTAACTAAATATTATACGAGACAATATGACATAATTTATAAAAGACGTAAGTAAATGTATGGATAAGTTAGAGAAATTATCATTATGAATGAAAAACATTGATAGAAATATAAGTAGAAAGTGTAGCATAGGTAAAGAAAAATTATCGGAGGTTAGCATATCCACAAACAATCGGCCTGATCAGCTGAGAGTTTGGAAAACCTAATAACCGATTAATTTTTAAAGTTCTTCGGATTCGATGAAATACGGAATGAATTATAATGAATTGTTTAAAAAAATGTGACTTTATTAAGAACTGTATAGGAAGATTGTTCATTATCTTGATCATGTATTTACGCGAGTCGTGTACGTGAAAGTTATGGTACAATTAATTAATAAATTATTTGAGCTGAAATGCTATAAATGTAAAGAGTTGAATAAAGTGATATTGGTCATTGTCTTGATCATGTATGTACGCGAGCCGTGTACGTGAAAGAAATGACACAAATATTGAATGAATATGTAGCAAAAATGCTGAGAAGTAAAATGGAAAATAAATAATTTTTAAACAAGAATGAAGTAAATATATGTAGTAAAAAAGAGAACAAAGAGAAGTATTGAAGTGTGAAAAGAGATATGAAAATTAAATGAGTACTATGTATTATTAAATGTCCTAACTAGATGACTTGTATTGATGATTAAGGATACGAATAAAAAATAACATAAATGTTTGCGAAAATCAAAACATAATAATATTATATTCTATTATGTTATACATAATTATGCCTGACTATGTCATATACTTCTGTGAATACGCGATTTTTACTAGCGAGAGAGCGTTGACAAAACGCCCTGCTCAATATCAGTATACATTAGATTGTACTTTTTATAACACTTAGACTTAATTTACACTATATTTAAATTAAGATTATTCACCAATTATGTTTAGATTAGTTTTGAGGTTAGATAAAAAATAGATAAATTTATTTTTTATTTTTTTTGTCGGTGGGAGGTGTAGTGTAGTATAGCCCCCACGACTATATATATTAGTGTTAAGGTAGAATAAGGACATTATAATTAAAGTTATAGAAGCAGCAACACGTCTCTATTTCATTGACACACTTCCTATATCACATGGGTGTTACCTCATAACTTTTTACTGGGTGAACCGATTTCGATGATTCCTTTTGAATTTTAAAGCTGGTGTTTCACAACATGTGGTCCCATATAAATTTGATCAAGGTTTGACCAATAGTTTTTGAGTTATTCTTAATAGTTTATATTGAAGTCGGTTGTAAAAAAAATTTAATTTTAAATTATATAGTTTACTATTTGCGTTGTCGATGTAGAATTATATCTAGCTAGCCTCGCTGAGCAGACAGCCTAAACTACGCGGGGTGCCGCAATTGAAGTGATGATTAGCAACAAGCCTTTAGTTAAGTATAGGATTTTATTATACGCGTTGAATTATTCTATAAAACATTAGACTAAGCCCTAAATATTATCTTACAATAGAGCATACTTACCTACGTAGATTCATCGATCTAGCGAAGCTCACGTACAAAGCACACACAACAACCTTAATCTAAGCAATATTCTCGCACAAGCGCTGATAAAGCGCAAAGTTAGCTCAGTTGAGGACATCGCTCAGTCCGCAAAACGAGCACAATAATTGAACACTTTACTTAGTCGTACAAAGCGTACTTACAATAATGTTTTCCTTTCGTTTCGAATTTTAAATATATTTACAATTTTGCGACACAGAAACAATTTGTCATGGTCCTTCCCCAGTCAGGTCGACCAATTCATTTTTTATAAAACTAAATTAATTACTGAACTTAAAGTCCACCTGATGGTGAGTGGTTGCAGTCCATGGAAACCTACAGCCAACTTTGAACAAAGAAGGCCACTGATGCGTTGTCACCACTGGGGAGTAAGATGAAACGCCTCACAGTCAGTAACTACACTGGCTCTATTCCCTTTAACCTGGAACACAGCCGTAAGTAGGCAAGATGATATTTGATGAACCGCTAGGCAGGAGAGGAGTCCTATCACTCAATAAGATATATGGTGTTGTAACCGTCTTGTTTACACCAGACGTCAAATAGACCGGTGACAGATAGCAGCGTCAAAGGAGCGAGGCGTATTGCGATCGTATGTCCATCAGCCATGATTAAGGAAAGTCCTTCCTACAACAAGAGATGCCCACGACCAGCAGTGGACTTGATGATGACGAAGAATTGATTATAGTAATGTTTGATATAACGACAACGACGACTACTATTAAAAGAATATAACACATGCTTTAATTTATTTAAAAAAAAAATAAGCGAATGAACAGTGTAGCGACGGTGTAAGATCCACAACCCCATAACGTCCCGTGGGTGTCGTTCTTCGTCTGAAACAGAAAATGGGCTTAATCATGGCGTCTTCTTGACATCAACTTGAAATTATAAAATCTGCGGATGTCAATCCACCTGCCAATCGTGGTAATTATGGCAAAATCTTAGGCAATCTATGGGGGTGCCTATGTTCTGCAGTGGACCTTTGTAGGTTATAAAGAATGAAATGAATATAACAGTACACTCAGTATAAAAACATCATTTGCCATTAAAAAAATAACCATTACAGTTTAAGTACAGGATCTGAGGATGTTTTGAGAATAGTTTCAGTGATAACTATAGTTCGGTATTATTTCTTTGTTGAAGAAGCAACTTAAGGCATAATTTGAAAAGTTTTACCAAATCCGATCGCTGTCGAGATACAGGAGGACATCAAAGTTAATGTCCCTTTTATTTACGTATGTAATAAAATAAAATAAAAACAAAAAGCAATATAATTTTATTTATTTTTGTTCTATTTTCTACTTTTGTCAAAATGTTTTAATAACTTACAACTAAAGTATTTGTAATGACTACTTTCCATATCCCTGATGTCAGAGCATTGAGCTACTATGTACTATACATACTTCAATGTTTCAGATCCGATTTTTATTCCGGTTATGGAAGCCTCTGGTTCTCACTAGTCTATGAAGTCAGATTAAATCTGAAGCCATTTTCATATTATCCATGTAGCTGAGTATTTGGACAAAATATTACAATAACACATGATCTTCATTGTCATCGACATCGTTGTCCTCATCGGCATCGTGGTCCTTATCGTCGTCTTCATCGTCATCGGCATCGTCATCGTCATGATCAAAGTCATCGTCATAGTCATCGTCATCATCATCGTCATACACAACGTCATCGTTTTAGTCATCGTTATCGTCATCGACATAGTCATCGTCATCGTCATTTTGAATTCATTCGTCATTTTGAACAAAATAATACTTAGTCTTTAGACGCAAGCTTTATACCTCATATAAAATCAAGATCGACGCTGCGTTGATCTATCTATGTTTTTATTCGTAACTATTAAAGATTTTGTTCCCGGTTTCAAATGAGAAAATGGTTACGCCTACCTGCATTGCGGGAGCAAGAATGGTTTATGTCGGACTTGCAACTGCTAAAACTCCATGATGTTTAACATTCAGCACAGTGCAGTAACTTCACACACATTCAGTAACATTTAACAGTGGTAGAGCTACGCGGCAGCTTTTGCTGTCGCACGGATGGGCCGGCTCGAACCGGGGTGGTACCACGACCTCACAGAATACCAGCGTGAAGTAGAGGTTTACCTCTGCGTTTCGCTTGGGGAGTGCAGGTGGCCGGAGGCCCTTTTTACTGGAAATGAGGCATTCCATCTTAGTCCTCACGGGTGACAACGCATCTGCATTTTGATTCGCAAACGAGGATAGATGTAGATGTCTATGGGCCGCAGCAACCACTTACCATCAGGTGGACTGTGTGCTCGTTTGTTACCCTTATCCTATAAAAAAACACATTGACAGGGCCACGGAAATGCTTCCAAGCACATCCGCTGCTTCACCAGCGAACGCCCCTCCTTAGGTGGGGACTTCCTTCCCCGACTTCCCGAGACCGATATGTGGAGGCAATGGAGCTAAGAAAAACAAGCACTCGGAAGCACCAAGTGGTACAGTCTCGCCAAAGTCGTGGAAGATAGTCGAGTGGCGCATTGCCATACCAAAAATCCTCTTCCCTTGCGACTCCACCTCGGCTGCTGCGATATAGAGAGAGAACTATCCTCTAGCCGCAGCTCGCTAACACACGGCCAAGGACTCGACAAGCTCACTCAGACGGGCCACATTGGGCCAGCCCTTCACTCTAGGTACTAGTACCGATCGGGCACTAGTAAATTTTTCCCTAATACTATAGAAAATTATTCAAGTATTGGATTCTAACAATTCAAACACCAAATTTTTTGACGCTCCGCTTGACGAACAGAGAAAGAACAAAAGAAATTCAACAGTTGGTTCAGCATGCTGCTGAAACAATTGTTGCATTTTAAAGATAATCATAAAAAATAAGTATTGATTTATAAATTTTTTGTGATGTTTCTGTTTGAAGAAGTGTTGATTTCATTTTAAATCTTGCATTATATTATTACTTTGTGTATACTGGTCACGTTTTTATAAATTGTTTTCATTCAGAATCTTTTTTTTTTCTTTGTTATAAAGATAAACAAGCAGAATTCCCATCTTTTGGCGTTTTAACAACACAGGTGGCCTTACCAAAAAATTGCGTGCTTTTGCTACTGAAGTTGTTTTCATCCAGCACTATCGGTAGAGAGTAATTGTGTTCTGTGATTTAGCACAATAGATAAGCTAATCTCGTACGCTGGATGCGCGCATGATAGTGTGTATGCTACGTCCGGCAACGCAGCCTTGAGCGGACGTACGTCAAGATGGACTGGGAATAAGGCGTTTCACTTTAGTACCATAGACAATCCTGGAACTAGAGATAATCTTCGTTTTGTAATAACGTTTTATTTAGTTCGATGCTAGTACTAACTCCAGTACCTACTATATGTAGTCCGTGTTTTGGAATAAGGCCGAAAATATTTATTGTAGGGAAGTGTTATTTGGATGTAAAGACTAGAAATGAGTTGGGGGGGGGGGGGGGGTGACTCGAACTTTAAGCCTAGTCAGTTTGAATAGCCTATCATGTAGAGGATGCCATGGGGCTCATGGTTGAATAGGGGCAAAAAGTTCTCATTACACTCCTAGGGGTCAAAATGACCAAAAACCAAAAAATAAATAATTCTTATTTGGCTATAACTCCACCTCCTTCGGAGGTTCTTACACAGTCCTTACCGCATCCCACTTGTTAAGTGTTATACATAGGTGTCATTTAGTTCGATGTTCTTATATACCCTGTTAATACAGTGAGGCTAAACCTGTTGGGTTTTATAGATAATAAATTAATAATTTAAAATATTGTGAAATAGCTAAGTAAAAGTGTACATATATCCAAATCACCAAAAATGAAGATGAAGAATCAACAAGTGCCAATAATCGCAAGTATAAATTATTTACTTCTAACATAAATGCCGATCGAGAATCTAATTTGCAGTTTTCCTTGAATTAATACTGTTAAATTTCAAACTTATTTAACACTTTAGGCAACTTTAGGAGCGCTGTCTTTTTAACGTTCAAACATGAAAGTTTTTAGAAAGTTAAAGCTCACAACCGGAACCTGTTTTCAAATTTAACAACAATGCACAGAAACTGCTCGTTCTCGGAATATTCCGTTATGGTAGTTCAGTTATAAAAGCCCTAACTAACAAAAAAAACTTTTATTCAAGTATTTTTGACTTTTCTTTTTTGTACGAGGGTGGATTGAAAAGTACTCGGCCTAACACAGAGACATTCAATTCTAAAAATCAAATCTACCCACATTATTTAGTTCAGTTCAGACTAGTTCATTGTGGGAAGTTCGAAACGTGTGCGATAATTAGTTGTGATTTTATAAATTTATTAACAAAGTAATCGGACATAATTTCCGCGAATGGAGCAAATCGAGCAGCGTGCCGTCATTAAGTACCTCCATAAGAAGGGGCTATCATCAAAAGCCATCCATGATGACATGGTCAGTACATTAGGCGATTGTGCTCTGTCATATTCATCCGTCAAAAAATGGATAGCAGAATTTAAGCGTGGTAGAGAGAGTGTGAAAGATGAACCCCGCTCTGGAAGGCCTTCGACGTCAACTACTGACGAAAATATTAAAAAAGTACTTGATATAATAATGGGAGACCGCAGATTAAAAATTAGAGAGATAGCCGAGATTATAGGCATCTCTTATGAACGAACTCAAAACATCATGGAGGTGGTGTAATGATTGCCGTCAATAGAAATTTCGACTCACATAGGATTAATAGAAACGAAGGCACTGGGCTAATAGAAGATCTTTGGATTGTAGTTCATCTCAGAAATGGTAAAAACCTTATAAAACTTTGCATATGTGCGGTCTATATACCACCTTCCGTTAATTCAAGGAACTATGAACAGTTTGTAGATAATATTAATAATAATCTTTCCGATTTTGATCACTCATTGGTAATTGGTGATTTTAACCTTCCTAATTTGGAGTGGCTGAAAAATGATAATGACCTATTTACTATTTTAAATGACTCTCAATGCCAATACTTTTATATGATTTCTGAGTTTATGGCCCTAAATAATCTTAAGCAGTTCAATTACATTAAAAACAAAAACTTGAAAATGCTTGATTTAATATTCTCATCAGAAAGTAACGTATATGTTGGTCAAGCCGACGAAGCATTAACCGCTATTGATCTTTTTCATCCACCTCTTGTATTTGAAATTACTTTCCACTCCATCAATCATTTACAACCATCCCTACAACCTAGACCTAATTTCCACAAAGCTAACTATGAGTCTATTAAAAATGAATTGGATAGTGTTGATTGGCTCAATATATTTGCATTATGTAGGAATGTTGATGAAAAGGTTACTCGTTTTTATGATGTATTGCGTGCTACTATAAGTAAACATGTACCACTCACCACACCTAAAAGCATTAAATATCCAATTTGGTTTTCTAAAGGTCTTATAAGGAGTATTAAAGAAAAATACAAAAATAGACAACGCGTTAAGAAATATAATAATCCGATGGATAAAATTGCCCTGGACTTGCTAAAACAAAGAACAAAAAATTTAATGAAACAGTGCTATGATAGTTATTACAAACGCATTGAACATAGTATAACCTCAAATCCTAAATATTTTTGGACATTTATAAAGCATAAGCGTAAAAATAGTAGCAATATACCATCCCGTATGCAATTAGACCATGAAACTGGAGCGGATGAAACAAGCATAAGTGAACTCTTTGCGAAAAATTTTTCATCTATTTATAGTAAAAGTCTAAATCTACAAGTTTGTTACCATAAACGCGACGGTGTCCACTCATTTTCATCCTCGCTTAGTTCTATTATGCTGTCGGATAATTTAATTCTCACGAGGTTAAAAAGACTTGACTTAAATAAAGGTCCTGGCCCAGATGGATTACCGCCGTTGTTTATACATCAATGTGCTAAGCAACTATCATTAACACTTACTTGTATCTTCAACGAATCTCTTAAAACTGGAATATTTCCTACCTACTGGAAAATTGCTAAAATTGTTCCCATTTACAAAGACGGTATTAAGAATAACATTAGAAATTACAGACCAATATCCATTTTATCTATTTTTCCTAAAGTTTTTGAAGTTTTAATCTACCCTTATGTTTACAATTTACTAAAATTTCAAATTACTGATCGTCAACATGGTTTCCTTAGAAATAGGTCCACCACTACTAATTTAATTGCCTTCACTAATTATATTATCCAGCATGTCGATCAGGGTTCTCAAGTCGATGCTATCTATACTGATTTTAGCAAGGCATTTGATAAAGTTGACCATGAGATACTTTTGACGAAATTAAGTAGTTGTGGTATTGGTGGCCCTATTTTGGATTGGTTTAGATCTTAATTAACTCGTCGCAAGTGTTATGTAGTTGTTAATGGGAGCCAGTCTGAACCGTTTAAGGTAACCTCGGGTGTTCCTCAAGGGTCACGTTTAGGGCCCCTTTTGTTTCTAATTTTGATCAACTCGGTGACAGAATGTTTTTTGAACACAGAGGTTTACCTGTTTGCTGACGATTTGAAATTCGTTAGACCTGTTAGATCATCAGCAGACTCCCAGCTTATTCAAGCCGATCTGAATAGATTGATCGAGTGGTGTACTCAAAACAATATGATTCTGAATGCTAAAAAGTGTTATCATATGTCGTTCACACGCAAACATACTCCTATCCAAACTACATACAAAATTGGCAACACAGTACTCAATCAAGTAGAGTGTATACGAGACCTGGGCGTTTTGTTGGATAGTAAACTGTCTTTTGTACCACATATAAACAGTATTATAACGAAGGCGTCCAAAATGTGCGGATTTTTAGGTAGAAACACCAAACGGTTCAGACAAACTCAAACATTACTACTACTCTTTCACAGCTTAGTTCGGAGCAACCTTGAATATTGTTCTCAAGTTTGGTCTCCTTTCTATGAGGTTCATAAGAGTGGAATTGAACGAGTACAGCGGAGGTTCCTTAGTATGCTAGCATTGAAATTTAACCAACACCGCTCGTTAACTTCATATGATGAACAGCTAAAACATTTCCGTATATCTTCCTTATATAACAGGCGCAAACTTTTGGATTTGAGCTTCCTCTACAAACTGTGTAATAATGGCATCGACTGTCCTCAATTACTGGAAATGGTTAACATTAATGCTCCAAGCAGATTACCACGATTTAATGTCTACAAGCTGTTTATGGTCCCACGTCACAGGACTAACCTCGGTCTTAATTCAGCATTATGCAGAATGTTTAGACTGTATAATGATATATCTAGGCCATCTGATTTAGATATTTTCAATGACAATTTAAATATTTTCAGAAGAAAAATGTTACTTTATTTAGAATCTAAGTTTTAGATGATAAATGTAAACCCTTTTTAATTTCTCACAAATACGCAATTTTGCTACTGTGCTATTAAATTTTGTACGATAATTAACTTTTCGCAACATTACTCTGTGTTAGCTGTGGTTACCTATAACTGGGTGAGCACATTGCATGTTTCTCACAATGCTTGGTTCTTGTTTTTAGTATTTGTGTATCACCTGTCGGTGACCCTTATAAATAAATAAATAAATAAATAAATAAATAAATAAATAAACAAATAAATAAATAAATAAATAAACATCATTGTCAACGAGTTGGGTTTCCACAAGGTGTCTGCGAGGTGGGTTCCGCGACTGCTTTCAGTTGAACAAAAAAGGACGCGATTGACTATTTCACGCGAGTGTTTGGAGTTATTTGAAGCCGATGCAGATGATTTTTTGAATCGTTTTGTTACTATAGACGAAACATCGGTTCATTACTGTACACCGGAAACAAAACAACAATCAAAACAGTGGAGAAGACCTGGTTCACCACCCCCTAAAAAGGCTAAGTCGATTTTGTCGGCAAATAAGGTGATGGCTTCAGTATTCTGGGACTCGAAAGGTGTGATTATGATTGATTATCTTGAAAGGGGTCAGACTATAAACTCTGATTACTACTACTGCACCTTACTACGTCGTTTACGAGAGGAAATAAAAGAAAAACGTCGAGGAATGCTCAGAAGAAAAGCCCTGTTTCATCAAGATAACGCCCGTGTTCACACGTCAGTACAGTCAATGGCTGAAATTCACAACTGTGGCTTTGAACTGTTACCGCATCCGCCGTATTCACCTGATCTGGCACCATCAGACTTCTTTCTGTTCCCTAATCTAAAAAAGCACTTGGGAGGTCAAAGATTTTCGACAAACGACGAGGTCAAAGCAGCTGTAGACGCATATTTTGACTCTAAGGAAGAATCATTTTTTTTCAACGGTCTAAATGCTTGGAAGGGGAGGTGGCAAAAGTGTATTGAACTTGATGGTGATTATGTAGAAAAATAAAAATATAACTGATTTAGTATGTGTTTATTTTCTTGGTTAGGCCGAGTACTTTTCAATCCACCCTCGTATAATGATTTCTTGTATTTACGCGAAGACTACACATTAAATGAAATTAATTTTTACAGATGCATCCATCCAAATCCGATACTTTTTTGACTGAATTATTTTATTCAAAATCACAATAATTTATTTGTAAAACATAGGTAAAATGTTACAAACTTGATGGAAATGGTATGATAAATAACACGATGTTTCACCTTCGAACGCATACAAATATTTGGTTAACATCCTTACCTTGCATTACTAATACTAATATTTAATCACATTACAATTTCAAAAATAGTTAGTATGTTTTGGAAAAATTGCATAAATTATTGTTTTATTATTCATTACATAATTCTTAATACAATAATAATAAAAATATAATAAATAAATCGGATATTAATTGTTGGAACTAAAAACCATTCATTTTATTTATTCATATACATTAAACGTGGTAGAACCATGGTGCAGCTATATTAGTAGTATAGTTGTAGCACGAATGGGTCGGCTCGACCGGGGAAGGACCACGCTCTCACAGAATACCAGCGTTAAATAGCTGCTTAACGCTGCTGTGTTTCGTATGGTGAGTGTAGAGAACCGGAGACCCTTTTTTACTGGGAACGAGGCATTCCATCTTAGTCCTCACGGGTGATAATGCATCTGCATTTTAATTCGTAATCGAAGATAGATGCAGATATCTATGGGCCACAGCAATTTCTTATCATCAGGTGGACTGTGTGCTCGTTTGTCACCCTATCCTATAAAAAAATTATAATCAAAATATTCGTTGATAGAATAGCATGCTTTTTAATTAAAATTTTTTAACAAAAACCCGAAAGCAATTTCTTAAATTTGTCTATATTATTATCTGTCTCTTAGACGTTTTTCGGGAGTTTATTAAAAATTTTAGGCGTCTTACCCAGGAAACTTTTGAATATAGGGCTGTTCTGTGAGGTTTTATACGCAGTGTTCCTATGATGTTTACTATTAGGGGTTTCAAATATGCTAAAATGTTTCCTAACAAACATGGCTACTTCGAATATATATTATATAGATGGCAGGGTTAGTATGTTAAGATCAATGAAATGCGGTTTGCAACTATCGGTAACCTGCAACTGGCATACTGCTCGTAAACAATTCTTTAATATACCGGCCATTTATTTTGACTCCACATTCCAGGTGTTCAATTGCTTCTGCTACTATTTTTTCCGAGTACAAATTAAATAGCGTAGGTGATAATATACAGCCCTGTCGAACTCCTCTCTTTATTTCGACCTCATCAGTCTCCTGATCGTCAACTCTTACAGTAGCTTTCTGGTTCCAATACAGATTCTGGATAATACGTACATCTTTGTCATCTAAGCCGATATCATGTAATATTGAAATTAGACGGTCGTGCAGTCTCTGTCGAAGGCTTTTTCATAATCGATGAAACAAAGAAAAACGTCTTGTTGCATGTCTCTGCATTTTTGTACCAGAACCTGCATTGCAAAAGAGCCTCTCTCGTACCCACTCCTGTCCTAAAGCCGAATTGGCTGTCTGTGAATTGTTCGTCTCATTTAACTCTTATTCGCCCATGTATGACAATTAGAAATTGTTTCAATACTTGACTCATAAGGCTAATCTTTCGAAACTCTTCGCACCTTCTTGCGTTGGTCTTCTTAGGAAGTGTAACAAAAGTTGACGTTAGCCAGTCTTTGGGTGTGAATGTAAGTGGCCAGAATCGTATATCAAATTAAAAAATTGAACCAGGAAGTCAATATTTTCTTCTTTAATAAGTTTAAGTACTTCTATGTTAAAATTATCCGGCCCAGTCGATTGATTGAAATGGTCTTTGATTATCTAAAACCTAAATAATGCCGCATTTATAGGTCCTACTCAGGCAAAGAAAGAGCGGTCGCTTGTATACAATAAAAACTAATCGTCGAGGAGAACGAGATGTTTCTTCAATATTAGATTAGGGGTCGATCAGCTGGTGATCTTCTGGTCTACTTGACCCATAGATGGGCGGAGGCAGTAGAGTCCAAGGGGGAGGCGTTGGCCGTTAGTTTGGACATTGCGAAGGCCTTCGATCGGGTTTGGCACAAAGCGCTTCTTTCGAAGCTCCCTTCCTATGGGCTTCCCAAGAAATTGTGCAATTGGATCACCAGCTTCCTTGCAGATCGGAGCATCAAGGTCGTTGTAGACGGTGCATGTTCTGACTGCAAGCCTATTTGTGTTCCACAAGGCTGTGTGCTATCACCATCGTTGTTTCTTCTGCATATCAATGATATGTTGCTAACTGGTAACATTCATTGCTATGCGGATGACAGCACTGGTGATGCTCTATACACCGGCCGTGATAATATTTCCATATTAATATATAGAAAACGTCTCCGAGTACCGGAATAAACTTGTGTCTGCAGTCGAGTCTTTGCTGGACAAAGTCTCGGACTGGGGGCGACTAAATCTAGTCCAGTTTAATCCTCAGAAGACACAAGTTTGCGCGTTTACCGCTAAAAAGAACCCCTTTGTCGTATCTCCTCAGTTTCAAGGCACTCCCCTAGTTGCCTCAGCCAGTATCGGAATCCTTGGCGTCGACATATCGATTGACGTGCAGTTTCGTGGTAACTTGGAAGAGAAGGCCAAATTAGCCTCTAAAAAGCTTGGCGTGCTCAGCAGAGCGGGACAGTATTTCATGCCGGCACACCGCCTGCAACTTTACAAGGCGCAGGCTAGGCCTCACATGGAATACTGTTCCCATCTCTGGGCAGGGGCTCCCCAGTGCCAGCTCCTTCCACTTGACCGCATCCAGCGCAGAGCGGCTCGAATCATCAACGACCGAGCCCTTACCGATCGGCTCGATTCATTGGCACTGCGAAGAGATGTTGCATCTCTTTGCATTTTCTTTCGCATCTACCATGGGGAGTGCTCTGAGGAATTGTTCGGATTAATCCCAGCCGCCAAATTTCACGAACGCACATCGCGGCAGAACTCCCGATACCATCCACACCATCTGGATGATTAGCGGTCCACCACTGTGCGATTTAGAAGATGTTTTCTTCCTCGCACGACTTCCTTGTGGAATCGAATACCATCAGCGATTTTTCCGGACCGATACGACTTAGGGACCTTCAAGAAAAGAGCGTACTCCTTTTTAAAAGGCCGGCAACGCATCTGCAATTCCCTCCCTCGTGTTGCAGTTGTTCATGGGCGGCGGTAGTCACTTACCATCAGGTGAGCCGCATGCTCGTTTGCCTCTCTCTCCCCTCTCTTATAAAAAATTAACAAGCTATGTACCTACATAAATATTTCCATTTTAATTATTCATTATTTAAAGTACAAACTTAACTTTCTTCCTTTATTGACATAAATAGGGAACGTTTGAAGCAGTGAATAATTCATAGAATGTACTAAAACACAATTCCAGACTGTGTAAACTTTGATCAATTTTACGTTCGTTAAATTGAGTTGTTTTCTATTTCATGTTGTAAAATAGTTAGAATGGGATTAATATTTCAACCAAAATTTTTTATATTTTTCATTCAGTAATGATTTATGTGTGGATATTTTATTATAAATTTATTTCCTTTTTAACAAAAAATCATACAACTTAGTTAAGGTTCATAACATGTCAAACTGGTAAAGAGCATCAGAGACTCGATCCTTTGCTGCTAGCCATATGAGGAAGCTTAAGATCCATCAGCAAGCTGTGAAGAGGACTATTCTCGGAGTTCCTCGGCGTAATTGATTCCTAATAAGGATATCCGCAGAAGAATCAGAGTAAGTGACATGGCCCAATGCATCAGTATGCTGGAGTTGCAATGAACCAGCCATATTACTCGAACCGGAAGAATCGTAATAATGTGATTAGTACTAATCTCCAAAAGCTACCGCTTACACGTTTCCGTACTCACAATAGCTAAGTATAAACATGGTTTTGCAATATATGAAAATAAACGAATAGAGCAAAATACATTAATCAACATCATTCAACACAATACTCTTGACACATTTTACAAAATTAAATAGTAAAAGTAAAAATAATACGTTTTAGATAATATGTGTTTTTTACTTCATTATATTTTAAGAATATGATGGTATAATTTTTTTTCTGGTTTAAATTTTAACTATTTTGTAGAATGAAATAACAGAACTTCTTTTACGAGTATGAAGCCAACTAAAAAGCTAACAAACAAAAACAAGGCGATGCTCATTTTTTTTAAATGATTATAATAACCTCGCTTGGTAGAATGGCAATCACAACCCTGCCATTTGCTTGCTTTTTATTTGTTTTTATTTACTTATTCTTGACTTTCTTAGACCGATATAAGTTCGTTTTCAATTTATAAATCACTGCAATACTACGCAATAGAATTGACACTACCTTCTCTTCCAATCATCAACAACTTTATCACCATTATTTGAGTTATATTTTGCTTCATTATCTAAAGCGAAAAACAAGCTAAGAATCTGCCTGAAAGTAAATTACTATTGCAGCCTTTGAATGCCTGCAGACGGGATGACTCACAGCTTGCAATAATATACAGATCCTCCATACTCTTCAAACTGGAGTACAACAATATATGCATTGCTGCTAAGACGGTTGTATCAAGATAAATACAGAGAACATAGAAATACAATTAGACGGATCTTATCGTTATATAGCAATCTCCTCCAGGCAACCAAAGGCCTAAATAAATCAAGCTACAAGGTAGTGGTGATATATGAATATAGGAGTACATATTATAATATTATACATACTTTCCTATATAGACTGTACTTACATATAACAAGTAATAGTGCTAGATTTATGACTCTATAAACATGGAATGTTCCTGCGTTCTTTGTATTCTTTAAAGAATATCTTTATATATATATATATATATATATATATATATATATATATATATATATAGCTCACGTGTCACATTGTTTGCCCGCGATGAACTCCTAAACTGATATCAATGAAATTTTGCACCCACTTTTGGTCCAACTTGAGATTTGATAGTTTTTGTCCCGATAAGTGTGCCTCCATGTTTTTATTGCGAATTTTAGGATTTTGTATTGGAAAACGTCTGGCTGGTTATCTAGTTATTTATTTTCAATAACTGTTTGTGCTAAAATAAAGTGACAAACCTGAGATTTTGCTCTAAATTCACAAAAAATAATATCTGATAATATGGCCTAAACCTCTAAGTACGTATGTAATTACTGTAAGGTCTAGACTCACATTATGATATTTTGAAGTTTCAGTTTAACTGGGGATTTCCTTTGAATACCGACCTTAAACAACAGCCACTTGGTGAAAACAGAATATAAAAGCGGTCTATTCTACTGGTATTAAAATCTCGTGAGCCGTGTTTTTGAGCCAATATCAAAGCGAAAATTATAAATGCCTAAAATAAAAGCCCTTTACTCTCTTATGTTCTTGTACAGTACATTTGTAGCTTTGAATTTTTCTTATTTTTTGTGTGTTAAATACTTTGCCCGCTCAGAAGTCACTCAACTTGTTAAATAAAATTCCTGATTAATGGAACTAACACAGAAGAAAACCTTACATAAACATATATTACGTTTTATGAATTTTACTTTTACCATCTGTATTTTTCCTAATACTGATTATTTACAGTAATCCTTCTTTTTATTCACCTTCGTTTCGTACGGTGAGTGTAAAGATGCAGACATCCTTTTTACTGGAAACTCAGGGTTTGACAACGCATATGTACTTTGATTCTTAATCAAGGATATATGTTGCTGTCAGTGAGCCACAACATCCACACCATTAGGTGGTCTGTGTGCTCGTTCGCCACTTTTATTCTTAAAAAATAATTACCTCCTTTTTGTGTAATCTTTGGAAGATTATAAAATAATAACTTTATATCTATTTTAATGATTCTCGCAAATAGTACGAGTAAGAAATATAATAACCTAGCTAAGCAGAATGTGCGAAACACGAACTGCGTGGCGTAATCTCATTTTTTGTCGTGTAATAACAGTGTATCAGAGAAACAATTTCATAAGAATAGATAATACGCAAGAATGGATAAGAGCCCCGCAGGAGGGATCCAGCTGTTATAGTAATACAATATACAATATCGCTCACATTTAGGCACAGGACAACATACATGTACATACTTACTCCTGTACCTATACAAATATGATATTATCGGAATAAAGAATTGTTTTGCAATTTTATACAAATAGACCCTGGGTGCTGCACATAGCTTATAAATAATATTATAAGTCAAACGCGATAAAATTCGTAAAATTAATGTATTAATTTATCAGTAGATTTATTTTTAACATTTCTTGCAGCAGTGACTTATGAAGTGCTATAAAGATGATGATGATGGTGATGATGATCAGTACGCATGTGACATAAGAGAAACCGACACCCCATATCATCTCGTTAGTGTCGAGTAATACGACAAAGGGAAAAAATGAAACAGGAGACGAATAGCAAGATCTTTCTGATAAAAATACAAAATAATAAAAAAAACACTGTGGTTGTCAATCACTCTGCTAAACGTGGCAACTGTGAGATAATCTATGTGGGAGACCTAAGTTCAGTCTTAGGCCTAACTAACTTTTTAAAGGCTAAAATGATGATGATGAAAATGACATATTTAAAGTACATAAATGCCGTTTATATATCAGAGACAAGTTATATACTTTATACTTGCAATTGTTGCCACCTGGTGAAAGACTATCCATGTTTAAATACGACATAATCAGATTATATTAATGTCGAGGTCAGTCGAAACCTAAATATACGAGTACATGCCAAATAAATTAGTAAAATGAGTACATGCGTAAATCCTATATTATTAATCATTAATGCTGTATTTATTACTTCTAAATAATAAATAATTCTTTCTTCTTGACTTTATACTTAACATGTAGCGTTTTTGATATTCAGTAAGAAAAATTTTAGCCGCTTTTAGCTTTCTGAGCTACGAAATAAACTTACCCTCAGTATTTGCTACGTAAAACCACATGGGGCTGTATCTTTTCACAAATCGTATTAACTTAGAGTAGTTCATTCAACAACGAAGCTCTATTTGTGGTACACGAAAGTATAAATGCTGTCATGTATTTTTGAAAATTTATTTTTAAAATATATCCCGTCGATTATATTAGTAATGAACATACAAAAATATTTATGAATTTATTTATGTTCAAATGATTAACATGACTCCGCAATGATAACTTATACATACATACATTATTGAATAAAACTATTTTTAATGGTTTTACTGCATTTAATGTAACTTATTTTATTACACTTATTTTTAACTAGCTGTTCCCTGCGACTTCGTCCGCGTGGAATTTACGACGATTTTTTTTGCGTGGAACTCTGTTTTACTAAAATATATGTACCTAGCATAAGTTACTCCTTAAAATATCAGCTACCTACCAGTGAAAGACATGTCAAAATCAGTCCAGCTGTTTCGAATATTAGCCGGAACAAACAGACAGGCAGACAGACAAAAATTTATAAAAAATGTTTTATAAAGTACCGTATATACTTACATATGGATTTAGTAAAAAGATGTTATTTTGACATTACAAACGGACGCTTAAATTTTATATATTTGTATAGATCCACGATATTACAGGATACAAATAATTTAAATTATACATCATAAAATCAGCAAAAATACAGTTTTATTCCACTTCAAGTATTCGTGTAAATATAAGAAATCAATTCTAAAGTTATTGTTTAAATTTTAAGGTGACACTACAACAATTTTTATCTTTTTGTACCTTTTTTATCTATATATTATATGTAACTACTAGTTGTTCTCCGCGACTTCGGCGGCGTGTAATTTATTATTTATTTTATGCACGTAATACCAATTATTTTTATACAATAAAAGGAGTTTAGATTACTCCTTATAACATCAGATATCTACCAGTTAAAGTCCCGTCAAAATGGGTGCTGCCATATCGGAGATTAGCTGAAACAAACAGACAGACAAACATTTAAAAAATCGTGTTTTCGTTATAAGTAACGTATATACTTTCAAACGCATTTAGTAAAAAGCTGTTATTTTGACATTACAAACAGACACATCAATTTTAATTAATTGTATAGATTAGGCAAAAACAAAATCATTTTATAAAAATGAGTCATATGGACAAGGATTGCGTCGAAGAAACCCTAATGATAACAGTCCGCTCTATAAAAAACGTATAAGAATAACTGTAAATTGCTTTCATAATACCTTGCAGAGATTCCATAATGAAATTGCGTAATATTTATATCTATTGAAAGGTTTACTTTTTAGGTAATTTAATGGAACACGTTGCAAATTCTTTTCTATTTTTATTTTATAAAAAATAAACTAAATCTAACAATGATTTTTCCACGATTTTTCTGCCACCAGGGCGGCGCCACTTTACAAGTAGGTGAAATATTTGACAGATTTCATAGTGGAGAAGTATGGAGTGTAGAGAGAAGGAGGACCTTCTCTATATATAAAAAGTGTCTCTAAAAACATGTCCAATAAGGGTGGCGCTGCAGTAGCATAGATTAAAAAAAAGATCCAAAAGTAATTAGAATAAGATGTAGAATTAAACAAGGACCGACCTATCCGCTTGGTTTTGTACTACGTAGATAATTGAGATTTTGTATACTGGCATTTTACTAACTACTCTAGTCATGAAATTTTTTAAATATTTGAATTCAGCTGACTTCACTCCGTTCACAACATCTATCCTCATATCGTAGTTTTTCAGACGCCAGCGCTATTGCGGTAGGTTTTGGAACCTCTATTTTCAGTAAATAGTAGTACACTTTTTCAACTTTCGCCCCTTATAAGATGGTTCTTCTTGTACTCTACACTCCATACGAAGAAGATAATTTATTAGGAAAATGTGACGCTTAATGTTTCTTTCCGTATTTTTTATATTCTACTAAGCCAGCGCTTATATACGATCCCACCTGATGGTAAGTGGTGATGTAGCCTAAGATGGTGAAGCGCACTGACTTAACAAAAGCCTATTCACTCTTGCCTTGAAGACACCCACACTGTAATCGAATGGAAAGACAGATGCTGGCAACTTACTCCACTCCTTTGCTGTACGCATGATGAACGACGTGGCGAACCGTCTGGTTCGAATGCGTGGTAAGTCAACAACGAAATGGTAGAGATTGGCCGAACGTCTGGTTGTCCGATGGTGGAAGGGAGAGGGTGGAATTAAATTATGTAATTCCTGCGCACACTCTCCGAAATGCATCCTGTAGAAAACCGAAAGGCTGGCTACTTTACGTCTGTGTTCGAGGCTGGTAAGATTGGTTTTAACCAAATCCGGGTCACCAATAAGCCTCTTAGCACGCCTTTCCATTGAGTCTAAAGCTCCTAAGTGGCATTTTGCAGCACCAGCCCATATATGGCAGCGATTCTCAATGCACGACCGGACTTGCGCTTTATATAAAGTAAGCAGCTGTCCCGGCGTGAAGTATCGCCGCACCTTTGCAAGGACTCCCAGCTTCCTTGCAGCTGCTTTGGCCTTGGATTCAATGAACCGCCCGAAGTTCAAATTTGAGGATATTTCAAACCCTAACAACTGAAGGCGGTCGGTATATTTCAGTGATACATTTCGGAAAGAAGAAGCCAAGGTGAGCTGGCTCCTTTTTGCAGTGAAGAGACACGCTTGTGTTTTGGAGGCGTTGAACTGAGAACTGAGACTGCCTGTAATGTGAGATTCACACGCTCTACCATAGCTTCTCTTTCGGACTGCGTTTGATCCCGCACTTGCCCGAGGACTTGGTTGGTATCTCTCAACAACTGTGATATCGTCTGCATACCCATAGATACCGGGCATAAGCAGATCATTTATATGCAGCAGGAAGAGAGTTGCGGAGAGAACGGGCCCCTGAGGAACACGGCGTTAGTCGCCATAGGATCGGATGAGCAGCCATCGACGACGACCCGGAGAGACAGTTCACTCAGAAAGTCCTTTACCCATTCAATCAGACCAGGGTATAAGCCGTACGCTGGAAGCTTACCCAAAAGGCTAGTGTGCCAAACTCTGTCAAAGGCCTTCGATACATCAAGGGAAACAGCAAGTGCTTCCCCACTGTTCTCGAGTGCCTCGCCCCATACGTGTGTGGCATACGCTAGAAGGTCCCCAGCTGACCGATTTCGGCGAAACCCATATAGCCGGTCACTGAAGAGGTCATTCTGTTCTAGGTATTCCATTAAGCGGGCATTCAATATACGCTAAATAATCTTGCAGAGTATGGAGGTAATTGAGATCGGACGATAATTGGCAGGGTCGGCGCGACTGCTTTTTTTGGAACAGGCTGCACGTTGGCCAGCTTCCAGGATTTTGGAACTATTCCAGTACTAAATGAGAGGCGGAACAAGCGTGTCAACACAGGAGACAACTCAGGTGCACAAGCCTATAGGACTATGGCTGGTATACCATCTGGTCCACTAGCTTTATTCACGTCTAGACACCGCAAGGTTTTAAGAACCTCCTTATTCGTTATACGAATCTCCGATATAGAGGTCCCGCAGTGAGGTAATTTTGGTGGAACGTTGTTGCCACTGTGCAGACGTGAATTGTAGGCAAAGAGAGACGCGAACAAGTCCGCTTTCTCCTTAGCCGTATGAGCCAGTGTGCCATCCGGTTTTACCAATGAAGGCAGTGTAGGCCGACAGAAGTTTGTCTCGACCGCTTTGGCGAGAGACCAAAAAGCTCTAGTGCCGGATGGTCTGGCAGAGAGTTTTGCGCCAATATGTTTAATGCGATCGAGACTAGCTTTCCGTAATGCTTTTTTATAGGACTTGGCGGTCTGGTTGAAAGTTCTCTTCTTGGAGCTAACATCCGGAGCTTTGCGGTTTCGAGCGTCAACCCAGGATAGGTAAGCTAAATGCTTGCGCTGTTCAGCTTGGGCGCATTCAGCGTTAAACCATACGTAAGCTTTGCTACCGGTGGGAGCGTCAGAAAAGGGGATAAAGTACTCCATAGCTTGACGCAACACATCCGTTATCGCAACCGCGCAGCTCGACGGATCCGCAGAAGAGAAACAAACCTCCCGCCAAGGATAAGATGCAAAAAAGTGTCGCATCTCATCCCAATCAGCTGACTTATACCGCCATATTTGTCGAACATCTTGGGACTCGTAATCAGGTGGAGAATATGACGATACAGATTTCATCAGACAGTGGTCAGATGTACCCAAAGGCGAAGTAACCTGTACTTCATATCTGTCTGGTTCGGTAGTCAGCAGAAGGTCCAAGCAATTTGCTGTGTGACCGTCTACATCGGGTACCCTAGTCGCCACCTTTACCATCTGAGAAGGACCTAGCGTCAAAGCTAAATTCCACGCTTCTCTTCCAGCATGGTCGGTCTTTTGGTATGGGAACAGCCAGTCTTGGTGACAAGCGTTAAAGTCCCCCAGAAAGACCAACTGTGGAGTAGTATACCGATTAAGGGCCACATCAGCAGCCTTACTACGGTGATCAAATAACCGTGTTGTCTCCTGGTCACCGCTGTGCGATCGATAGACACAGGCATAAAGGATTTTATCAATACCTGTATCTAGCAATCGACCATCCACACCGTACCCCGGCAACAGTTCCCACATTTTCTTCCTTACAACCTTATCAAATGCTTTCTCAAGATCCACAAAAGCACAGAAAATCCTCTGGTTAGCAGCCAGAAACTTTTCCGTTATCATGCGGAGAGAAAACATTTGATCCGTGCATTCTCTTCCAGGTCTAAATCCGCATTTTTTTATAGGATAAGGGTGACAAACGAGCACACAGTCCACCTGATGGTAAGTGGTTGCTGCGGCCCATAGACATCTACATCTATCCTCTATTACAAATAAAAATGTAGATGCGTTGTCAGCCGTGAGTTCTAAGATGGAATGCCTCATTTCCAGTAAAAAGGGCCTCCGGCCACCTGCACTCACCAAGCGAAACGCAGAGGTAAACCTCTACTTCACGCTGGTTTTCTGTGAGGTCGTGGTACCACCCCGGTTCGAGCCGGCCCATCCGTGCGACAGCAAAAGCTGCCGCGTGGCTCTACCACTGTTAAAAATTGCATTGTGCCTCCCATAGAAATCTTTCCGATTTCTCTTGTATCCTACGTGTCAAAACCTTCGAGTAAACTTTACTTGCTAAACTGGTCAAGCTGATCGCCCGATAGCACCCGCAGTCAAAATGTGAACCTTTACCTTTATATAAAGGCACAATGTTTGCGGATCGCCAATCATCCGGGACATCCCCCGTCCGCCGCCGAAAGCTGTCCCAGACGCGAGGCCCGCCTTACTTGACCATTTCAGCAGTCACTCTGTCTAGTCTCGCAGCCTTACCACATTTCAAACTTCGAATCGCACGTTCAATCTCTTTCATACTAATGACCTCAGTGTCATCGAGGTCCGGGTCTGGCGTATCAGTCACGGCGTCATCCCCGGATCCCTCACTAAGATCATAACACGCATGCATTTCTCTATAATATTCGCTCCACCGCTGCATGACGTCCGATTTTTCTGAGAGGACGTCATTAGTTCTCGAAAGCACTTTGTTCATTCTTAAGGCCGTCGCACCACTTCGGGTCCTTCCAACCTCTTTCCAGAAGAGTTTGGAGTTCTCCTTAAAGTTGTGCGACAACCTTTCGTCCGCTTCCATTCTACACCTTTCACGCACTTCCTCAATCAATGGTTTCGTGTGAACTTTCTATAGCTTATATCTTTCTCTCATTTTCTCTCTCATATCCTTATCGTAAAAGGTGTCGAGGTAGACCGAGACTAACTTTCGAAGACCAGGTGAGCAAATTGCTCGAAGAGGGGAGGGTCAAGAGTACTCGGATACCTAGACGTGCATGTATGAAGAAGATAATGAATCTGAAAGAAGCGAAAGAGGTATGTAAAGATCGTGACACTTAGCGATCTTTTCTCTCTGGCTACCACGTCAGGGATTGTGCGTGATGATAAGTAAGTAAGTAAGTATTTAAACTTTTTTAAGATGTTGTTTTTGTATTATTACATTATACGTGAGGTGGTTATAAAATACCAATTTAAATTATTATTCATTTCTAAACAGTAGTTAATTTTTATCACGTGTACGCAATAATATATATACATCATAATGTAGGCGTGTACATTAACCAAATACATGGTTTTTTTCCGGTGATAAATTTGATTATTTAGTCTATGAGTAACGGGAAAACGGTTATTTTAAAATAATTAAAAAAATTGTAATGTAGCGTGTGTAAATTGCGTAAATAACTTTTTTATTAATTAACGAAGTAACCTTGCGCAAACTGTTTGATAATTAAAAGATATCCAAACTTTAGGAAGACAGACCCTTGTGTAACATAGCAATCAACCAATTATAAATTGAGCAAAGTAAGAAATCAATAAATATAATTGTATTTATAACAACCCCATTGTATTTTATACGACTTTTATTTTTGACAACTTGACAAGTATCAATACAATGTTATTTTAATCAGTAGTTATTGGGCTCGATTAATGTCCTAAGACGTCATAAAGTGGGTGGATGGGTAATAGGATATGTTTATTAATTTAATGCATTCTTGACAAATGCAATCCTTTATGTATGACTTCTCAATACATAATTTTAAGTTAAAAATTTTGTACAATCGACTTCAATATAAATTATTAAGGATAACCCAAAAACTATTGATCAGACCTTGATCAAAATTATATGGAACCGCATCAGAAGCACCATAATTCAAATAAAAAAATCGAAATCGGTTCATCCAGAAAAATGGTATGAGTTAACACACATTAAAAAAACAAACAATCGAATTGAGTACCTGGTACCTGCTCTTTTTTGAATTCGGCAGAAAAATGAAGTTTACAAATGAACAAACTCGAACGAATTCAAATTCAACATGGCTTATAATTATCTTTTCATACCGAATTGTGGGGAGTAGGTAACGTTATATACCCATATACCGTAATACAAGAGATACTTAAGTGCTGTACAAACTCCGGTTACATACAAGTTTTGTCGATATTTCATATTATACTGTTGGATATCATTATATATTTTATAATACGTAAGAACTTTTATTAACCCCATCTTGCAGTTAAGATAAGCTTTTAAAATAGCAAGATTCAAGTAAGCTTGCTTTGAAAATGCAAGGCTTAATTTTATCGACCTGAGGCAATCTGATGTGTAATAAAAAGAGTCTTCAATCTTTTAATTGCTTGTCGGTGTGTATAAAATACCAGTTGGATCGAGGCTGAACAAGGGGTTGCGTCACTCTAGCGGAGCGTTGTATCGATGTTCGCGAGGTAGAATTGGGGATAGATCGGGAAACTCCCACTTGTTTATGCAGTACAAAGTTCACTGTAGGTGCCGTGTGGGAGAGATTCCGCTTAAGTTTTCTACGAGTGCTAAGATAGTGTCGAAATTCTGTCCGTAGTGGTGGAAATTTGTGAGAAAAATGCAACTTCTCTTTTAAAGGTATCCTGTTGTATTTCCTATGCCAGAATTGGCCTTATCCTGTTATATTACCGTAAACTTTTTGTTTATTAACACAAGCTTATAAATGTGATATAAATAGATATTTTCAAACGTATTTGGTAAATATGGACTTAAAAAACACTTGGGCACCAGTGGCCTCTTAATTAGCAATCATTTTTCAGGTTTTCTTATTAATAGTTGTTACCATGACTCTGCGTATCATAATGAAAAGAGCATGTAACTATATCAGAAATTCATCACTGATTCAATAAAAATTTAAAATTAACTTTAAAAAAATAACCTAAATTATACATCCGAATTTTACAAACATAGTGTTGACATTATTACTTGAGGAGACTCCGCACTCCTTAATCGTTAAGCTTCTACTACTAGCCGGTATTCTACCTCTTCCGGCAGGTGGCTTGATTGAATTTCACTCCGAATTCGCTCCAGATTTTTATCAAAGTAAACATAACACTTACTGATAAGTCGACCACAGCGCCTCTTATCGGGTAAACATTTTGTGGATTACTTTTTTGGCACTAAATCAATATACACACACACAAACACTCAAGCCTGTGATCCAGAGAGATAGGCAGAGACTACGGCCTTCCAATTGGCGCGATCCTGACACACCGCCCCCGCCTGCTTTACATTCATATATCTAAGCATACACGCTCGTCGGTTAAGGGTACTCCTTATCTGGCCCATTTTCAATATATCGCCGATTTGGTCGATAAACCTTCGTCTAGGGCGTCCCTTTCCGACTCAAATATCGAACAACTTTATAATGACTTACATCGCCACCCATCGGGTCCAGGTAAAGCTGTTGTTACTTAGCATTTAATAAATGAGAAGATTTAAGGGGAACAACGTTGTATCCTGTTATTTTCTTCACTTCACTTCGCTATATTACGTTAACTGAAAAGCTTCATGTTTTCTCCTTAAAATGCACACACTATTTTACCGTCAACATTAATGTAATTACATTACCAAATGGTACCATTTCTTATACTATATTCTAAGGGCTCCATTTTGCCTATGAATCTGTATCTAATCAGATATTCTACCCATTAGTGGTCACAATTTCAGCAATTAATGATTTTAGATAGTAAATAAGGTAATTTTATTATCATTATATGTACATAATTCTTCTCTCTCTCTCTGTGTGTGTGTGTGTGTGTGTGTGTGTGTTTGTGTGTATGTGTTTGTGTTTGTGTGTGTGTGTGTGTGTGTGTTTGTGTGTGTGTATGTCTGTGTGTGTGTGTGTGTTTGTGTGTGCGTGTGCGTGTGCATGTGCATGTGCGTGTGCGTGTGCTTGTGCGTGTGCGTGTGCGTGTGCGTGTGCGTGTGCGCGTGCGCGTGCGCGGTCATGAGCGTGAGCGTGTGCGTGTGCGTGTGCGTGTGCGTGTGCGTGTGCGTGTGCGTGTGCGTGTGCATGTGCTTGTGCGTGTGCGTGTGCGCGTGCGCGTGCGCGTGCGCGTGCACGTGCGCGTGCGTGAGCGTGAGCGTGTGGTGGTGCGTGTGCGTGTACGTGGGCGTGTGCGTGTGCGCATGCGTGTGCGTGTGCGTATGCGTGTGCGTGTGCGTGTGCGTGTGCGTTTGCGTGTGTGTGTGTGTGTTTGTGTGTGTTTGTGTGTGTGTGTGTTTGTTTGTGTTTGTGTGAGTGTGTGTGTGTGTGTGTTTGTGTGTGTGTGTGTGTGTGTGTGTGTGTGTGTGTGTGTGTGTGTAGGTGTGTGTGTGTGTGTATTTGTGTGTGTTTGTGTGTGTGAGTGTGTGAGTGTGTGAGTGTGTGTGTGTGTTTGTGTATGTATGTGTTTGTGTGTGTGTGTGTGTGTGTGTTTGTGTGTGTGTGTGAGTGTGTGTGTGCGTGTGCGTGTGCGTGTGCGTGTGCGTGTGCGTGTGCGTGTGCGTGTGCGTGTGCGTGTGCGTGTGCGTGTGCGTGTGCGTGTGCGTGTGCGTGTGCGTGTGCGTGTGCGTGTGCGTGTGGGTGCGTGTGTACGTGTGTGCGAGCGTGTGTGCGTGCGTGCGTGCGTGCGTGCGTGTGTGTGTGTGAAATCAAGAGAAATCAAGAGAAGATTGAAGAGTGAAGACTCCCCTCTCTGTATATAGTTTATTAGTGCCGCATTTGTAAATAACTGAATACAGTATAGTCTACAGTACCATCTTTCCTTTGAGCAGTCCTCTAGGGTAGTATACATCAGTCAGTCATACAGTCCACTTGCAACAGTTAAATTCATACAGTCCACTTCAGTCCATAATAGATACTGTGGCAAATATTTCATTTTAGTGAGAAGTGTGATTTCATGACTAATGTATTAATGTCTAGTGATAAAGATAAGAGTAAATATATACTAAATCCTCAAGCGGTATACTTAGGATTATTACGCTTCTTTAACGAAAATTTATCAATTTTTATTTACTTCTTTATAATTTCGAACAATTCGAGTGCTTGTTAGTTAGTTAGAGTATCGAATGGCGAGAATATATAGAAAAGCTAGAAAGTTATTTGTCTCTAATTCCATTGAGTTTTACGAAGACTTAAAGATATTGTAAGCTAAATTTCTGTAGTGGTTAAATAAAAAATATGTCTGAAAGTAGCCTGCGTGAACTCGCACAAAGTTCATTGAGACTGTTAGTCTTTAGGACCCTGATTTGACCTGTTTGACCTTGATTGATCATGAGTGCTGCAAAGCATACTAAATATAGAGATTTCAAAATATGCTTAAATGAAACACAACATATAAATATAATAAACCGTTGTTGTAACAAATTAATAACAATATTATTTAATATGCATCCACTCTTTTCGATTGCGAATGATTTTTATCCGTAGACAATATACATTTACATTTATCCTCGATTAAGAATTAAAATACATATACATAGTCATACCTGAGGACTAAGGTGGAATGTCTCCTTTCCAATAAGAAGGGTCTCCGGTTCTCTACACTCACGAAACACAGCAGTATGAGCTGCTATTTTAAGCTGGTATTCTATGATTCTGGTATGTATTAACGTGACCCTTCCCCGGTCGAGCCGAATCATTCGCGCTACAACTATAAATATAGCTGCAGCGTGGGTTTATCACGTTTAAATATTTTTATAACCTATGAATAACTTATATCAAATTATTGAAATATTTGCTCCAAAATCAATAAACTTCCCTACATAACCAGTATTAAGACAGTAATGTGTGTCGTCACAGTTTTTACGACCCAGTTAGTCAATTTTATAACAACGATAGAGCTAACTCAAAGTGAAAACCGTGTTTGGATATAAACGTAATGGAATGAGAGGGTTGTATTTATCCATACAGCATTTCCGGCTTTCAAAATGCATATATGGTATGTTTTTGACGTTTTATAATAAATATTAAAGATTAAAATAGAGCCTAAAATTGAATTTTTTTTCTAAAAGTGTATAGTGCAACCATAATTTAGTACAACATTAACATACAACATTGGTTGTTCACACCGTTTTAAAATCTCTTTAACTTGCTTTGTGTATATTTCGTCGCCAGATTGTGATACGATTCATCTTTATACAATCAGTGTCGACTATTTTTTTTAAAGCTCGCTGGTTTTCAAAACACCAAAGGTATTATATACACATATATATATATATATATATAAGCTTAAGGTTGTCCTAAGGGCCAAGGCCCCACCACAACCTACTGCCGAATCGTCATTTGGGTTTCAAGAACAAAATGGCGAAGTACTTAAGAATTTGCCTTCGGTATTTCTAAAAATTCATTGAAAATAGGTCCATCAATGAACCCGCAAAATGACGCTGATGCTATCGATTTTCAACCTCTTCGATTCACTTACTCTCGAATGAACGTCTCGTACATGGAGTGACGACAAGATAGTCGATGAATATAGGTGACTCAGGCCCATACTTTGTAGCAATCTATGGTACTGGTTTTGTTCAGCAGAGGATTTATGGTGATCTGTAGTGATAGTGTGATTGTGATAGTTAGCATAATATAATATTATTTAAATATTTACACCGTGAACACATAGTATAAAATTAAATCTAACTAAAAGGTTACAAACAACATTAAAAACTATAATAAAAAGAAAACTAAAACTAAAATTTTTAATTGTGATATTGTCCTACTTCCCATGGTATCGTGCCAAGAACGCTGGCTGCATTTCCTTGCTGAATGGCTATACTTAGCTTTTAAGCGAAAAAAGAACAAGATCAAGCAGCGGAGACCAGCCGCGGATACAGGTATAATCTAATTTATTTAAATACATCATGTTAAAAAAATCTCAAATCCAGAGATAATTTCATATCATTTCTGTATTTTATTCTATCTCTGTAGTGTATATTATCTTCAAAAAATTCAATTAAAGAGGAGCTTCTATTAAAACGAATTAATCTCCTTGCCAAATGACGATAATGGTATTAAGGATCGCGGTTTGGTATTGTTTAAAAATGTGTTGTCAAAGATACCCGCATCACGTTCCCGGTCTATTCTAAATAAAATTGGAATAACATTGTCGATTTTTTTATACTTGACTTTCAAAAATTTGGATTATTGTAGCGTGTTGATTCGTTTTCTTCGATTCGATAAGGTTATCGCTTAAAAATTTTTCTGTTTACTAGTTTAAAGTAATCTTAAATTTTAAACATCTACGCCTCTCACAAAAAGGTTCTTCTAAGGAGTCTTAGATAAATAGATTGATCAATCTTTTGAAGCCGATAAAGTGCGTGCGTGTAGGATAACACCTACACGAAAACAATAGAAGAAGACAAGGCTTCTGAAACACACACCGCGTTTATTAATTCTCTGGAGCGTATTGAGGCTCATGAAGTTCTGGAAACGACATTTTGTCATAAAAAATTAAGATACTTCCATTATCTTCTAACATCTTAATTTTACTGTTACTGACTACCGCTTGTACTTCATAAGTTTTTGTTATCATACATTTAAAATAATAAAGTTTAAATGCAATAAAGACTTGCCTATCTATCTATTTGTCTATAATTTAGTTTCTGTGTCAACAAAAGTAACACTATACAGAGTCTATAAACAGGGAAATGCTTGATATTGAAACGAACTTGATGATAAAAAATAATTTATGTAAAAATATTTATGGAAGATACTCGTAATATTAAGAAGCGTAATACGAATATCAAATTCCGTTTGCCTCGATTCGTAAACGATGGTGATAAATCAATTCACGTGAGTTGAGCGATAAAATTGTGTACAAATTTTACCTCTGAGGAAATAACTCGTTTTGAAGAATTATCTTGACTTTCTCGCATGTCGGATAAAGTTGTTGTAGCAATATTTCCAAACTATAAAATCTTACATAAAAACCGTTCCGATGCTCATATATTCTTAGCGGAAAACTACGAGTATTATAGCAAAAAATACCGAAAAACAAGGCAATCATTACCGTTATATTGTATTAGGGTCCCCTTTTCTACCGACTTCAAAAAGGAGGAGGTAATCAATTCGACTATATTTTTTTTCTAATGTGTGTTATTTCATTATTTTTTTCTAGGTGAACCGATTTCGATGATTATTTTTTACTTGCTGGTGCTTCTCATGTAGTCCCATATAAATTTGATCAAGATCTGACCAATATTTTTTGAGTTATACTTTATAATTAATATTGAAGTCGTTTGTACAATTTTAAATTATCGATATATACGACACTCATTTTTAGGAAATTTACAGCCGGTACACGTTTATTTGGAAGCCATTCCTTTTATAGACTTCAATAATTATCATTTAATTTCTTTTATAGAAATATGATAAATGACAAGTGAAGCAATTGGTTCATTGGTACTTTGGAAATACTACATTCATAATCTCGTAAGTCTGTCTACTGCTGAACATCGGCATCCCCTACTATAGAGCCTCTTTGCTACCTATTTCCTGTAGCCATAATGCATCTGCAGCGTAGCTCTACCATATACCAGGTACGCAGTAAAAATAAATCAATGTAAACATAATCATTTACTTAAAACGCAAGGAATCATTGGAAAGGCCATGTTTATTTTTCATGTGTTAAAACGGGGTCAAATATTGCGATTTTATATACACTCTCAGAGCTTGTTAACGTGATACTAAATCCTCCGCGTAAATTCTGCGAAGTTGATAAGTTACCTGCAAAACTTAGAAGGAAAAGTTAGCTCGGTTTGAATATAAGGCTTATCTTTATCCGCTGCACTTAATTTCACATCTGATAACACTTGTCAAAGTTTATAGGCAAGAAATTTAATTTGATTTTGGTTTCGTTGTTTTATGAAAGTACTGGCTGCATCCGGTACTCGTTGTAATATTTTATTTTTGTGCTGAAACTATGCTTCTTCGCAACATGCACTCATGCAAATATCTTTATTCTTTATTTTTTATCAGCTTACTAAAATTCACTCCTGTTACACACATGAGCACCTGCAACCATGCTAATAATTGCAAAAACTTTCATATACGCTCACATGCATACGTTGCACATTTTTATAATAAATTGGGAATGAATTTTAGACTTACTCTTTGCCACACTTGTACACACAATATACGCAGCACTCCGTCTTACTTTGTTGCTCGAAGGTAATAATAATGTCTTCCAGACGGAATTTCGGTCACGGCAGCCAGCTTCAACGAAGACTAGCCATCGGCGCAGGACAGGATTATAGTGCAAGATCAAGCGTATGTGCAAGCACAGGTGCACTCTCTATTCCTCACTCGTAATCCGATGGGATGGTTTTTTTTTTAGAATAAGGGTGACAAACGAGCACACAGTCCACCTGATGGTAAGTGGTTGCTGCGGCCCATAGACATCTACATCTATCCTCTATTACAATTCTAAATGTAGATGCGTTGTCACCCGTGAGGACTAAGATGGAATGCCTCATTTCCAGTAAAAAAGGCCTCCGGCCACCTGCACTCACCAAGCGAAACGCAGAGGTAAACCTCTACTTCACGCTGGTTTTCTGTGAGGTCGTGGTACCACCCCGGTTCGAGCCGACACGACATTTATACAAGGTAGAGCCACGCTGCATCTACTCGTATAATATGGTGACAGCACGAATAGTTCAGTTTGACTGGGGAGGCATACGCTTGCACCCAATAACTTTGTGAACTAACAGCAGGAAACTGTTTTGCATCGTGTAGTAGTGTAGTGAGTGTAGATAACTGGATACCCTTTTTCATGGAAGACATTTTATCTATGAACTCGGGGATGAAAACACATTTTAATTCTTATTCGGGTTGACGTTGCGCTAAAAGGGAAACGCAAAGTAGACTAAATCACGATATCAAAGTTTCCGAAGTATCTGTCATATACAGAATAACTCTTTACTATTGTTAGTAAAGAGTTAGACCTGGCAAACATTCACCTGGGTAATTTCTGAGCTGTCCGACGTTTACCGGGCCCGGTGTGATGTATCTTCTGGCCAAATGTGTCCACTATTTTTCTTTTATCCACAGGTCAGGTATGGAGAATCGCCTTATTATGCGATGGAGCAGGGAAATGAGATCTTAACTACAGCTGGTAACGGAACGCGCACGTAATGTGTATCGTCAAAAAGCGTTAGTGCTTGCGTTGACGAGGAAGTTGGCTGATACTATATACTTTAAGTAATTAGTAAATCCATTATAACTTATTAATATCTATAAAGATTATAACAGTATAAAATAGTTTTATAGAACATAAATAATAATAAATGAGATAAACATTTTATTTTTAATATTTATTTATAACTTTTTAAAGAAAAAATTGACTGCCATTTTGGTCTAGTAGTTGTAGTAGTGCGACTGCTGATAATGAGGTCCCGGGTTTGAATTTCGGGTTAGGCCAAAAAAAATCAGTTATTGAGCTTTTCCATCAAGAAATTCTCAGCAGCTGCCCGGATCCAGGAAGTTTACGGTAACTCACCCCCGTGCCTCGGAAAGCACCTAAAGCCGTTGGTCATGCGCCTGATCTCTCTCCGGTCGTGTTGGTTTACCATCCCTTTGGACTATGAGAGTGAGAGGATAGAAAGTGCACCGGTGCTTGCACATACACTTGGGCACTATAATCCTGTCCTACGCCGATGGCCAGTCTTCAATCTGGAAGAAAGTATTATTATCAAAGAAAAAATTAACTTATAGCAATAAAATATCAATATAATTCAGTATCTAAAAGAAAAAAAATATTTTCGAAGACATGTGAAATTCGCTAACACGCATTGGGGCAGCGTGGCGGACATTTCCGGGCCCTAGAACCCTCTCAGAAATGAGAGGAGGTCTGTGCCCAGCAGTTGGACGTATATATGCTGTAACTTTACTTTACTATAATTCAGTGGCATCACTGAGTTTTTGTTCTCCATTTTGAAGTTAGTTTTGGTTTAAGTACAGGATTAAAGTGCACTAAATTAATAAATCCAGTTTTACTGGTTTAAAAAAATGCGTGTTTTATTAAACGGTATACAATACCTCACGAAGACCCAGCGAATCAAAATATACATTTATCATACAGATGAGTTATGTATGAGTATGTACGTTTGTTCATTTTGATTTACCCGCTCGCCCGGGAGCAAAAGTCATAACACTAAAAGCAATAACATTACTTAAAGTGATGAAAATGTCTTCCTTGCTTTATATCCATACTTGCTTATATCTTTTTATGTATATTGAGCATGATTTAAGTAAAGTCACTGTTAGGGATTTAGTGCCAAATATCGCACATTTTATTACTAAAGTACGCGTAGTTTATTCAATTTCAATTTATTTTAAAATAAAATAATATTACTTTCTATTATATTCACCGAAGACGTCTAAAGTGGCGATTTCATCTTGAATACAAGTTAGAGATAATAAAATGTTTCGTATATTTATTTATGTCTGTGAAAACAACTTGTAATAATAGAAGTTCGACAAAGATTTTGTTCAAAACAAATTTTATACAATTGTTGCCGTATTCTTGTGAGATATGTTGAAAGGGATGACATTTTTCTATAAGATGGTTTAAAAATAATGTTATAATGATATTGCATTATATTTCACTGATTCTACATATACTTGGTTAATATAATAATGGATTATACGTAGCGATGAAATACTAAAAGATAAGGATTGCAGTGTAAAGACATTTGTTTTAATAAAAAACAATCATAATCATCATAATCGTCATTAAATTCCACCAGAAATCCACTGATGAACACAAGCCGCCCGCAGGAACGCCACAAAGCATGGTGAGCTGAGCCACCTGTATCCATTGACTTTCAGCTTCTCTTACCAGGTCTTCACTTCATCTTATAGGGGCCACCCCACACTTTGCCTACCGGTACGAAGCTGCCATTCGAGAATCTTTCTTTCCAATCGGTTGTCGATTCATCGAGCTATACGGCCGGCCCATAAAATAAGAACAATAATTGAATAAAATTTTAATTTTCAATAAAATGGATTTACTCAGATTAAAAATTATCATAGATCATCATTGTATAAAGTTATCGTTTTTTTTTTCGAAAAAAATATTGATGTCTTTTTACCTAGATCACTCCTGGCATTGTTCTCTTTGTGAAATTTCATTACAATCTATTCAGCTGTTCTGACGGATAGCCCGGACTGACAGACAGAAGGAAAGACAAATAAAATTTTAAAATAATCATTCATGTTTTAATGGCATGCACATAACCCTTTAAGCTCACAAGGCAGTTATTTCGGTGTTACAGACAGACGCTTAAAATTTATTTATATGTATATAGATGTATAGATTTATATTAAAATTAAATCTTTTACTTTAACCACATCACCATCATTATCATCAGCCTGTGGCGGTCGACTGCTGGTTATAGGCAATTCCCAAGGAGCGCCACTTAGTTTGGTATTCGGCTACACTTTATCCCCATATATAATAACAAAAACGTTGCTGAACTTAGCAGATTACTCGTGAATGATATTCGAGTTTACCAAGTAAATAAATGTTTTTATGCGTTAAGAAAAATTAATATTACTATACAATATAGAGGATTATTTTGCAATTAACAGCCAAATTTGCAGAGAAGGTTCAGTAAAAGTAATATTATTTTTTAATAGGAGAGGGGCAAACGAGCATGCGGCTCACCTGATGGTAAGTGATTACCGACGCTTATGAACAACCGCAACACCAGGGGAATTGCAAAGGCGTTGGCGGCCTTTTAAAAAGGCTCTTTTCTTGAAGGTCCCTAAGTCGTATCGGTCCGGAAAAATCTACTAGATTGCAACATATCATTGATATGCAGGAGAAACAGCGTTGGTTATAGCACGCAGCCTTGTGGGACACCAGCGTTGATAGGCTTGAAATCAGAGCATGCACCGCCTACTACGACCTTGATTCTCCGATCAGCAAGGAAACTGGTGATCCATGTGCACAATTTCTCGGGAAGCCCATAGGAAAGAAGATTCGAAAGAAGCGTTTTGTGCGAGACCCGATCGAAGGCTTTCGCTATATCCAAACTAACGGCCACTGCCTCCCCCTTGGACTCTCCTGCTTCGCCCATCTATGAATCAGATAGACTAGAAGATCACCAGCTGATCGACCCCGACGAAAACCGTACTGGCGGTCATTAATCAGCTGGTGATCCTAAAGGTACCTCATGAGCTGGCAGTTTATAATGGATTCCATTATTTTGGAGAACAAGGAAGTTATTTAAGAAATTTCCTTTCTCGGTATACATGGATACATTTTGTAACTGGAATACTCACATAGAAAAAGTATGTAATAAATTTAACCGCTTTGTTTACATATGACGGGACCTTACAAAGACGTCATCGCAATCAACAGCTCTTATGGCGTATTACGGATACGTTTATTGTATACTTAGCTACGGTATAATAATATGGGGAAATTCTGTAGACATCAATAAAGTTTTCATTGTGCAGAAAAATGTCTACGTGCAATATGTAATATGGCCCCTCATGAATCGTGCAAACCTATATTTATAACATTTAAAAGTGTTAACACTTTCTTGCATATACATAATTGAAACAGCAAAATTTGTGAAAAATAACTCTGAGCTGTTTATAACTGCTGGAGATATTATCAAGTCCAAACCTTTAAGGAATCCAGATAAATTAGTCATTGATAAAATACCAAAAACAGGTGGTCTTTCACTGCTGACCGTATGAAGATGCTCAAGGTCGCCCAGCGAGCTATGGAGAGGGCTAAGGGATGAAGTAGCATGAGACCTGCAATATAACTCGAAGAATTTACAATCGATTGGGAAAAAAGTTTCTCCAGTGGCAGCCTCGTACCGGTAGGCAAAGTGTAGGCAACCCTCCACTAGATGGAGTGACGACCTGGTCAGACATGCAGGAAGTCGATGGATGCAGGTGGCTCAGGACCTAATTTGTGACATTCTTTGGGGGAGTAATGGGGCTGATGATGATGATGATGATATACAATAACAGATTTTCCTAAAGAAATTTCTAAACATATACGAATAATTAAAACGAAAGGCCCTTAAGATAATATATCTATTAAAGTTTTGATTTTGTGTTTATAATGTATGATCTCATGCCGGCATCCTGTATTACTTTCAAAAGAAATATTTAGTTTATTTATCACAACAAAGATAAAATATTGCTGTAGACTATACAACCTTTATATCATTTAAATATAGACTACATAAAGAAATTAATAATTAAATACAAGAACACTCTAGGTTTATGATTTTGTGACGCCTCATAATTATTATTAATAAATAATAATTAAATTCAATGTAAAGGCATTTAAAAATGTCTTAGAAATTATATTTTAAACAATTAAAATGTTTAAAATTAAGTATAAAGTTCAAATATGTTCATTGGGAATATTGAATATTATAGTATAGTTAACGCATAAATTGTCTCTAAAAAATCTCTAAATTTATTAAAATCTTGTTTAAGATATTCAAAATATATTAAATTATATAAATACAAGTCGATTATATTACAATAATAAGGATAAATAACATTTGTAATATAATAGACAAAATGGATAAAAAAAATTTTAAGTTGAAGAAGGTGTTCTTGTATTAGTCGGAAAATTTCTAAGTTGATGAAAGTGTTCTTGTAATGGTCTCCATAATAAGGGGCGTTGCCGGAGACACATACCCAAGGTTATACATATATATGGGGTGGTCGGCTGACCGACTGCTAGTACTAATGTTGCACAATGACTAGTCCTATATTAGGGACTTATGATAGTAAGGTCTAACGAACCAAAGCATTAATATAGAAGGTCTTTATGATGCATAAGCATTATGATAGCAGAGTTATGACTTGAAGTCCCATATGAATAAGACATACAATAGTATGGTCTATGAAATAAAACAAATATGTTGAAGGTCTCAAATATGTAATAGCATTATATTGAAAGAATTGGGACTTGAAAAGGATTATTATAGTGGCGTGTAGATTGTTTCACAGCATCCGAGACCGAGGTAAACTTGGACTCGCTAATCGATGTGTCCTTGACATATCATCTTAGTGCCGGTGGTAAGCGGGTTTGTTGTAGCAATACGACTTGCCCGTGGACATCGCACAACCCTACCGTTTGTGGGCGGCGTCTTAACGCAGCGTAGCGTTATGATACGTCGGCTATCTTTCGGATTAGGGTGAGTGTGTTTGGTAGTACTTTTAAGTGCAGCAAGCATACTCAACTTCATGTCTTAGTGCAATAGCGCTATGATACGTGGAGTTTTGGCTACTGACGTCTTAGTACCGTGCTACTATGATACGTTGGTGGTATTTTTAGTTAACAACATTATCAATTTTGTTACCAAAGTCGATAGGGATCATGTGGGTGTGTTGTGAGGGGGCGCCATCCGTATGATAGTTGCATTGATGCTTATTGCTACTTGCAGTATTGCATCTTGTGATGGATCTGCGGGTGTGCTGCACCTGATTCGACGCATCTTGTGGTTCTGGTCGATGGAGGTATGCGGGTGGTGATGTCTACTGGGACTGTATGGGGGACCTTGGGATGGTGTAAGCCCGACGATAGTCGTATTGATGCTTGTTGCATTCTGCAGCATTGCGTCTCTGCGATGGTTGTTTGGCGGGTCGCTCTTCTCAATGGCGCTCTCTGCATCTTGGTTTAATTCACAACCCAAGTAGCTTTGCCCAAGTCGGGTCCCTTCATAGCGGGGCTGCAGACTGTCTGCCCTCCATGATGTTTTATATAACAACATATTAATATATCTCTATAAAGTTCCCACCTTTGAAAGATTGAAGGCAACTTGTTGGTGGGTGAGACAAACATGATCGAAAAATGCATATACTCAACGTCAGTGACACAAACCCTTTCTGATGGCGAATTATTACTAATATCTTATAACTGCCTATTGGCTATATCTGCCATTGTATTGGTTGGTGGAGCATATGTGTCGACCTCATGCGGGTGGTAGCTGGAGGGAGAATCTGAGGAGGCTCTCAAGGCTGCGGCCGAAAGCCGCGCAACGTGGGACCCCATTCCCTTGAGGTGAGCGGTAGACTCATGACACGCTCTGCGGTCAATTGGCCGTGCTGACCATGCAATTGGTGGTGATGCCTTACACTTACATCACGTCTGCAGGAACGGCGGTCTGGCAGGTGGTGGCGCTCACGGACGGCTTTTTATGGCCAGTGTGCCTATTGTTGCCTAACCCGTGTGACGTAAATTCACTGTGGCTGGATTTGATCGTATCCTGTATGGCGTTTACACGCACTGACATGCGCGACTTCGGTCGATGTTTGTGCTTACGCACTATCAAGGGGCCAAGTCCTCTTTTACTGGTTCGCCAGTTATTTTGCTGTGGACTACGGTCCAGTTCCCAAATTTGCGTACCCTTCGGGGGGAGCGCATTAAAATGGTTGGCGCTCACCGTGCGCGGCGTGTGCGGAGCCGTGTACCTCCTCCACATTTTTATAAATGTGGAAGAGCGAAGCCCTTGTATCTGGTATTTGATATAAATATTGTGAGCCTTTTCCAAGCGAGAAGGGATTAATTAATAAGGAATTGACTGTTGTGAACCTGATACAAGTGGAATAAGGACAATTTATTGTTCTTAACTTTTATTTGAGCTCTGTCTTCGTGAACGGGGTTCTTTAGCTTATAAGACACTACCAACAGCTTTCGATTGCTCTCGCAAATATTCATTCTTCCAAGATACACCTAAAAGAACTAAGTTACTATATAAACACAACGTAAATAAGGGTCCTAACTAAGACGATCACGCCATAAATTCATTATACGGCCTATATTTGAACCTTTAGAAAGATCAATGTATGATTAATATACTGGTCACGTAAGTTAGATATATTTGTATAACTTATAGAAATAGATTCTAAGGAAATAAAGGTATAAATATATATAGAAAGAGTGAAGAGATGAGAAAGGGGGGGGGGTCGTTACAATTTGGTGCCGTGACCAGGATAGAGGTTAAATTTTAAATAGGGGGCCGATAATATAAAATTATGAGGTAGGCTATATGCCTACAATTTGTTGTCCGTGAAATGGAGAGGTGTCTTGGAGAGTGTTGTTTGCTGGGGGTGGTTGAGAGTCTGGGGGTGGGGTTTAAATATTAAAATTGAGTATTAATATAGAAGGTGTATGCATAGTTAAGCAAGATAATATTTTAAAGTGAAATAAGTGGAAAGACTCAATTAAACTAAGTGAAGGACACAAAAAGTGAAAAAAAAAAATTAAAGTGAGATAAGTGGAAAGACTCAATTAAACTAAGTGAAGGACACAAAAAGTGTAAAAAATGGCTAAAAACAAGAAAAATTCAAACTCAATGAAGGCTAAGCCTAAAAATGAAATGAAAATGCTTCAGAAATTAATTAAGAATGCAGTGAAAACCTTTGAGGTTAAAATAAGGGATCTAGAGGAAAAATTTATTAACCAAACGAAAGATCACCAATTTAAAATAAATCAAGGAGAGGTGTCCGGGGCGAGCACCTCTTATGTAAATGATCTTAGACAAAATATTGTATATAATGTACATAATGTCACAATAGAAAAGCCGAAATTTGGAAATGGAAATACTCATCCAGTAACATTTTTGGAAGATCTCACCAATTATTTAAAGAAAGTTCCATCTAATGGTCTCGAAATATCAATAGCACAAGAGTGCTTAGTAGGTGAAGCCAAGTATTGGGCTCGCATTAATAATGTGCGTTGGACAACTTTTGATGATTTTAAAGCTGACTTTCTAAGAGTATTTTGGGGTGAAGAAGAACAAAATAAAGTGAAGAGATTCCTTGTGCAAAATAAATGGAATAGAAGTACACACCCCACCATGGTTAGTTATTTTCTTTATGTTATTGAAAAGGCACAAACATTATCATATCCGATACCTGAAAAACAATTAGTAACTGATGTTATCAGACATTATCCTAAAACTGTGCAGCAATTATGGAGAATAGCTAAAATTGAGACAATAATAGACACGACAGATTTCTTAAGAAACTTGGACGACATCGATAAACAAGATGAAGGTCGTGAAACTTACTATAATGAGAAAAGGAGAAAATTTAATAATAATACGGAGCAAAAATATAAAGAAATACAACAATCATACAAAACATGGCGTAAACCTGAAGAGGGAAAAAAGAAGGTTAATGAAGTACATGAAATACAGTTCACCAATGACCAATCTGATGTTACGGCCCCTGAGCCAAATTTAGAGTCGTAGAGGTCGAACTAGTTCCCGATTCGATCCTTTACAATGTAAAAGGGAACAAAGCATTAAATATGTTATTAAAGCTGGGTTGGCGACCTGGTCAAACACTGGGTAAAAATAATAGAGGGTTGCGAAAACCTATCGCTTTAAAAGCAAATTTTAACAGAGAAGGCCTTGGTTATAATGACAATGTAAATAGTATATTAAACACTTTAAAAGCCAGGTCGGACTTGCTCTTAATGGAGTTATTCGTGCAAACCGTCTTCGAGGAAGACGAAGATAAATACCAAAGGGAATTAATAGGGAATATGAGATCTGAAATTAAAGTTTCAATATTTGACAAAGAAATAGACGCGCTTCTCGACACTGGGAGTGATGTTACATGCATTTCAGAAAGTTTATATTTACAAATTAAAGATAATAATCGTAAAATATCAATAATGCCAGTTAAAGCAATGCAAATAAAAGGTGCTGTTGGGCAGCGCAGCACAAAAATACAACAGATGATCATATTGCCTATAAAGATAGATGAGGTAGTCTTTGAAACACAAACTTTAATTGTAGGTAATTTAATAAGACCTTTAATATTAGGCTTTGACTGGCTCAAGAGAAATAAAATATTGATTGATTTGAGAAATGCTACTGTTGGAATAGAATTTAAAGTGAAAACCAAAGACTACTTCATACCCTTCAAATATAATAATAAATCTGTATTACATAATAACTGCATCGAACAATGTACCGATGATCCGTTAACAAATATAAAAATAGTATCTACATTGGAGGTCTCTGAAAAGGCAAAACTTAGTAAGGTTTTGGAAAAGCATAAGAATATGTTTTCGAGCAAATTGGGAAGAGCCAATTGCTATGAGCATAAAATTGAAATGATCGATGATGAACCTATAGTTACTAGGTCCTATCCTATTCCATATGCATATAGAGCGAAAATGGAAGAAAAGTTAAATGAAATGGAACAAGCTGGTGTCATCACAAGGACATCAACGCCTTACAGTAGTCCATTGACATTCACTCTTAAAAAAGATGGCTAAATTAGAGTTCTACTAGATGCCAGAAGCATAAATAAGAAAATGGTTGCAGAAACAGAGAAACCACCTATACAATTAGATGTTTTGAATTCATTCCACGGAGCGAATTATATTACTACCATTGACTTAAATAATGCATTTTTTCAAATTCCGATAAATAAAGATGGTAGAAAATATACTGGATTCACATTCAATGGAAAGTCATATGTATATAATGTTCTGCCGCAAGGATTAAAAACATCAGTAGGAAGCTTTAGCAGAGCCATAAATTTAATATTAGGACCAGAAGTCCAAGAATTTTGTGTGAATTATTTAGATGATCTAGCTATTATTACAACAGGAACGTTAGATAAACATTTTGAGCACATTGATATTGTTTTAAGCAAATTGAACAAAGCTGGCTTAACGTGCAACTTGCAGAAATGTGAATTTATTTGTAAAGAAATTAAAATGCTGGGTTTTATAATTTCAACAGAAGGCATAAAGACAGATCCCGATAAGATTCGGGCGATCCAAGAGTTCCCAGCACCTAAAAAGATTAAACAATTTAGGGCCTTTTTAGGTCTAGTCAATTTTTATAGAAGGTTTATACCAAATTATAGCGAGAACATAATAACGCTCTGTGAATTACTTAAAAAGGGACGTAAGTTCCAATGGAGCGGTAAAGAACAGAAGGCATTTGATTTTATAAAACAACAATTTATTAATACAATACAATTGCATCATCCTGACTTTAATAAGCCGTATTATTTACAAACAGATTGTTTCGGTGTGGGTATGGCCGGAGTACTATATCAGATAGATGATAATAATGAAATGAGAATTTTAGGCTATCATAGTAAAGCCTTAAAAGGCCCCGAATTAAATTGGTCTGTTACTGAACAAGAGTTTTATGCTGTAATAAGCTGCCTAAAGAAATTTGAAATATATTTGAGAGGCAGTAAAGTAATAATATTAACTGATCATAAAGCATTATTGTTTATTAAAATATGAAGTTATCAATGGTAGAGTAACCCGATGGATTTTGTATATAGAACAATTTAATTATGAAGTACAGCATATATCGGGTAGATGTAATATTGTTGCAGATGTGCTATCACGTTATCCTCCTGATGGCGATTTAATACAAGAGGATAAAATTAATAGCTTAGAAATTGCTTACACAGAAAGCGAACCGAATATTGAGCTGATAGAAAAATTAAAATCCTTATCAGTATATCAATTACAAGATTCGGAGTCGTTGGTTATTATTGAAAAGTTAAAGACATTAAATACTTCCACAATACAACAAAGTAATAAATTGAAACGGTATAGTTTGAAAAATGATATATTATATTACAAAACGAATTTAAAAGAAGTAATATATTTACCTAAAGCATTGAGACAAGATATTATAAATCAAGTACATGTCGAAATGGGTCATCAAGGACCCTATAAGGTAATTAAGTATGTGAGAGACAGATTCTTTTGGAAAGGCTTAACAAAAGATATTAAAAATCAATTAAGGGTTTGTCATGTATGTCAGTTATCTAAGAAAAGCAATATAACATATGTGGGTCCATGCAAATCTATAATAACAGAAAACATTGGCGATATAGTCATGGCAGACTTATATGGACCACTTGCATCAGGTACCTTTGGGTACACTTTCATATTTGTCATACAAGATTCATTCAGTAAATTTATCAAATTATATCCTTTAAAACAGTCAACAGCAAAGTCTGTTGTAACAAAAGTAAAGCATTTTGTTGAGATTATAAAACCCAAGGCAATAATGACAGATAATGGAAAACAGTTTATAAGTAATCACTGGAAACAATCAATGAGAGATTTAAATATAAAGCCAATATATACTACAGTTAGAAATCCTAGACCAAATACAACAGAGCGAGTAAATAAAGAGTTGAGCAGATTATTTAGGACGCTTTGTCATACTAACCACAAAGATTGGGCGTTAATATTGCCGAAATTAGAAGAATTGTATAATAATTCTTATCACAATAGTACAGGCTTTACGCCTTGTGAGATACTTTATGGTGAGTCTAATGAGATGTCTTTTGACAAAATAATTTCTAAAAGTAAAGACAAACATAATGTCGAGCAAATTAGACAACAAGTGCGTAAAAATTTAAAAGAAGCAAGTCGAATAAGAAACACAAAATTTGATAGGCGAAATAGATTAATAAAATATAACATTGGCGACTTAGTAAAAATTTCAAGATCTAGTAGATCAGATGCCGATAATAAAGTTATGAGTAAGTTCAATTTGGCATATGAAGGGCCTTATGTAATAGCAGCTGTACCATTTGACAATGTATATACCTTAGCAAATCCAGAGACAAATGAAATTAGAGGCATTTTCAATGCTATTCACTTATTAAAATATTTTAAATAATAATTTTATTTTATATAAATTATTAGTATAGTTAAATAAATATTGTAGCATGAAAGGGTCTTGTGGGTGGCCCATGAAATTATTGTTAAATTAATAGACTAAAATTATTAAAGTTATGAGCAAGATATTTGCTATATGATAGAAGAACGTAATTAATAATTAATGAAGAATTGTAAATATAGAACGTAAGATAATTTTGTAATCATTTTTATTAAATAAATATGGGAGCTGGGTCAGGGTGAATGGCTCAATCACATTTATCCTGTGTGGTACTCAACTGATCTCAACAAATATCCAACTGAATTGTATGCACAAAAAGTGTGACACTATTGAAATAATGTTTCAAAGATTTAAAGATAAATTAGTAAAATGAGAAATCGACAATTGACTGGAAACTTTATTAACAACACGATATACAATAACTTGAATTAAGATGTTATCACATTGTGATGTATGTGGTTGAAGGGGTGTTGGTGGCGGCCATTCCCTGGGGAAGGGGAAATTGATAACATATACTGTATTGTAACAGATTAAAAGAGGAAAGAACAGATATATAACAATTATTTGAGTGTAGAGTATATGCTCTCAAAATACTTAAATTTTATATTAACAACTCCACTATGTGGGTCATTAACATAAAATTTGGGGGTGGATTGTGACGCCTCATAATTATTATTAATAAATAATAATTAAATTCAATGTAAAGGCATTTAAAAATGTCTTAGAAATTATATTTTAAACAATTAAAATGTTTAAAATTAAGTATAAAGTTCAAATATGTTCATTGGGAATATTGAATATTATAGTATAGTTAACGCATAAATTGTCTCTAAAAAATCTCTAAATTTATTAAAATCTTGTTTAAGATATTCAAAATATATTAAATTATATAAATACAAGTCGATTATATTACAATAATAAGGATAAATAACATTTGTAATATAATAGACAAAATGGATAAAAAAAATTTTAAGTTGAAGAAGGTGTTCTTGTATTAGTAAGGGGCGTTGCCGGAGACACATACCCAAGGTTATACATATATATGGGGTGGTCGGCTGACCGACTGCTAGTACTAATGTTGCACAATGACTAGTCCTATATTAGGGACTTATGATAGTAAGGTCTAACGAACCAAAGCATTAATATAGAAGGTCTTTATGATGCATAAGCATTATGATAGCAGAGTTATGACTTGAAGTCCCATATGAATAAGACATACAATAGTATGGTCTATGAAATAAAACAAATATGTTGAAGGTCTCAAATATGTAATAGCATTATATTGAAAGAATTGGGACTTGAAAAGGATTATTATAGTGGCGTGTAGATTGTTTCACAGCATCCGAGACCGAGGTAAACTTGGACTCGCTAATCGATGTGTCCTTGACATATCATCTTAGTGCCGGTGGTAAGCGGGTTTGTTGTAGCAATACGACTTGCCCGTGGACATCGCACAACCCTACCGTTTGTGGGCGGCGTCTTAACGCAGCGTAGCGTTATGATACGTCGGCTATCTTTCGGATTAGGGTGAGTGTGTTTGGTAGTACTTTTAAGTGCAGCAAGCATACTCAACTTCATGTCTTAGTGCAATAGCGCTATGATACGTGGAGTTTTGGCTACTGACGTCTTAGTACCGTGCTACTATGATACGTTGGTGGTATTTTTAGTTAACAACATTATCAATTTTGTTACCAAAGTCGATAGGGATCATGTGGGTGTGTTGTGAGGGGGCGCCATCCGTATGATAGTTGCATTGATGCTTATTGCTACTTGCAGTATTGCATCTTGTGATGGATCTGCGGGTGTGCTGCACCTGATTCGACGCATCTTGTGGTTCTGGTCGATGGAGGTATGCGGGTGGTGATGTCTACTGGGACTGTATGGGGGACCTTGGGATGGTGTAAGCCCGACGATAGTCGTATTGATGCTTGTTGCATTCTGCAGCATTGCGTCTCTGCGATGGTTGTTTGGCGGGTCGCTCTTCTCAATGGCGCTCTCTGCATCTTGGTTTAATTCACAACCCAAGTAGCTTTGCCCAAGTCGGGTCCCTTCATAGCGGGGCTGCAGACTGTCTGCCCTCCATGATGTTTTATATAACAACATATTAATATATCTCTATAAAGTTCCCACCTTTGAAAGATTGAAGGCAACTTGTTGGTGGGTGAGACAAACATGATCGAAAAATGCATATACTCAACGTCAGTGACACAAACCCTTTCTGATGGCGAATTATTACTAATATCTTATAACTGCCTATTGGCTATATCTGCCATTGTATTGGTTGGTGGAGCATATGTGTCGACCTCATGCGGGTGGTAGCTGGAGGGAGAATCTGAGGAGGCTCTCAAGGCTGCGGCCGAAAGCCGCGCAACGTGGGACCCCATTCCCTTGAGGTGAGCGGTAGACTCATGACACGCTCTGCGGTCAATTGGCCGTGCTGACCATGCAATTGGTGGTGATGCCTTACACTTACATCACGTCTGCAGGAACGGCGGTCTGGCAGGTGGTGGCGCTCACGGACGGCTTTTTATGGCCAGTGTGCCTATTGTTGCCTAACCCGTGTGACGTAAATTCACTGTGGCTGGATTTGATCGTATCCTGTATGGCGTTTACACGCACTGACATGCGCGACTTCGGTCGATGTTTGTGCTTACGCACTATCAAGGGGCCAAGTCCTCTTTTACTGGTTCGCCAGTTATTTTGCTGTGGACTACGGTCCAGTTCCCAAATTTGCGTACCCTTCGGGGGGAGCGCATTAAAATGGTTGGCGCTCACCGTGCGCGGCGTGTGCGGAGCCGTGTACCTCCTCCACATTTTTATAAATGTGGAAGAGCGAAGCCCTTGTATCTGGTATTTGATATAAATATTGTGAGCCTTTTCCAAGCGAGAAGGGATTAATTAATAAGGAATTGACTGTTGTGAACCTGATACAAGTGGAATAAGGACAATTTATTGTTCTTAACTTTTATTTGAGCTCTGTCTTCGTGAACGGGGTTCTTTAGCTTATAAGACACTACCAACAGCTTTCGATTGCTCTCGCAAATATTCATTCTTCCAAGATACACCTAAAAGAACTAAGTTACTATATAAACACAACGTAAATAAGGGTCCTAACTAAGACGATCACGCCATAAATTCATTATACGGCCTATATTTGAACCTTTAGAAAGATCAATGTATGATTAATATACTGGTCACGTAAGTTAGATATATTTGTATAACTTATAGAAATAGATTCTAAGGAAATAAAGGTATAAATATATATAGAAAGAGTGAAGAGATGAGAAAGGGGGGGGGGGGGGTCGTTACAATTTCATCAGAATTTTGAATAAGAAAATTTGAAGACGGCGTAAGTGCGTATTGAACGAACGAGGAACGCAGACTCCATAAATCATTTATGTAAATTGACTCCGCAAATTCTGAGTTTTAGGTAGTATTTTCATAATATAAACATGCAAAATATGGTTATCGTCAAAACCGTTACCGTTATATTCACTTGGAGATTTTTTTCAACCTATAAAAACATTTATTATAAAAATGTTACACACAAGTAAATTTTATCACGTGTATAACATTTTTATAATAAAGGTTTAATTTCCGTGATCTTGCCATAAATCTGTGCTTATTAGCTCTTCAGGAAGACTTAACAGCAGTAGGCGGTAAATCACTCTGTGAATATGGTTTGCCAACACCAACCTCAGTCGGAGAGGTTACCAATAGGGAATATTCTGCAGAGATTGGTTACAACTCAATGGAACTGCTGGCAACATTAGAAAACGGTGTCCCAATGATGACTGCAGAACAACGTTCAGTCTATGATCGCGTGTGCGAGAGTGTTCAGAATAATTTGGGAACAATATGGTTTTTAGATGCACCTGGAGGAACTGGGAGATCCTTTTTGACTAAATTAATATTAGCTTATGTTCGAAATCAGCGTAAAATTGCTCTTGCCGTGGCTTCATCAGGTATAGCTGCAACATTACTACCAGGAGGTAAAACTGCTCACACTATGTTTAAAATACCAATTGATTTAGATCGCACGGAAAGGCCAACCTGTAGTATTTCAAGAAATAGCGACAAAGATAAGGCATTACGTGAGTGTAATTTAATCATATGGGATGAATGTACGATGGCCCACCGAAAAGGAGTAGAAGCGGTTGACAGAACTTTAAGGGATATAAGACAAAATGATCGACTATTGAGCGGTATCACGGTTTTATTTTGTGGTGATTTCCGACAAACCTTACCGGTAATACCACGGGGAATCCAAGCTGATGAGGTTAGGGCTTGCCTAAAAAGCTCTTATTTGTGGCGTGATATACAATCGGTACATTTGACTATAAACATGCGAGTGAGAACGACAGGGGGAAAGCAAAGTTTATAGTTCAATAAATAGAATGGCCATTGAACAAAACGCCACTAATTACCCGATAGAATTTTTAAATTCTTTAAAAATGCCCGGACTTCCTTCTCAAGAAATTTGTTTAAAAATTGGCATTCCGATTATTCTGCTTCGAAATTTTAGACCACCACAGCTTTGCAATGGAACTCGGCTAAGTTGCAACAAAATATAATCGAGGCTCAAATTTTAACAGGTTGCGGTGCAGGAGTAACCGTCTTTATTCCCAGAATTCCCATAATACCAAATAATTTTCCATTCCAATTTAAAAGAACGCAATTCCCAGTATCATAGTGTTATGCAATGACAATTAATAAGGCTCAAGGGCAGACTTTTCGTGTTGCTGGAGTAGATCTCGGTGTCAGTTTTTTCTCGCATGGTCAGTTGTATGTCGCTCTTTCCCGGGTTAGCAGTTCTAGAAATCTTAATGTTCACGTGCCGGACGGGTCAACTTTCAACATAGTTTATCCGGAAGCTTTGAGCTGAAGTATTTTTATTAAGCCTCATGTGAACTTGATCTAAAAAATATTACCAATATATTAACTTAATAACACACAAGGAGTTACACTCCATCCAAAGCCCAGCGACACTATAACATATATAGGAATGACGTCTTAGCAAAATTTGTTTAGTGTGATGGGCATTTCCTGTTGACTTACAAAAATGAAAGATCTAGAACGTCTCGAATCGTCTCGCGAATCACGTTGTTTTCCCGTCCCCGGGCTCTTAGAATTCAACATAAGACGTTTTAGATCTTCGATTTTGACGACCCCGTTGTCGCTGGCATAAGCAACAGGATCCGCGTACGAAGTCGCGGGCAGAAGCTAGTCATTAAATAAAATTGCAATTTAATATCCCCTTTTTGACTTCTTGTTTTGTATTTATTAAGATAATTATTATTCATAATCCAGAAATGGATTAGGTAGTAGATAACTGGCATTACATTTTCTTAAGATGTCGATATTATCATAAAATGGCTAATCTTTGCCGTCAAGTCATCCAAAATTTCATTTTGGAAATGTAAAAAATTTGATAAATTTTAGCCTTTTTCACGAAGCTAACATTCAGGTAGGCATAAAATAATCCGCCTAATTATAATAAACATATCATTATGTATGCTCGATTTCAAAATATAAAAGAATTGGAGAAAAAGATTACCTGCGAATGAATTCGCGGGCACAGCTAGTTTTTATAATAAAGGTTTAATTTCTTCTAATTTTTCCATCTCATTGTCATCATTATTCTTTCCAGTAATTTTGATAAATCCTAAGGTTAGAAATGAGAGGAGGCCTGTGCCCAGCAGTGGGACGTATATAGGCTGCAACTTTACTTAACTTTTTTTAGGTTAGAGTAGAGCATGAAGGTCACATATAATAACGTGTAGGTTATCCTACACAAACTACTAATATTTTGTGTATATTTTGCGTCTGCCTCGATGATTTGGTGGCCGTTAACGTGATTGCATGAGGTCCTGGGTTCGGATTCAGGGACGTGCTAACAAAAATCAATTATTGTGATTTTTCTGTCCAGAAGTTCTCGGTAGCAGCTCTAAATCAGGAAGTTGGCGGTGTTTCACCGCCGTCCCTAGGAAAGCACGTAACGCCGTTGGTCCTGCTCGTAATCTCTCTCTGGTCGTGCCTGTTTGCCGTTCCATCGGACTACGAGAATGAGGGAATAGAGAGTGCATCTGTGTTTGCTGGGGTACACTCGTACACTCTATTCCTTCCCTGCGCAGATGGCTAGACTCCGTTGAGAATTTTATATTTTGTGTGACACACACATTCGTCAGAACAGCCTCAAAATCTTCAGTTTTTTAGTGTCTAAAATTAGTATATACTTATTTAGAAATGTATTTAAAAAAGTCGACGTTATTTAATTTCAAATATTATAAAATTAAGTATTATTCATGATAATAATTGACTGGTAATATTAAGCTTGGTATGAAATAGACATTGCAATACATTAGTAAAAATAAAAATTCCAATGACATCTATACTTCATATACTTACAAGTGAAGTAGAGAATGCAATTTCATGCAAAATTCTTACGCTGCAGACGAGGGAAAGCCAAGTAAATTTATATTTTGCAATGGCGCTAAGGATAAATTGTAGATATTTTAAAGTAAAATACGATACAGTTTACTCGAACTACTGAATGTTTTATCTGGTCTGCATAATAATATTCTATTTAAATAAAAGCAATAGAACTACAGGTAAATTTGAATCGACACGTTCAGTTAGAATGTAGAATGTTCTTTTATTCTCAAAAAAAAAATCTGAAAATTTATCTACTTCCTCTTATCAGGCTGTGGAATTTTACTTCAACGAAGTCAGATAGGTTTAGGGATGCTATTTGTTATCATACCACGTTAGTACATACCCAAATAAATTGTACTCGTATTAATGTGCATGCAGTCTCAATTTCAGTCGTTATCAAAAGACCTCTGCGTACATTCTCTCTTCATAATCTCCGACATAGATTAAGAAAATAAAATACGGCCTTATAAGATATACAGGAAATCGCTGGTTTTAATTTGCTCGGGACCCTAATTTGTGGCTTTTTTGAGGAAGAAATATTTTTTTTTATAGGATAAGGACGACAAACGAGCACACAGTCATCTGAAGGTAAGTGATTGCTGCGGCCCACCGACATCTACGTCTATCCTCGATTACGAACCAAAATGCAGAAGCATTGTTACCCTTGGAAAGTAAGATGGAGTGCCTCGTTTTCATTGAAAAGGGTCTCCGGTTCTCTACACTCACCGTGCGAAACACAGCAGCGTTAAGCTGCTATTTTACGCTGGTATTCTGTGAGAGCTTGGTGCTTCCCCGGTCGAGCCGACCCATTCGTGTGCTACAACTATACTACTAATATAGCTGCAACATAGCTTTACCATGTAAAATATATATTCCGCAGTAGACTTGTGGGACTGTAATCATTTTGATGATGATGACGTTGTTTGCTACAATATTATAAAGGATGTCATAGAGAAAGTTTAACTGAAATAGTAAGAGTGCTTCTATCTTTCGTATCGGTCGGGGTTTTCATATATAATACTACCAATTAGCCCCGACTTCGGACTGTTGATTTTTCGATCTCAACAACAGCGCCACCTATCGGGTTCAATTGTGAATCTAAGCCAGGGACCCAATAAAACACACAACAAATGCGTGAGTGTCGTGGAATACTCGGTTGGAACGTAGTTCCTTGCGTAGTATATTATTTATGATAAATGTAGGTATTATATTATTAATTAACAAATACAAATAAATGAATTACTAGCGTCTATTAAAATGAAGCAAGCAACATCATGGTTTGACGACACGGTGCATTTATTATAGCAACCCAGTAAAGTACGGTACAGTACCCAAAATCATCTCAGACCTAGGCGTTTTCGCTATTGATTAGTACTGGGTACAAAATAGGTGTTGCTTTTAAGTAATATAAATGTTTGACATTTAAGATCAAATTAAAAATATGCACAGCCTAGTTGTTAGAGTTTCAAAATATACTAATGTACAATTGAATGCAAACGTTTGTTGTTTCTTCTGAAACTCAACTAGTACTACATTTATAAGGCTTTTTTTACATACATAAAGTGCAAAACTTCATGGAAAGTCCATTAATATAAGAGATTCGTTAATATAAGAGAGGGCAAACAAGCATGTAGTTCACTTGATCGTAAGTGCCTACCACTGCCCCTGAATAAATGCAACACCAGAGAAATTGCAGATGCGTTCAAAGAGAAGGCTTTTCTCTTGGAAGTCCCTAAGTTATATCGGTCCGGAAAAGTACCGTCTGGTGGTAGCCGATTCCATAAGGGAATTTTGCGCGAGGGAGAAAACTTCTTGTAAATTGCACAGCGGTGGACCACCAATCATCCAGATGCTATGGACGTTATTGATAAAATTTCACTTTTATTTAAATTAATAGTGAAAATTAACCGTAGAGGCGGTGTAAAAATACACACTACCCCATTTCGTGGGTGTCATAAGGGGCGACAAGAGGAAAACTGAAACGGAAAATGAACATAAGTATGTTCCTAATAATATTTTATAACTCAAAATTATAAAAAGTGCGGTTGCAAATCGTGGCCATCCCTGCCAAATGTGGCAACATTGTCAAAATCCATATGACTAGATCTACATCCAACTATATGACAGAATGGGGGTGGCTTTTTTCAAAGGTAAATGGGTAATAAAATTTTAAAACAAAATTTTGTAACAACTTTTAACCTAACTTTAATATTAACTAACAGGTTTATTGTTAAAAGTTTGTAAACCAAGATAAAGCTTTGTTAGGCAAGATGAAGCTCAGTTAGATCTCTGTGTATCCGCAGCTATGAGTTATTGCATAATTTGTTCCGCAAGGTTTCTTATGTGAAAGCGGCCCGTAATTTGTGGCTTGATGTTCGAGCATTTGCGAAGTTAGAAAAAAGTAAATCACATAAGACCGCTCTGTTATCGCTTCGAATAGAGAATTTATTTTAATAAAATTAGTAAAGCTATAATAATTAAAGGTATTGTTTAACTGGACTGAATTGGTACATATAGAAAATATTCCCATAATGGCGTTTACACTCCTAGGTTTCTGTCCATCATCATCACTTTATTACAGCTCATCGCATGCCTACTGCTGAATAAAGGACATCCTTTTAACTGATACAAATCAAGGTCCTGAGTCTTTTTTTTATAGGATAGGGTGACAAACGAGCATACAGTCCACCTGATGGTAAGTGGCTGCTGTGGCCCATAGACATCTACATTTATCCTCGTTTGCAAATCAAAATGCAGATACGTTGTCACCCGTGAGGACTAAGGTGGAATGCCTCTTTTCCAGCAAAAAGGGTCTCCGGTTCTCTACACTCACCATACGAAACACAGCAGTGTTAAGCTGCTATTTGACGCTGGGTATTCTGTGAGAGCGTGGTCCTTCCCCGGTCGAGTCGACCCATTCGTGCTACAACTATACTACAAATATAGCTGCAGCTTGGCTCTACCACGTATAGCCACCAGCAGGGAGTCCGAATTGAGTAATTGAGTCACCTCAATTCCGACTTCCTGCTAAAATATTTTGAGTGTATCATTTTTTGCGTTCATGTGTGTGAGTGCTAAAGTAGCACTCGTTACAAAAAGTATCGAGACAGAACTCGAGTCATTGGCTATCTGATCCAGAATTAAGTATTCGTTCAGGAACTCGAAAACTTCATTTAATTAAGGTACCCTTAAAATTTTATATACAAAACGGTTTTCAAAGTAACAAGTAAAACAAAAAGAAAATAAGGCTCTATTCTCAGATGGTATAGGCCGAGTTGGGAATATAGCTGTCTTAGATTATTGATAGGTCTTCGCCCGCTCAGACTAGATACCGCCGGCGTTCTTGTAAAATGCGGCAACAAATACTACGCTGAAATCGGCGTACCCGACCCAGTCGCGTTGCAAGCGACAAGTGATGTGGACGTACCGAATGTTTTATTAAATTTTTATCATAATCCGAGGTGAAATACCAGCTTGCGTAGTAATACTGTGTAAAAATAATACTATAAGAATTAGAAAGATACTGGGATCACATACTATCAGTCAGTATCATACAATTTCGAAATTTCAACATAAAATAACACTAGCCATAAATAAGTTACAAAATATGAATGAGGTCATTCAGTGTTGCCGCGTGTACGAAAATAAAGTTTCCCGTGGCTGACATTTTTATATGTGAATTTATTGTAACTATATTTTATAATATAATATATTTAAGTTATTATATTAATTCCATATTATTTAATGTTTATTTTTGTAGTATTGCTCAAATGACCTAATATTTATACGTTGTTTTATTAATTGTTATTTTTATTATTATTGTTGTTAGTTTTATTAATTGTTATTTTTATTATTGAAACATTATTTCCGTTCATAAGGGCTCCGTACCCAGAGAGTGTCAACGGGACCTAAGTTTCAACTATCGTTCCGCCTGTCTGTCAGCAGGCTGTATTATATGAACCGTAATACGTAGATACTTGAAATTTTCACAGAATGTGTATTGGCTAATTGTTTCGCTGCTATAACTACATATAATAAAAATAAAATAAAATATTAAACGATCCCTAAATCACGTTTCTTGTATGAAGGCCATAGAAGAAACGTGATTTTTTCTGTATTGATATGTGTTTTGTTTACAGACTGCAGCGAAACCTGGATTAACATGCAATAAACCTAGCAAGCTGACAGCATAGCAAAGTGGCGAAGCAATCAGCTTTGTAGCGGTTTCTAACGGAAAAAAATTTCAAAATAGGAGGTTCAGATGCCTGGGTGATCAGTAATCGATTGCTGAAAACAGAATTTGAAAATTCAAAACCGTTCTCGAGATAATCGTGGGACAGACGGACAGACGGACGGACAGATAGACAGATGGATAGACGGACAGACGGACAGACATCGTGAAATCAATAAGCGTCTTCGCAAGCTTCGCCACTTAATAAAACTTTAAAACAAAAATGTCTTGAATTTGTATGTAAAATACGAACCAACTTTTTCCCCGACCTTATATACTAAGTAAAAATGTAACAAAATAGTACTCAATAACTTAGGGCATGATTTTGCCCGTAAACATGAATAACTTTATTATGGGATCATCTTCGAAATTTTCAATCTATACATGGCAGAGCCATACTGCAGTTATATTAGTGGTATACTTGTAGCACGAATGGGACGGCTAGACCAGGGAAGGACCACGCTCTCACAGAATACTGGTGTGAAATACTGGGTAGATACTGTAGAGAACCGGAGACCCTTTTTACTGGAAACGAGGCATTCTATCTTAGTCCTCAGGGGTTGTAACGCATCTGCATTTTGATTCTTAACCGAAGATAGATGTAGATGTCTATGAGCCACAGCAACCACTTACCATCAGATGGACTGTGTGCTCGTTTGTCACCCTGATCCTGTAAAAAAATCTCAAAATCAGTTATTCCATACAGAATTTCGTACAAACTTGTTCAAAATGTTTGGAAGACCTGATTTTTCTTGCGATTTCGAAGATAGATCTATAGTAAGAGTTGTTCATATTGACGCGTAGAATAGAAATAGAAAGCACTATTTTGGTTACACCATATAACATATAACTATTTTTTTTAAATAATTTGTGAATATTACATCATACAGTCAGACATTTCAATATATAAAAAACTGATAAAAATGAGGCCTTATCATTTATATGACATTTATTCAGAAGAAAAACTTATGCATAATATACACAAATATATTGATACATTCGCTATTAATAAATTATTAATTTTTAAGTATTTCTCGTCTACATTCATAACTATGAACTTAACTACTAAGTATGGCTTAAAATAAATTTTCCCGTTAATCGGGTAATAGTTAAGCTGCTGGCATATACAATTTTTCACGCACACTAGCATCCTTGCAATTGTCTTATACACACTACAATATTGAGATGCCGCATTCACGGAGCTGTCATTTTCAAGTAGTGCGGTATCTAGTCAGAGCGCGCGATGACCTATTATTAATCTAAATCTAAATTAATAAGAGGTTTTTTTCGAAACAGTGGTAATTATACAAAAGAGTGACTTTCAATAAGTATTATTTATAATCTATATTGAATAAAAAAGTTTCTGTTTCTGTTTCTATGATAGGTGTGTTCCGTCAATCGGCAAATAACGGCAGCATGCATTACAAAACTGACTTTACGTTATAAAGTGTATAAGCTCTGAAGTACTGGGTTCAGTATTCGAGTAATATGAATCTTTACTCGAGGTTTAGGCTTACGAATATATATATATATATATTTGAGAAATTGATTACACAAGTATGCATGTGAGAATAATATATCTCAAGCAGAACATTATGGAGACTGACCTATAAAGATAGCGTTGTCAAAAAATGTCAGTACAAAATAGATGTGCAGCTCTGCTGTTATTTATGGTAGTTGACAAGGACTTGTGACACAATTATGCACGGTTGCCTCAAAAGTGCCTTTGGGGCCTTTACGTATAAATTCCATTTAAAGTCTGTCAAACGATTTGACCGGTATTAGGCGACATTTGAAATCGTGAAAATTCATCGCGCTGAAATGCTACCGACGACAACCGACGCTGATCTATTTATCAATAAAACACGATTGCGATTCCTGTTTCAATTTAGATTTCTAAAAAAATTTATAGGAAAATTTAAAATTGGAACATTGGTCATTTTACTTGTAAATAATAGTATTTTCAAAACAACTTATAATTAGCCAGTGACTCATACAACCAAAAAATAATAGCAAAAATTTCTGCGAGCTAAATAATCAACATATCCATCAACAAGTATACCTTAGTTATACTTATTGAAGGGTGGGAAACTACGGATGTTATGTAAATTATTTATTGAGTACGCATGGAAATATATAGAAACGACCTTTTGCTATCAGGTGTGCCGACTGTTTATTAAAATTACTTTTCTTAAAATATATAGAATATTAAAAAAAAATATTCATAAAAAGACGAGGACCTGTGCCCAAAGTGAAATAATACTTTGTTCACATTTATTTCATCTTGCAAAGAATGTTTAAGATATTACCTAACCATCAAGCGGTGGCATTTAAATGAGGAAAACTTTTCTTTGGTAATAAAATTTTTCCACATATAACACATATACTCCCTTAAATATTTGCTAAATTCATTGCTAAAATTAATCATGTAAGAGAAAAGCGATGAAATTTTTCCAGAAACCTCTCTAGCGAAATAAGGCGTTAGGTGATTTTAGAAAATAACCAGAAGCGCTATTGAAAATTATAGACCACAAGTAGCTAGGTATGGTTGTAGCACGAATGGGTCAGCTCGACCGGGGAAGGACCTCGTTTACACGTATAAAAATGGCAAAAGTAATATATTACTGCGTAAATCAGACGTAACCCAACAAATCAAATTTTAAGAAATATTACTGCGTAATATAATGGATTCAATGTAAGCCGAATATAAATAGCTTTTGTAATACACTCGGCGTCAAAAAAATCGCACATCCGAAAAAAATAATTTAAATACTATTTTAACACAATAGGCCAATGGCAATGTTGTGGTTTGAGGGTATCATTCGAAAGGTAATTTCATTAGCTTTCAGTAATTTTAATTGAATTTTACTTTTATAACGAGACGAAAGAGAAATTAAAGAAAAGACAGGGTATGTACAAATTTGCAATTTAATAATTTAAAAAAAAAACTTAATAAATACAAAAAAAGTGGTTGGAGCTGGATCTCGAGCTCGCACGCGCCGTTTTAGGTCATCCCAGAGATGTTCTATTGGGTTAAGGTCTGGACTTCGTGCTGGCCAATGCATAACAGGGATATCGACCTCCTGTAAATAATCCCGTACAATAGCCGCGGTGTGGCAACGAGCATTATCATGCATTAACATGAATCCATCACCGACATAACCAGCATACGGGACCACATGTTCATCCAGGATTTCAGTAATGTACCAACCAGCATTTAATGACCCTTGCCCACGGCCACCCCGAGTCCGGGAAACGCACACAAGTTCCGTTTTCTGGTCGACGGAAATGCCGCCCCAAAACATACACGAGCCACCCTCGTATTCGACGGATTCTTCGAAGCAGGGTTGTGTGAACCTCTCCCCCTGTCTTTTGTAGACCCTTCTACGTCTTTCATTGCAGAAGAGACAGACCCTCGTCTCATCAGAGAAGAGTACGGTCCGCCAATGTTCTAGAGTCTACTCGCAATGATTGCGAGCAAACTCTAGGCGATCTCTGCGATGCTGTGCAGTAAGTTTTGGACCTTTAGCAGGTCCATGGGCTGTTAAACTCTTTTCGTGTAACCTTCTTCTTATCGTAGAAACACTCACAGATGTTCTCCGAGTTGATCGAAGCTGTTGTTGCAACTCAATAGCAATTGTAAAACGGTTTCGTAAAGATGTCGTAACGATGAAACGGTCATCTCTTTCTGATGTGCACCGTTTTCTTCCAGATCCCGGTTTTCTAACATAACCAATAGTCTGCTGAAAACGTTGGAATACCCGTCGAACTGAAAAACGGGACAGGTTCAACTGTCGAGCAACGTCACACTGCCGCATCCCCGACTGCAATAGGGCAATCACTCGAGCGGCTTCTTCAGAGCTGGTGTCCATCTTTACTTGTTCTTACTTAGGTTACTTGTTCACGTGTGTTCACTGCAAAGTTTAAATTACGACTGACCCATATTTCATCCAGATCGACCCTTTTATACCCTTTTTAGGTGGTGTAACTAGCGTCCTTACTAACGAGCATTTGACAGTGTTTATTTTTGACGCTCTATAATGATAAATATTTTAATGATTTCATGATTTTTTTTATTAATAATGTAAAGCTATTCAAATACCCATTTCACACATACCAATATTTATATAAATATAATTCGTTTCTAGCCATTACAGTCATTTTTCGCGCAAACTCAGAGAGGTGCGATTTTTGTGACGCTGAGTGTATTATTTTTGTACCTCTACGTGTAATCAAGTTATAAATTGCGCACAATATGCATTTGTAACAAAGAATTTTATTTAACGTCATCTGCCCTTAAAGCAAACCAAAACTCACTAGTGAAATTAATACATATACGTAGCCTTATTAAATGTTACGTCTTACATGATGTGACCAGGATTAAGAAAGGAATGCTACGGTGGTGTGATCATGTTGAAAGAATGAATGCAGAATGTATGATAAAGAAAATTTACGTTGCAGAAATGGCAGTGTCACCAAGAAACACCCTAGGTGGAACGACTAAATTGGCGATATATTGGAGATGAGCCTCGGAAACTGTGCCAACCGTCTGCCAACGCGTGCCTAACAAGGCCACTATGGCAAATATCCCCTTTATAGGGTTGGCCTACGTTTAAGTTAAGCAGTGGAGTTTTGGTGGGCTGTAACGGTCATATAATATATATTATTTATTGTAGGTTACCTGAGCGAGGAGATTGAAATATTATATTTATCTCGAGGGTGAATCCTATCCTCTCTAATCTATCCAAAAGTTTTATTAATTTTTTATTTTTATATTATAGGATAGGGTGACAAACGAGTACACATTCCACCTGATGGTAAGTGGTTGTTGTGGCCCATAGACATCCACACCCATCCTCGTTTGCGAATCAAAATGCAGATGCGTTGTCACCCGTGAGGACTAAGATGGAATGCCTCGTTTCCAGTAAAAAGGGTCTCCGGTGTAGAAACACTCAACATACGAAACATAGCAGTGTTAAGCTGCTATTTTACGCTGGTATTCTGTGAGAGCGTGGTCCTTCTCCGGTGAGCCGATCCATTCGTGTTACAACTATACTAATAATATAGCTGCAGCATGGCTCTACCACGTAAAAATACAAAATTTCACCACTTTTTTTGTGGTAAGACTCCAAATGAAGGATTTTTTTTCAATATGTTCTTTGGATAGTATTTCTGGATAGAAGCGCTATCGAATGTAAGCTACTCGTATGGTTTTAGAGACGCATGCATAGTTTTTTTCAAACAAAGATTTAACTGAAATTTCATGTTTTGCTTATTTTTTCCCTAAGTTTAACCTAACGTGGTGTAAAAAAAATACGGTCACCTGAGTGCCAAATTAAGAAAAAACATGCCTGTTTCATTGAGATTCCAATATAGTATAATTCAATGTATTTCCAGCATTTAATGTTAAAGAAATTCTTATTACAATGGGTCAAAGGCCTAGTTTAATGTAAACCTTGTTTTTTAAAATAGTTTGGAACAACGGCCTGCATAGGCCATTGAATTCGCAGAACCTATCCCTCTGCCAGGTAGAGAATATAATTCTTGGAATAGATCGGTTACTTACACTAGCGACAATAAACCGACGGTAATTATATCCTGCTCTTTCATGCCATGAGTGAAAAAGAACGACAAATTAGTGACCCACTCGTGTAACAGAATTCCTTTTCATATTTGTGGTTTGTGGGCTAAGTGCTTTTTTAAGTCAGTGTGCTATCATACTACTCCTGTGCAACATTGTTTTACCCTGCTTTAGATTGAAATTCATCGATTTGTGCTGTGATCTTGGACTTGATTTTGCCTATCGATTTGGACTTTTTAATTTGGTGTAACCACTTTGTGCTGTGACTTCGGACTTGATTTGCTTCGTGATTTGGATTTTCTATTAACTGCAATGCCTCAGCTATACACTAGTTTTGACTATGCCCAAATGCATTTAATCTACGTCGAGTGTGGTGGTAACGCCAAACGAGCTGCAACACTATCGGGAAAGATTCCCTAATGCACGCCATCCCGATTACCGAGTGTTTACTCGCGTGCATAATACATTCATGGAAGGCAGAATACCTGGAACTGGTATCGGCGGAACGAGCTCCGGGAGGCCACGAGTACACAATGAAGAGGATGTACATGATGAAATCGCAGCTCATCCGACCACCTCTGTGCGCACCATAGCAAGACACACAGGCATATCGGCTAGAATAATGCATAGGATATTAAAACGAGAAAATTTACACCCATTTCATTATCAGTGCGTCCAATAATGATTTCTTATATTTACGCAAACACTACACATTTAAATAAAACTAATTTTAGGGATTTTATCGCGTATATTAACTTATGGTTGCTGGAATGTGCTCGAAACGTCGGGAATATAAAATAAGTGCGATAAAATCCGTAAAATTAGTTTTATTTAAAAGCGCGTTCAATATTTGCTGCCAAGAGACTATCCTGCAAGAGTTGAATTCTGCCAAAACATGCTAAAAAAATTGAATAATGATCCCGAATTCTTCGATTAAATTCTGTGGAGCGACGAGTCCACGTGCAAAAAATACGGATATTTTAATACGCACAATCTGCACAGTTGGTAGCTCAACAACCCTCATTTGGTGAGAGAAGACGGGTCCCAGTATCAATTTAAAATAAATCTTTAGACTGGGCTCCTAAACGGCAACATCATAGGTCCATTCGAATTACTAGGAACATTGACCGCAGAGAGCTATTTGCATTTTTTAAAACACGATCTCCCCACCTTATTGGAAAACGATTCGTTAGAAGACAGAAGAAGAATGTGGCTGCAGCACGATTTTTGCCCCGCCCATTACGCCCGTAGTGTTCGAGACTATCTCGACTAAATGTATCCCAGAAAATGGATCGGGCGATTAGGGACAATTTTGTGGCCCCCACGATCACCGGACCTTAACCCACTCGACTTTTTTACTGGATATCCTCAAAGAGAAGGTCTACAGAGATCGTATTACCTCAGTGGACCAGCTACGGGAGGGTGTGCAAATGACTGCACAAAAAATTACTGAAATGAGACATGCATTCATTAGATATAGGTGTAGAGCATGTATTAGAGCTAATGGTGGCCACTTTGAACACATTTTGTAAAATTTTATTTAATAAAACGATATTTTAAAATTGTTATTTTCCCTCGTTTTCCTTCATTATTAAATCCCACAGTTATGAAATCAATATTTTTAACTTAATTTTAAGTAACAAAGTAAATTTTAGCACTATTATAATAGGAATTTATTTTGTATTAAATGCTGAAATACAGTGAGTTATACCATTTCGGAATCTCAATAAACCAGGCATGTTTTTTCTTAATTTGGCACTCAGGTGACCATGTTTTTTTACACCACGTTAGGTTCAACTTAGGATAAAAAATAGGCAAATCATGAAATTTGAGTTAGATCTTTGTTTAAAAAAAAACTATGCTTGCGCCCCTAAAATCATAATTTACATTTGATAGCGCTTCTATCCGGGAATACTACCCAAAAAATAGATTGAAAGAATTCCTTCATTTGAAGTCTTGCAACGAAAAAAATTGGCAAAGGCTGTAATTTTTTTCAGTTATCGAAAATGTCGAATTGTCTTTAAAACCGAGGGACTTTTACTAAACATGATACATATTTTTCTGAACCGCCACAACGTCCTCTACCCGCAGGTACCATATTATCCATTCATTACGCCACATCCTGTATAGTATATTAAGTGTAGGATTATATTATATATTGCAATCTGTATTTAGTATTCTCCTTTAGCTATGAATTGAATTAGTTCGCAACATAGCGATGTAAATTTCCGATTTGCATAAAGCTATTTGCATTAGTGCATTGTATTGCTTGATTCAATAAATTGATTATTTCAGTTTATCAGAATATGTCTACAAACTAAGTAATTTATTATATATTTTTATCCGAGCTATGGTAGCCGAAGGGATAAAGCGGTCGCTGTTAGTTTCACAGTACACAAGTAACTGGTTACGACCTGGTTCGTTTTCCACCGGAATGTTTGGCGGTGAAGGAAAACCGTTACCGTTACAACCCAATAAAGTCCACTGCTAAACATAGTTAGGCCTCCCCATAGATTGCCTCAAGGGATAATTTCCATAGTTGCCTCGATTTGCAAGGGGGCTTGCAACCGCATTTTTTTGTTTTATAGTCTTTATTAGGAATACGCTGCTGCCAATCTTCAAATTTGTTTTCCTCTGCCACGTCTTACAACATTTACAGGATGGTATGGGGTAGTGGATATTCTTACACCGCCAATAGAAAATCGCCACGTTCGAAAATTCAAAAAGTATACTTACTTATTTATTTTTGTGAATAAAATTCAACCGAATGTATGTTACAAGTTGACATTTTTGATGGATATTTAATTTGATAATAATGAAATAACAAACGAACTTATCGTCAATTAGCCGTGGTAGTTTAAGGCCTGCTACTTGCTGTAAATTTCACAGTACGCGAGCAACCAGCATTAATGAAAACATTCAGAGCTGATACCACACGTGCTTGGCGGTTAAGGGAAGTAAGTACTATGGAGAAACCTACATATCTGAGAAATCGAAGAAAAATATTTTGAGGACATATGAAATCCGCTAAAACGCGTTGATTTGACGCTGTGGGCGCTTCCTTGCTCTAAGAGCCCTCTCAGAAATGTGGAGAAACCTGTAGCCAGGAGTGGGGCTTGCATATGCCCCTACTACCCTACTTTTTACTTTTAATGAACTTAGTTAACTTAGTTAACCAGATGGTAAATAACTACTGCAGTCCATGGAAAATTAAAGCCAAACTCATATAAAGTGAGAAAGAAGGGCTAAGTTATTTTTTGCGTATTATTAGCTCCTTACATTTGAAATTGGTAATTTGTCAAACTGGCTTCTTTGAACTCAAATATCTGGCGTTTGGTTAGAAATTCCAAATTCAAGTTTATTTCAAATTTAGGCGTGTGTATTTGGAATTCGAATTGAGTGATTCATTTATTTTTGCGCTATTTGATTTTTCTTTGACGTCGTTCTGTTCACAATATACGAGTTCCACCGTGGCACCAGGGTGCGTTTTTGGTTTTAACGTATTCGTTCTGGAAATTTTGACCTACAGAAAAAACACTGTAGATGACTGTAGGAGACCTTTGTTGACAATGAAGAATTAAATGTAATAATGGAAGAGGATCCATCGCAAAACCCGCCATAGTTAGCGACTCGATTCTGTGTAAGTGACAAAAAAAATGTTAATTCACTTAAAACAAGTTAGAAAGGTGAAAAAGTTAGAAAAATGCCGCATGAATTGTGTGAAGCGCACCAACAAACACGCGTCGACTGCTGCATTACATTCCTCAACCGTCGCAATAACGAGGGAATTTTGAATCGTTACTTGTGATTAAAAATGGATTCCGTACGATAATCGGATACTCATCACAATGGTCGAAACCAGGAAAATAGCCCAAATTCTGCCCCAAGTGAAAATTTACTCAGAAAAAGGTACTGGTAAGGGTCTGGTAGACCAGTGCTGGTGTCATCCACTTCAACTTCCTAAGATCTGTATTGTCAACAATGGCAAAACCATAATGGAAAAGCTAGCCCTTAAACAACCGCGATTGGCTAATAGCTCTAGCCCACTGGTGATTTACGCTAGACCATACACAGCACAATAGACGGTCGCTAACTTAGTGGAGCTGCGATTGGAATGTATTCAATACCCACCATACTTCCTGAACCTTACTCCAACAGATAACCCTTCTTTTTTCAAAATTTAGAATTTATTTAGCAAGAAATACAATTCCGAGTGGGTAGCCAAAACGACCATCAAATAATAAATATATATTTATTAATTTTTTCGTTTTGCTTTTTCCATATAAAATGTCAATTAAATAAGTACGGACCTAATATTTATTTCACTCTTAGGATTTTTTCAAGTTTGTATGCCAACTTTAATGCTGCACACAAAGTAAAGTATGTAAAGTAGGATTTATTTTAGTTCAGTAAATCAAAACTGATAACCAGGCTATCAAAGAATAATTGATTAAGTAATTTTTAAATACATTATTGGATATTATACTCCATATAGAAACAAAGAAGATGAATTCCTTGAAGTGTCAACTATTAATTTTTATTTAAAGATTACATAATCATCATCATTACAGCCATTTACAAGGCCAATACTGAAGATAGGCCTAGGAGTTGGGGGTTACTCGAACTTTAGGCCTAGTCAGTTTGAATAGCCTATCATGTAGAGGACGTCAGGGGGTCATGGTTGAATAGGGACAAAAAGTTCTCATTATACTGACAGGGGGTTAAAATGGCCAAAAATCAAACAATCTATAGGGGAGGCATATTATAACGATAATGGTAGCAGAAATTTAATATTTTGTTATAATTCGAATAATTTATTGTTATATGAGTCTAGTTGTGAAATTCGGGGTGATCCCGTTCATATATACGCTCATATTTTGCGTACTTTTTTATTTCGGATTCTTGTTATTTATTCATAATTATCATTTGCATTTTGTTATTTTATCATAACAGCTACAGATAACTGTAATTTGTGTAGTAAGGGCAACAATGCTTTTGATCTGTATACCCACAACAATTCCATCGTTAACCGTTATATATGAGACAACAAGATATTCATAATATATTCATATCTATACACTTCAATATAAAGCAGTAGCCGTGAGGTTAACTCTTGACTGAATTTTCCGTACGCATAGTCAGATCGGATGATAACCGTTGCAATATTGCAACGGTATGCTAGCCCAGTCATTTATTATTTTAAATATAGTTATAAAATTAGTTCTTCTTTTTCTACTACTGCTACATCATAAAGCTGTGAAGGCGAGTACTGAACATGGAACTATCCCGTTGAGAGAGGATTTGCCTTTTGGATTGACGATCGCTGTACCAAACGTTTTGCATTTATGCTACTAAAAACGATTTTACATCTGGCGTAAACGAGATCATTACAATGCCATATATCGGAAGATATAAGATTTTTACTGTACTTTCCATAGACATCACAGTCATCCCCAGGCTGTGAGACATTTCAACTTAATATCCAGGGTTTGCAACACACTTGTATTCTTTTTGAAATGAGTCTTAGTATCTCTACGTTTGTCATGTTTACTGTTAGCCCGTGTGTTACTTCTATATTACGTAAGACATACTTACCAATACAGGGAAGTGACACTGCATTCATCTCAATTTTACAAATTTACATTCAAGAAACGCTTTAATGCAGACCGACAAATTCACGCGTACAAATTCTGATTACGTGATCAGTATTCACGTTGATTACATTTGTAAAACTTGATGGACTTTTAATAACCTTGTTTGAAGTAGAAACAAGAAATAATATATTGAGATTTCGTAATATGAGAAATAAGCATTATGATTTTAGCACCATCATCATTACAAACCTACACAAATTCAATGCCGAACATTGGCCTCCCTTAAGGAATACCATACAATATAGTCATGTTGTGTGGTACATGTACTTATTATGTATTCTGTGTTATGAGCCCCCTGCGTTCGCTTAGCGGTACGAAGCTGCCACTTGAGAACTTTCTTTACACATCTACAGTTGCCTGTTCTTCGAATTATATGGCCACATCATTTAGCATACTGATACGTAGGGCGATTTTAGTTATTTTGCTGCGGATATCCTTATTTCTAGCACGTACAAACACCGCGAGCATAAATTCCACGTCTCAGACTCATATTTCATCACTGGTAACGTACCCCGGTTGGACACTTCATTTCAAGTTTTTATAGTTTTGATAAATACACGAAAAAAAGGTAACTGTCTTGGTCGATTTACCTTTTGGTCGAAGTTGGATTTACACAGTCGGATTTGCCCTTGTAATATTTTGTCGACAAATATTTTGTAGTTTTAACAAAATAGTCTTATATGTGATATTTGTATCATATCATTGATCCCATTTAATATTGATGGCACCGTAAAATAGATTCTGATATTTTTTCTACATTGAAGTAGACTTCAAAATTTCATTAATGAAGTCTATAAGATGAATAGTACACATTTAATAAAACAAATTTTAATAAATCATGCTACATTTTGATTTCTATTTAAGCGGGTTGTACCAAACATCTTTGGAAGAAAGTTCCAAAAAAAATTACGTAAAAGAACATATTGCTGATGTGAAGCACCAACGTTCCGGGAAATCTGAAGTATGTCAACATGTTCAGTATCATACTAACCATTATATCAGATCTGATAGACAACAAATCCTCGCAATAGAATATCGATGCCTACCGAGGATGATTCGCGAGGCTTTTTGAAATTAAAAACATCCTAACTTCAATAGAGAAGATGGCTAGGTGCTACCATCTACTTGGAATTCAATAATTAATAAAATTAAATTCAAACCTAAGCATAATACTGCAAGACTTGTAAGCTCGTCCTGCGTAGATCGAACCAAACATTATTAGTTAAAAATTGGTTGTAGTCTTCGTAAACTATAACATCAGGACGTCAAACAACTCATCCCTCCTTTCTTGTTAAACATTTTTAAAGTTAAAATTAAAAGGACAATAAAACGGTGTGTGATGGCACGTCGACACTACATCAAATTTTTTTCTATATTCATAAGCAAATCTGTTCCGTGACAAAAAAATATTAAGTTTAAATATATTTACTTGTATCGTATTTTTCATTACATATGTTTTATAAACTATAAACAATATATTTTATAATGTAGAATGTGGATAAGAAATGTAAGAGATTTTTGAAAAATCTTTTCGCGCTCATAATACTCGTAGCTTTTGTTGACAATCCGCTGTACTACTGTGTAAGTGTATTGCATCTACAATTTTAACATTTTCCCTCCTGTGAGTTCAATGCTGGAGTTGAAATAATAAAACATTGTTCGCATGTTTTTCTTCTTATAAATAAAAAGATAAATATGCGAATAAATATTTATACAGAGATACATACTCATAGGTATACTATCCTTTACAGCCTATAATAGTCCACTGTTGAACAAAAGCTTCTCATAGTGAATACTTTGTCATAGGTTGGCAGGCGGTTTGACAAACACAGCTCCTTATAATTTGCGCCGTTATTAAAAAGATGCTGCTGCTCATCTCTTGTTTCAGTTTGTCTCTGTCGTGTCTTATGGGATGATAATATGGGGTAGCTGATATTTTTTATAGGATAAGGGTGACAAACGAGCACACAGTCCACCTAAAAAGTAAGTGGTTGCTGCGTCCCATAGACATCTACATCTATCCTCTATTACAAATCAAAATGCAGATGCGTTGTCACCCGTGAGTGAGTGAGAGTGAGTTGCCACCTGCACTCACCAAGCGAAACGCAGAGGTAAACCTCTACTTCACACTGGTATTCTGTGAGGTCGTGGTACCACCCCGGTTCGAGCCAGCCCATCCGTGCGACTGCAAAAGCCACCACGTGGCTCTACTACTGTTGAAATATACATAAGATAGCGCCACTACACGGTTAAAATATACAATATCATTAAGGAAATTAAATAGATTCTGTTTTTTTTTTCAATTTAGCATCCAAGATTTTCTTAGAATGGTGAGCAAATGTTATAAAAGCTAAAAAATCGGGCTCGTTGAAAGTTGTCTGCTGCCAGATTACATTTTTAATCGGATTACAAAATCCTCTGTTGAACACTAGTCAAAACTAACAAAATTTTGTGGAAATAATATACGAAACTTCAAAATGTAAAAATTATGTTACGTATTGTCTAAACTCAAATTTCGACTTTGTAAAGTTAAAGCTTAAATATTCGATGATTATTTTTTATTAAATTAGTTTATACTTCAGGGATGGTCCCATATAAATTTGAAGAAAAAAATCTACCACTAGGTGTTCCAAATTAAGAGGTGAAGTTTTTAATTTAACTCTTTAGGCGACATTGTTGTTTCGGCCTAAAATGTTTAGCCCACTCAAAGAAAAACAATGTTTTTATTAAAAAGTCAAAACCGGCTTAAAACCTACTTCACTATGTATAATTTTTTCATTATTTTTAATTCTTTGACAATAGCATAACCCAACGATTTAATAAACTGAAATAAAAACGGGCCTGCCAAATAGATCAAAAAACCTACAACCGATGGGATAGAGTTTCTCGAGTGGCAACCTCGTACCAGCAGACGAAGTGACAAGTGGCTCCCAACTAGATAGAGTGACGACCTAGTAAGACATGCAAGATGGATGCAGGTGACTTAGGACTGTGCTTTGTGCCATTCCTTCAGGGAGGCATATGTTCAGAAGTGGCCTTGTAAAGGGCTGTAATGTAGATGATGATGTAATCTTTAATTAAAAATTGACTTAAAGCAATTTGTCTTCTTTGTTTCTATGTCAAGAATAATATCCAATAATGTATTTAAAAAAACGTGAGTGTTTACTTATGTACACACGTAGGAAGTTATACTTCTTTAGCGTAACAAAACGAAAATGAATACCTTGAATATCACTTCCCACGAAAACTTGACGTGTCAGTATGCTCGCGCATCGCAACACCTTCAAGGTTTTGGCTGCCTGAATGGTAATCTGTGGGAGTAAGGTTCAGGAAGTATGGTGGGTATTGGAGACATTCCAATTGCAGCTCCTAGCTGCTCTAGCTCCAGCTCCTTGGGTTAGAGCCATTAGCCAATCGCGGTTGTTTAAGGGCTAGCTTTTCCATTATGGTTTTGCCATTGTTGACATTACAGATCTGCTGTGATAGCCTAACCAGATCTTAGGAAGTTGAAGTGGATGACACCAGCACTGGTCTACCAGACACTTACCAGTACCTTTTTCTGAGTCAATTTTCACTTGGGGCAGAATCAGGGCTATTTTCCTGGTTTCGACCTTTGTGATGAGTATCCGATTATCGTATGAAATCCATTTTTAATCACAAGTAACGATTCAAAATTCCCTCGTTATTGCGACGGTTGAGGAATGTAATGCAGCACTCGACGCGTGTTTGTTGGTGCACTTCACACTATTCATGCGGCATTTTTCGAGCTTTTCCCTTTTTCTAATTTGTTTCAAGTAAATAAACATTTTTTTTGTCTCTTACACAGAATCCAGTCGCTAACTATGGCGTGTTTTTCGATGGATCCTCTTCCATTATCACATTTAATTCTTCATTGTCAACTAAGGTCTCCGGTCGTCTACGGGGTTTTCCCTGCAGGTTAAAATTTCCAGAACGAATACGTGAGAACCAAAAATACACCATGGTGCCACGGTGAAACTCGTATATTGTGAACAGAACGATGTCAAAGAAAAATCAAATGGCCCAATAATAAATCAATCACTCAGTTTGAAATCCAAATACACAAGCTTAAATTTGAAATTGGAATTCCTAACCAAACGCCAGATATTTGAGATCAAGGAAGTCAGTTTGACAAACTGCCAATTTGAAATGTAAGGAGCTAATAATACGCAAAAAAAAACTTTGCCCTTCTTTCTCACTTTATATGAGTTTGGCTTTAACTGTCCATTGATTGCAGTAGTTATTTACCATCTGGTAGACTAAGTTAACCAAGTTCATTAAAAGTAAAAAGTAGGGTAGTAGGGGCATATGCAGGCCGCACTCCTGGCTACAGGTTTCTCCACATTTCTGAAAGGGCTCTTAGAGCAAGGAACGATCACAGCGTCAAATCAACGCGTTTTAGCGGATTTCATATGTCCTCAAAATATTTTTCTTCGATTTCTCAGGTATGTAGGTATCTCCATAGTGCTTCCCTTGACCGCCAAGCACGTGTTATATCAGCTCTGAAAGTTTTCATTGATGCTGGTTGCTCGCGTACTGTGAAGTTTACACCAAGTAGCAGGCCTTAAACTACCACCGCTAATTGACGATAAGTTCGTTTGTTATTTCATTATTATCAAATGAAATGTCCATCAAGAATGTCAAATTCTTATATACATTCGGATGAATTCTATTCAGCAATTATTGAAGACAGTATATGTTTTAAGTTTTTCGAACGTGGCGATTTTCTATTGGCGGGGTAAGAATATCCACTACCCCATATCATCCCGTGAGTGTTGTAAGAGGCGACAGGGGAAAACAAATCTGGTGATTGGCAGCAGCGTATTCCTAATAACGACTTAAAACAAAAAAATGCGATTGCAAGCCCACTTGCCAAGCGTGGCAACTATGGCAAATATCCCTTATATGTGGCAATCTGTGGAAGAGGCCTATGTTTAGCAGTCGACTTCAATAGGTTGTAACGGTAACGGTTTTCCTTCACCGCCAAACATTCCGGTGGAAGTCGAACCCGTGTTACTTGTGTGCTGTGAAATTAACAGCGAGCGTTTAGTCCCTTCGGCAAATATGGCTTGGAAAAAATGTATAGTAAATTACCTAGTTAGTAGACAAAAAAAAATGTTTGAATTCTGATAAAATAATGTAACCAATTTATTGAATCAAGCAAAACAACGCACTAATGTAAATAGCTATATGAATATTGGAAATCTGCATCGCTATATTGCGAACTAGTTCATTTCATAACTAAAGAAGAGTAATAAATACAGATTGCAATATCTATACATATAAAACCTAAATCTGTAGAAAAGTCGTGTCTGTAATTCTAAGACATTTTTGAAAAACCAAGTCCAGGGGACTAAATAAAAGGTTCTGAAACCAAATTAATGGTTTTTAGATTTTTTTGTCTGTCTTTCTCTCTGTCTCTCTGTGTATTTCGGATTCACGCAAAAACTATTGGACCGATTCACATGAAATTTTGTATTTAAATAGTTAGTAACCCGGTGCAATTTAAAAGCGACTTTTTATCTGATTACGGAACTCAAAAAACAAGGTTAAGCATTTATCTTCCTTTGGATTAAAATTTTTTATTATATCTTAGTCATAGGCGGGATGGTGGTTTTTTTTTAAACAGATACTATATTTATAAATAAAGTTTAAGATATAGTTATAATCTTGATAAAATAATTTGAAACTACACCGATTTAGTTATCAATACAGCGCCATCTATCACTAAATGGAAAAAGTAGTATATTTAACCTGCAGTTGCTAATAAATAAAATAATATAAATATCTTACATTTATATGTTTCAGCACTAAATTTTATAAATTATTAAAAAATTCTAACGTTTATTTTTTAGTATTATTGTTATTTTATTTTAAAAGTGTAATAAATAATTTTAATAGGTATAATAGTGACGTCTATCAAAAATCTTTATATATAAAAATTACGTGTCACGTTGTTTGTCCGCGATGAGCTCCTAAATTGAACAGATTTCAATAAAATTTTGTACACTGTATGCAGTTTGGTCCAACTTGAGAGATAGGATACTTTTTATCCCGATAAGTAAACCTTCAATACTTTTTTATTGCGACTTTAAGGATTTTTTTCATAGGAAGGGTCGTCGGAAAGGGCAGAACAACGTCTGCCTGGCGAGCTAGTTTAGTTAGTTAGTTTAGTTTTTAGTTAGTTTTAGAGTCTAGTTATATATATATGCTATAGTTGCCACGCTTGGTAGGTGGGTTGGCAACCGCAGCTATTATTATTTTAATCCGTGGAAAGGAAGATGATGCTGCCCATCTCCTGTTTGTTTTCCTATGTCGCCTCTTACGACGGGACGATATGAGGCAGCGGGTTCTCTTTCACCGCCACAACAAGGCGAACATTTTTACGCGTTCTTGGAACGATACCATGGGAAGTAGGACTGTATGATAATTAAGTTATTAATTTTAGATCTATGTGTATTATAGTTTTTTAATATTGTAAATAAATCATGTATAAAATATAGGTATTGACACGGAAGAGCGGAGTCACCTGTACCTCGTACGATCCGTATGGCCATTGTCCGCTGACGCTGTATATTTTAGTTCTACGGGGTCGGATGGCTAGCCTTTTGGCCCGTACAGGTATTACTGGCTTAAAATGAGACTCCGGCCGCTAATGAATGTAAACCAAATCTTTTGACTGAGTTAAATTCTATTGTTATTATTATCCTTATTATTATAAAATAATGCATTACCCTCTTACGGCTTCTTCTAGATGGTGGTATAGCCATATTTATTACGTCAGACGTTAAATACGCAGATCAGAGGCAAACAAAAATAAAATTTTAGTGTTCATTTAAAAACGGTCAAATATTGGACTTCTTAAAAAATGTAAAAAAGAACGTCAAAAAACAAAAAAGGAATGAAATAATTTCCGCGTGATAACTTCAGAATTCGGGACTTTAGTACTCCTATACACAATGCATAGCATATACTTTTTTCCATATTATATACATACATTATATAAATAAATTTAATTATATGTTTATAATTTACATATAAATATCATTGAAATGTCTGCTATAATATAAAAATAACTGCCTACTGTTAAACTCAGGTTGATTATTTGAATGCTAAGAAATTACTGCGCGTTCATATGTTTATTTGAATGCTAAGAAATTACTGTTCGTTCATATGTTTATTTGAATGCTAAGAAATTACTGTTCGTTCATATGTCCGCTCTAATGTGCGGAATGGCTGATCCGATTGTAATGAAACTTCACAAAGAGATAAAGAGTTATGCTAGGAGAGATCTAGGATACACTGTCCGAAAAACTTTTATAAAATAAATGTTTATTTGAATGCTAAGAAATTACTGTTCGTTCATATGTTTATTTGAATGCTAAGAAATTACTGTTCGTTCATATGTCCGCTCTAATGTGCGGAATGGCTGATCCGATTGTAATGAAACTTCACAAAGAGATAAAGAGTTATGCTAGGAGAGATCTAGGATACACTGTCCGAAAAACTTTTAAAAATAAATGTTTATTTGAATGCTAAGAAATTACTATTCGTTCATATGTTTATTTGAATGCTAAGAAATTACTGTTCGTTCATATGTCCGCTCTAATGTGCGGAATGGCTGATCCGATTGTAATGAAACTTCACAAAGATATAAAGAGTTATGCTAGGAGAGATCTAGGATACACTGTCCGAAAAACTTATATAAAATAAATATGCCGTGATTATCTTGAATCTAATTATACCCATAGTTATATATTATAATATAATTCTTCTGTACTTTTGTTTGTTACTGAACTGCTAAACCACTGGACCGAGTATTACGAATTTTTCGTGTGTGTGTTTGTGGATCCCTGAATGGGTTAGATTCACCATCGGATCCGGTAGGTGGCGCTGTAGTTGAGATCTAGAAATCACTCGTGCGTAGCCGGGACGGATCGCTGGTATAATATAATTATAAATATTCAATAACTGATGAGTTTAAGGTTGAATAATAACAGAGATTCTAGTAGAAATTTCTAGTAAAACAGATTATTTAACTACGACGTTCTACACAAAGACGGAAACAGTAACTTGTCGTTTTCTACCTCAGGGTACGACAGTTACGACCAATTAACTTACAGAGAAAGACTTGTAAGTTCGGATATTCTGTTCGTATCCTTAGGACATTTATATAATCAAGGACCTTTATTTATCTAGTCCACAGATTGTCAAAAAATTTGATAAATTCCAAGTATTCCTTATTTCAAGGAATATTTAGACTCAATTCAATTCATTATTTTTCGAAGCAAAAGGTGGCAAGCAAGCACATAGACACCTTGTGGTAAAAAGACGCTGTGGCTCATAAACATTTACATCGATCCTCAAGTAAGAATCTAAATGCAGATGCGTTGTCGTGTCTGTGGACTAACGCGGGGTGTCTCGTAACTAGTAAGAATTAGACTTCCAATAAAAATTATATACCGTCTTCGACGAATTGAACAGAATGAAATAATTTCCACATGATAGCTTCAGAATTCGGGGCTTTAGTACTCCTCCTATACACAATGCCTAGCATAGACAGTAATAACAAACAAAAGTACAGAAGAATTATATTATAATATATAATAATGGATGTAATTAATTTTAACAGTGGTAGAGCCACGCGGCAGCTTTTGCTGTCGCACGGATGGGCCGGCTCGAACCGGGGTGGTACCACGAGCTCACAGAATACCAGCGTGAAGTAGAGGTTTACCTCTGCTTTTCGCTTGGTGAGTGCAGGTGGCCGGAGGCCCCTTTTACTGGAAATCAGGCATTCCATCTTAGTCCTCACGGGTGACAACACATCTGCATTTTGATTCGCAAACGAGGATAGATGTAGATATCTATGGGCTGCAGCAACCACTTACCATCAGGTGGACTGTGTGCTCGTTTGTCACCCTCATCCTATAAAAAAAATTAGATTCAAGATAATCAGGACAAATTTATTTTATAAAAGTTTTTCGGACAGTGTATCCTAAATCTCTCCTAGCATAACTCTTTATCTCTTAGTTAAGTTTCATTAAAATTGGATCAACTATTCCGAAGATTAGAGCGGACATATGAACAAATAGAGACATATAAAAAAAGGTATTATATTTTTTATAGGATAAGGGTGACAAACGAGCACACAGTCCACCTGATGGTAAGGAGTTGCTGTGGCCCATAGTCATCTACATCTATCTTCGATTACGAATCAAAAAGCAGATGCGTTGTCACCCGTGAGGACTAATGTAATGTCTCTTTTCCAGTAAAAAGGGTCTCCGGTTCTCTACACCATACGAAACACAGCAGCGTTAAGCTGCTATTTTACGCTGGTATTCTGTAAGAGCGTGGTCCTTCCCCGGTCGAGCCGACCCATTCGTGCTACAACCATAATATAGCTGCAGCATGGCTGTACCACGTAAAATTTCTTAACATTCAAATAACCACCTGAGTTTAACAGTTGGCAGTTATTTTTATATTATAGACAGACGTTTCAATGCTATTTATATGTAAGTTATAAACATATACTTAAATTTATTTATATAATTATTTTTTTATTTATTTAATATTCTTTATTGCACACCAAACATAAATTACAGAAATTATATATATATATATATATATATATATATATATATATATATATATATATATATATATATATATATATATATATAAAGAAGTATGCAATGGGCGGTCTTATTGCTGAAAGCAATTTCTTCCAGACAACCAATGAATGGACAGGATTGCACGAATATAACAAGGGCAGGGCAAATTGGTGTGTTAGAGAAAAAAAGAGATAAAAAAGAATAAACACATGTACATATTATACATACACGTACTACAAACATATATACTTACATACAAAAATATCATATATTATGTATGTATATAATACAGATATATGTTATCTTTTCATTTATTAGCGATTTGGAAGTATTAACTTACTCCTTCCATCTACGTAATTTATAAAAAGTACGTTGGTTTATCTGCGAGCCAGATAAAAGAACATTTTAAAATGAATAAAGCAAGCTGTCAGCAACTAAAATATCACGCTCAAATCCCACGAGTAAGTACAAACCACTCCAATTACGAAAGTTCTGTAGAAAGTCAGAATTGAAGGAGATACCTACTTTACGAGGGCGACACTGAAAGTTTTTAGAACTGGCCACTTGTAACCGATATAATAAAAAAATAAGTTCAAATTTTGAAAATGGAATTATTGTATACGTATTTTATTAATTTGTTATTTACTAACGATTTGACTGCAAATTGAAAATTGTCTGTGTTACGTCAGCATGAATTGAACTCGAGGAAATTTTCGTACAATGAATTTTTATGAATTTCGATGTCATTTAAGTCAACAAGAAAATTATGATAGACTTCGATTTGCCTTTCATGATGAAGCTCCATCTCGTGCCATTAATTACAACAGGTTTAATGAGTTTAAACGTGGTTGCAATAATCTCACCGATAATCTGCGTGAAGGTAGGATTTCTACGGCGACGACTGAAGATAACATCAGTGTAATGCGGCGTATGATAGAGACTGACAAAAGAGTGACTTATCAGCGGATTCGGACAAGCTTAGGCATGGGTATGAAGTAAGTGCACAAAATCTATCATGAACATTTAGCGCTCAGGAGGCTTTGTGCCAGGTGGATACCTCATAATTTGAGAGAAGCCCAAAAACTCTGTCGTGTTGATTGGTGTCGTGAAATGGTTCAAATATTTAACGCATGTGACTCAAATGCTGTGTTCCGCATACTTGCGGGTGACGAAAGCTGGATTTATTGTTATGATCCTGAAACTAAGAGACAGTCTGCTGTCTGGGTGTTTTTTTGACTTGCCAACTAAATTGAAGAGAGGTCGTAGCGTGGGAAAAAAGATGGTGGCCTCGTTCTTCGGAAGGACAGGTCATTACGCAACAATTGTCTTAGAAAATCCAAAAACAGTTACTGCAGAAAGGTACACTAACAATTGTTTGGGCTTAGCTTTCCATTGACACCCGTCGAGTTGGGTGTTGATACATATTTTTACAGAAAGGTTACACTATTATAACCACACACATAAAGTTCTAACATGCGGAAACGCGTTCTTTTTGAGAAAAAAAATGATTGAAAATTAATTATTCTTGCAATGTTTATGTTAAATCCTACCGTAAAACTGGCGCCATTTTGTAATGTCATTGTCGTCGTCAGTAGGGATGTTGATTCTTTCCGAAAAAGATAGATTTTTAGATCGACTCAAATCGTAAACTGTATCGGTTCATAAAAAATCGATTTCTAAAATATAGATATATTTTCCTGTTTGCATTTATAATGTAAATATAAATCCATTTTATGAAAAACAAGAAAGATACCATAAAAAATGATCACTTATTGAAATTTGTTTTATTTTAACAGTACCTATTAGGGCAGATAACAAATAAAATAGGTTAGGTTAAACTTATGTCAAAGAACCGAATTGATTGACCACGACTCCACCTGGTACGAGTCTGTACTACCCCTAGAGTGGTTTTATAGAGCCGGAGGCGCGTATGGGGAGCAGCCTCCGCCTGCTGTAACGAATCGTAGGCATCAGACGAGCGAGGAGGGATGCCTGCGATTTGTTACGCAAAGGCGTAGGGGCTGCTCTTCCCGCAGCGCCGGAGACGAAGCAGTCTCAAAATAGATACAAAAATCCTTCTGAATCAGTCCCCCTATTTTTTTATGATGAAGAGGATTTTTTCTCATAAAATGTATTTATATTTACATTATAAATGCAAACATAAAAAAATATATAGATATTTAGAAATCGGTTTTTTGTGAATCGATACATCAGCTTACGATTCGAATCGATTTAAAAAAATCGAACTTTTGCGGAAAGAATCAACATCCCTAGACAATACAAAATAGCGTCAGTTTTACGGTAGCAATTGACATAAATATTGCAAAAATAGTTGATTTTCAATATGTTTTTTTCTCAAAAAGTACTTGTCTCCGAATGTTGAAACTTTGCGTGTGTGTTTATAATAATGTAACATTTCTATAAAAAAAAGTATCAACCTCCAACTCGACAGATGTCAATGGGGATTGGCATAAATATTGCAAAAATAATTGATTTTTAATAATTTTTTTCTCAAAAAGTAAGCATTTCCGCATATTGAAACTTTACGTGTGTGCTTATAATAATGTAACCTTTCTGTAAAAAAATATCAACCCCCCAACTCGACGGACGTCAATGGAAAGTCGTACCATTGTTAGCCACTTATCTTGGAAAAAGTTCGAGATAAACGATCTCGCAGTAGGATCCTACTTCACCACGACAACGCTTTGTCGCACTTCACCAAGCTAACAATCGACAATTTGGCAACGTCAGACGTGGAATAACTGGATCACCTGCCCTATAGCCCTGACTTCGCTCCTTGTAATTTTAATTTATTTCCGAAAATAAAAGAAAAACTTCGAGGAAAACGTTTTATGGACGCCAAGAAAGAGAGAGAATCCCGTCGAAGAGACCCCTAAGAACGAGTGAGCAAAGTGCTTCTCTCAGTGGTTCCATCGAATGCAGAGACATATTGATGTAAATTGACACTATTTTGGAAAGATATAATAAAACTAATAACTTGCTGGTTTGTTCAGTTTTTGATTTTCTAAGAACTTTCAGTGTCACCCTCGTAAGACAAAACTTGCTAAATTTCTTTAGAATACCATTTAAGTTATGCTAAGTATGGGCATTTGCACAAAGAATACTGACTACTATTAACGGTCAGCGTTGTTAAAAATGGTAAATAACTTTCCTTACTTAATTCTTTTGGCGACAGTGATTTTGTGAACTATGTATCTTCCTGCGTCTTAAATTCTGGATACATTAAGGCGATTCTTATCTTCTTAAACTCAATTAGAGCGCAAAAACACAATCATATTATAAAAATTAAAAATACTGACAAATACTACATAAAAATAAGCTCAAATAAAAATAATAAAAATGACAATAAATCGCTATTATTTATTTTGCGGAGATTGAATAATGAAACCATATTTTTTTACATTTCACAAATTACAACGTCGGACAGTTAAGCACTCGCGGCCGCTGCTTGTATCCGCCCAGATTTTTGAGGCTTCATGATACATTGTCTCTTTTTAAATTTGCCCCGCTTTTGTACTAATATGCTCAATAATTTCGGAGAGAAAGGTAACATTTTCATGCCTAGACATAGTACAAGAGGGCTTTTACACAAAAATATTAAAAAAACTAAGTTCAGTCAAGCAAACGTGAACAAACCTTTAGTCCTAAACTGGACTGAACCTTACGCTTAAATTTCTAACATTTTCATCCATTCAGTTCATTTATATAAAAATTTAGTAGCGTATAAAATTCTCGCAACGAAAGACAAGTCACCTTTTGACCCTAGGTTAGCCTCTAGCTTTCTTTTTATTCTTATAAATAAATGTTACTCCCATTGTAAAATTTTCTCCTGTATCGTGAAAGTGACCTAAAGTAGTCATTTGAAGTGTACTCAAATACTTGTTCTGTGCGTTCAGCACCGCAGTAATACCACTGTGCAACAAAAATGTTAAAAAAATTATCGTATTCGTTATATTATTAAAAATAAAATATGTGTTCTTGTAGCAGCCACGCTAATCAACCCTAAACCATTTAATAAATAAATTAATAACGTTACCCTGCTGCTACCATAACGCAAAAGGTGAAGGTCTGAAGAAAACATTTATTTCCTAATTACCCCCGGTTACCGAGATACTGCGGGCTGCATATCAATGTGGGATAATTTGACGTATATATTTAACGTTCTATATAGAAACAAGAAGCAGCCACAATATCATCAGCGCCACACCGTCTTCACACGCCGGCTATCTTCAAGCATCCGTCGACCATTTTCGAGCCGTTTCTTCAACGCTGCAGCTCGGTTCTTCTTGCTGTTCCGGAGATGTGTCCGTCGCCGCCGCCACTCGCCGATTACGCGCGCGCGCCGGTCTGCACCTCTTTTATAGCCCCGTACAACAACGCAGACACGAGAAGCTATCGACGAGTCTTACGCCGGCAAACGGAGTGCGACATACATATAATAGCTATACTTAATATCTTATTGATTAATGTTTATTGGACAAAATGTATGTATTATAATTGGCTAATTAAATAAAATATTACTCTATTGGTAAGTTAAGGACGTAGCCGGGCGTATAAATATAGGCAGGGTTAACTGAATAAAACACACCATTCGCTTGCACATAGTAAGGCATATCAAGAAGTAGTTTCATTTCTCCGCCACTAGCCCACTCGGAGTCTGTTAATAGTGGACCCATACGCCACTATTACAGTTCTGGACAAAGGAAGAGCAATTAGTGTATCATTTGCACCATTTCACACGCCAAGCTTTTTAGATGCCAGTTTAACCTTACTTCCCAAGGGATAACTGTACGTCTTTAATAATGTCGGCGCGAAGAATTCAGGTAGGTATACGAGGGCGGCACTGAAAATTTCGGGAAGCAAGGAAGTGACACAACATTACTATTTAAAAATGTATTTATTGCTTTTCGAAGTATTCTCCGCGAAATTTGACACATTTTTCCATACGATGGAACCAATCATTGAAGCAACCATTCCATTCGGAAGTTGGGGTCTCCAAAATGGCCATTTTGTAGGCGTCCACAGCTTGTTCAGGTGATGAAAATCTCTGCCCACGCAATTTATTTTTTATTTTAGGGAAAGTATAGAAATCGTTAGGGCTTAGGTCGGGGCTGTACGGCGGATATTCTAATAATTCTATGTTTTCTTGCTCTAAAAACTGTTTTGTTCTGTGTGCGGTGTGAGAACTCGCATTGTCGTGATGGAGGATGATGCGGCGGTTGCAGTTCTCTTTACGGAGTTCAGAAACGACATGTGACAAACAAATGCTAGCATACCATTCTGCATTAACCATTCTTTGTCCCTCAAGAGGAATAGTCGTAACATGGCCGGTTTTGGAGGCAAACGTGGCCACCATTTTTTTTTGCAACAATCCGTGAACTAACAATTTTTGTTGGCTTTAACTCATTTTCGAACACCCAAACTCGTGACTGGTTTTTTGTTTCGGGTTCGTACGCGTACATCCAGGATTCGTCACCTGATAAGATGTTGTAGACAACATTTGAGGATCCTGCGTGGAATCTTTCGAGAGTTCTGACGCACTAAGTAACGCGAGCCGCTTTTTGCTCTTCACAGAGCGAATGTGGTATCCATCGGGAAAACAACTGTTTTACACCTAATTGTTTATGCAAGATTATTTGTATTTGACTCATGCCAATGTCTAAATTTGCCTGAATTTCGCGGTATGTCACATCTTCCTCAATCAGCTTACGCACAGCATCAACGTTTCCTTGGGTGACTGCAGTTTTTGGACGACCTTGACGGGGATCATCACAGAGCTTGACGTTGAAATTTAGCAAACCAGCGATAAATTTTGGTTTTGGATGAGGCTTCATCACCAAATGCAGAAATCATCCGGTCAACACACTGTTTTTGTGTTAAACCACTTCGAAAGTCATAATAAATCATCGCTATTGAATTTTCTCGAGTTAATTCCATTTTCTCAACGACTAAATAAGTTTGACAAAACCTTGTGACAAGACCGAGAATCTTTTTTTAAATAAATAAATGGTATTCGATTTTTAAAACCAAGGAGTTTTCAATTAAAAAGATTTTAATATGACAGGAACAGTGGAAATATTCCATTCCCGATACTTTTAGTGCAGCCTATGTATTAGAAAGCAAGAGGAGAGTGCCCTGTACGACATACGACGAAGCGGTTCTTTTTAGCGGTAAATGCTTAATCTGTGCCTTCTATGGGTTAAACTGGACTAGATTTAGTTGCCAGAGACTTTGATTAACAAAGACTCAACTTCTCACACGAATTTGTTCCAGCAACTACACGGGAACTAAGTAAATAATACTTATTCACAAAAGTATATTTTAGTTATATCGTGGCTGTGTGAGCACGCCAGGTTTTTTAGAAGCCAATTCAGTTGCTGTACGAGTATATTAAATTTTCCTTTTTTTTATAGGATAAGGGTGACAAACGAGCACACAGTCCACCTGATGGTAAGTGGTTGCTGCGGCCCATAGACATCTACATCTATCCTCGTTTGCGAATCAAAATGCAGATGCGTTGTCACCTGTGAGGACTAAGATGGAATGCCTCATTTCCAGTTAAAAGGGCCTCCGGCCACCTGCACTCACCAAGCGAAACGCAGAGGTAAACCTCTACTTCACGCTGGTATTCTGTGAGGTCGTGGTACCACCCCGGTTCGAGCCGGCCCATCCGTGCGATAGCAAAAGCTGCCGCGTGGCTCTACCACTGTTCCTTTGTTATATGGCCAGCGCTTGAAAAGATATGTGTGCATTTGTAGATTTTTATGCTTATTTTTGTAGGTGGTAGGAATAAGGTGGGTTAGTTTCTTACTTCATAACTTTTTTCATTACAATTACTAAATGTATGACACTAAGGTCTGATTTTAAAATCGTTAGATAAAAGTTATCAATCAAATAAATTATAACCTTACTGATTATAAAAGTGAAATAATGGAACTACATTTTATTCATATTAAATATAAATGTATTTTGTACTAGCTTTTTACCCGCGGCTTCGCTCGCGTTGGCTTCAATTTAGAAATATCATTAAAACTACTTTTATTAAAGTTAAAATTTCATAAATGTGAACGTGTAACAGGGACTATATTCATGAACGGGAGTTGAAATATAGAGAAGATGGGCAGCAGCGTCTTTCTGATTACAGCTCAAAATAATAAAAAGATGCAGTTGGCAACCCGCCTGCCAAGCGTGGCAACATCGGATAATATCCAACTTATTTCGTAATCTATGAAAGGAATCGATATGATGAACAGGAGTAGAAATATATTAGCAATGTAGAGGTAGCGAAATGGAAACTAATACCTCATTTCATCTCTTGGGTGTCGTAAGAGGTGACAGAAGGGAAACTGAAACAGGAGACGGATGGCTGAATCTTCCTGACTACAGTGCAGAGTAATAAAAAGCTGCGGATGCCAATCCACTCGTCAAGCGCGGTTACTACTGCAAATATCCGGCCTATTTGATAAACAATGAGACAAGCCTATGATTAACAGTGGATAGGCCTATTAAAAGTAAAAAAGTAGCAGCCTACATACATCCTACTACTGGACAAAAAAGATGACTGACTTCACATAAGTATACCTAAAAATTATTTCCGAAATATTTGTTTAACTTCTCAAATATGTAGGTTTTCTCGCGATATTTTGCTTCACCACCGAGAACGTGGTAAATCGAAACTTCAAATCACATTTAAAATATGATTGATGTCGGTGCGGATCGAATATGGGTTGCTTACGATCGGTTCGATTATCGGATAACTTTCAATAGTATGAGAACTGGCGACGAATTTTGGGAAGGTCCTTTGGGCAAGTTGAAATTGTGATAAAATATAACTTCGTCAATTGGCGAATCCAGTCCCGCGAGTCTGGCAGACCGTTTGCGGTTATTTTGTTACTGCGCAGTATACAACATTTGCAAAAAAAAATTCCAAAAAAATGTTTTCTTGGCAACTTGATTTCTTTTTTATCATTTAATTTAGTTTTTATATAATTCAAAAACAATAATCCCAGACGTTTTTGTCGGTTATAAAGTATTACCAGACCTCTCCAAAGATATTTTTTTTTAATTCACAAAAAATATACTTTTGGCCATCTCAAATTTTAATCACGTATTTATTGAGTAATTTTTAATAACACCTGCATATCGCCAGACGAATTTAGCGGTTGTAAACAATTCCCAGACGTGAATAAAGTTTACCAACTAATACGAGAAAAAAGTCTTATGCGTAGCCATAAGTGCGAGAAAGATAGCTAATCGAAGCATGCCTAAGCTCCTCGCGCTATGATTGGTTATTAAGAAATTATTTTTTGAAGATTTTAAGACTAAATTCTTGTTTTGGGATTTAGCGTGTCTGTATGCGCATATATGGACATGTAAATATCTATGTGTATAGTTATTAATATTTTTGTTAAATCGATTAATTACTATTTTTACATAAAAAAGGGGGTTTTAGTGGCTTATGGTGAGGATTTATCAAGTCCGCATGGCGGCGTGAACATGGTAACTTTTGAAAATATCAATTGTTCAACTCAATCTATTTTTAAAACTCTTCATCTATCATGTGGGAAGCCATGGAATGTAAATGGCAGTTTAATTTTGTTTTGTTTAGTTATAATAAATTTTTTTCGGCTCTAAAATGGCGAAATTTTCGGTGGTTTTTTTTAATTGAAGTTTGACATAAAGATATCAGAAAATTGGAAGTATAGTTATAAGGTTATTACTGAAAACTTGTGTGTATTTAAACTACTTAAAAATTAAGTATAATTATGTGATACGTAATTTTTTTTAATGCGCTTATGGCATGCACAACTGGATTTACTAATAGTTTTTTTAGATCAGTGCTGTAATAATTTGTATAATAGCTATTAATTTTAACCTCGTAAGGCTTGCGCTTGCCAAAAAATATGTTGTATGTCTTTTATATTCATATTTCAACGGTCGTAATTTATGATTTTTTTGAATTACGGCTGTAGAGAATTTGCAACTTGTTATTTTTTCCACCTTCATCTCTGGGCGGTAAGCACTTTATACACATTGTCCTTTTATTAGAACACGGGCCGGTAATTATCAAAACATATTTTTTGGCAAGCGCAAGCCTTACGAGGTTAAAATTAATAGCTACTATACAAATTATTACAGCACTGATCTAAAAAAACTATAAGTAAATCCAGTTGTGCATGCCATAAGCGCATTAAAAAAAATTACGTATCACATAATTATACTTAATTTTTAAGTAGTTTAAATACACACAAGTTTTCAGTAATAACCTTATAACTATACTTTCAATTTTCTGATATCTTTATGTCAAACTTCAATTAAAAAAACCACCGAAAATTTCGCCATTTTAGAGCCGAAAGAAATTTATTATAACTAAACAAAACAAAATTAAACTGCCATTTACATTCCATGGCTTCCCACATGATAGATGAAGAGTTTTAAAAATAGATTGAGTTGAACAATTGATATTTTCAAAAGTTACCATGTTCACGCCGCCATGCGGACTTGATAAATCCTCACCATAAGCCACTAAAACCCCCTTTTTTATGTAAAAATAGTAATTAATCGATTTAACAAAAATATTAATAACTATACACATAGATATTTACATGTCCATATATGCGCATACAGACACGCTAAATCCCAAAACAAGAATTTAGTCTTAAAATCTTCAAAAAATAATTTCTTAATAACCAATCATAGCGCGAGGAGCTTAGGCATGCTTCGATTAGCTATCTTTCTCGCACTTATGGCTACGCATAAGACTTTTTTCTCGTATTAGTTGGTAAACTTTATTCACGTCTGGGAATTGTTTACAACCGCTAAATTCGTCTGGCGATATGCAGGTGTTATTAAAAATTACTCAATAAATACGTGATTAAAATTTGAGATGGCCAAAAGTATATTTTTTGTGAATTAAAAAAAAATATCTTTGGAGAGGTCTGGTAATACTTTATAACCGACAAAAACGTCTGGGATTATTGTTTTTGAATTATATAAAAACTAAATTAAATGATAAAAAAGAAATCAAGTTGCCAAAAAAACATTTATTTGGAATTTTTTTTTGCAAATGTTGTATACTGCGTAGTAACAAAATCACCGCAAACGGTCAGCCAGACTCGCGGGACTGGATTCGCCAATTGACGAAATTATATTTTATAACAATTTCAACTTGCCCAAAGGACCTTCCCAAAATTCGTCGCCAGCTCTCATACTACAAGCTTCTATCAATGTAGTTTTACTCATAGTTAAAATTAAAATGAACATGCATTTAAAGTTTGTAGTCTTTAATATTTGTAGTACTTTTTCGCAACAGCCTGTTCATTTACTCACGTCAGCTATGAAACCGGAACTGTAACAAAAATCTCAGTAGGTAGGTAGTAGTAGTAGTTTCATTGGGCCTCGCGGGAATCGAATTCATTTTATGTACTTTGAAATCTTACGGCGAGCTACACAGAATTCGTATTTGCTAAACTCATAAACACAGAAAATAAGCTTTTGCACTACTGTGGACCCCATCTAAAATGTAATTAGTCAATCAAACTATTCCATCATTTAGATATGAAAATCTTACAGTCCACTTATTTTTCAATTATCGGTTATGATACAAAAAGAAGTTGGTGAAATATTGCTATGCTGATAGACACCCAACATATTCAACTAAAGACATTCTGTCATAATCACAGTTTTGTGTACACAGTTCTGTTAGTCATTTTGACAATAACGATAAATTATCCCGACGCCGGTTTAGATATTTTCTGACCATTTTTAATGCTGGAAGAAAAAAAAGTATTCAATAGAATTCTCATTGATTACATCACGTATTATTAGTTTATTTGGCAGTAGGTAGATGGTAGTATTATAAGATTAAAACTATAAAAACAAAAACTGTACCCTATAGTAGTCAGCGACAATAAGTTGAGGTGCGACTGGGGTGTCGTCTCACACAGCAAAGCCGCCAACATTTATATAATACATTAATTAGGAATAAGTTATATTCTATAAAAAATTCTGATCCCGTCAAAAATACGTTATCAGTGCTGTTAGCAGTATGTAATGAAATTATTTTACAATATAAATATGAAGAAATAGCAATGTTGTGTTTAGTTGTTAATATCGCCAAACGATCTCTGTTCATTGATTTGGTTAGGCTATCATCATCATCATTACAGCCATTCACAAGTCCACTGCTGAACATAGGCCTCCCCCAAGGAATGCCACAAAGCACGGTCCCGAGCCACCTGCATCCATCGACTTCCTGCAAGTCTTACCAGATCGTCACTCCATCTTGTGGGGGGACGCCCTACACTTCGCCTACCGGTACGAGGCTGCCACTCGAGAACCTTTCTCCCCATCGGTTGTCGGTTCTTCGAGCTATATGGCCGGCCCACTGCCACTTCAGCTTACTAATCCGTTGGGCTATGTCGGTTACTCTGGATCTACTGCGGATATCCTCATTCCTAAGTTTATCACGCAGAGAAACTCCGAGCATAGCCCTCTCCATAGCTCGCTGAGCGACCTTGAGCTTCCTCATACGGCCAGCAGTGAAGGACTACGTCTCAGTTCCGTAAGTCATCACTGGCAACACGCACTGGTTGTACAATTTTGTTTTAAGGTTTTGAGGTATTTCTGACGAGAAGATGTGTCGTAGCTTCCCGAACGCTGCCCAGCCGAGTTGAATCCGTCGATTGACCTCTCGGTCGAAGTTGGACTTACCTAGTCGGACTATTTGTCCCAGGTAAACATACTCGTCAACAACTTCGAGCTTAGTGCTCCCAACAACTACCGGCATAGGTGTGACATGGACATTAAACATAATCTTTGTTTTGTCCATGTTCATCTTAAGACCTATCCGTTGGGAGACACTATTGAGGTCATTGAGCATAGTGCTTAGTTCCTCCAGCGATTCTGCCATGAGGACTATATCGTCGGCAAATCGAAGGTGAGTGATGTACTCGCCATTGATGTTAATTCCGTATCCTTTCCAGTCCAGAAGCTTGAAAACGTCTTCCAATGCAGCGGTGAAGAGTTTCGGGGATATAACGTCACCCTGTCTTACACCTCTCTGCAATGGGATAGGTTTCGTACTCTGGTTCTGTACTCGGATAGCCATCGTAGCTCTATTGTACAAACACTTCAGCACTTCGATATACCGACAGTCAACTTGGCACCGCTGAAGGGACTGCAGCACCGCCCAAATTTCGAAAGAATCAAAGGCTTTCTCATAGTCCACATACGCCAGACATAGTGGTAAATTGTACTCTTCGGACTTCTGTACAATTTGCCGTAGGGTATGTATGTGGTCTATGGTGCTAAAGCCCTTTCGGAAACCGGCTTGTTCGGGAGGCTGGAAGTCGTCAAGTCTGCGCACGAGACGATTCGTAATGACTCTCGAAAACAGCACGTAGACGCGGATCAGAAGGGAAATCGGTCTGTAGTTCTTCAAGAGAGCGTTGTCACCTTTCTTGAAGAACAAGACCACCGCACTTCTACTCCACGCCTCCGGTGTAATGCCACCATTGAGGACGGAATTAAAGAGCTTCTGAAGGACTTCATGTACCGGTCTTCCACCCGCTTTCAGAAGCTCCGCTGTAATTCCATCCTCGCCTGGGGCCTTGCCGTTTTTAAGGTGCTGGAGAGCCATTCTAATCTCGCTCAGACTGACGTCCGGGATATCTTCGGAATAGGGTCGAATAAGACTCGCTCTTGGATCGTTACTCACACTTGCGTGTGGCTCCAACGATGACGTGTACAGCTGCCCATAGAACCTCTCAATCTTACTCAAAATCTCAGGTGCCCCGGAAACGATGCTGCCACATTCGGTCTTCAGCTTTGACAGTTGGCTCTTTCTGGCAGACAGATCTCCGGCAAAGACTTTGGAGCCTTGGTTCCGCTCGATCGCTTCTTCAATACGAGCTGTATTGAAGTTGCGTAAGTCTCGCCGCATGCATTTGGAGATCTGTCTCTTCAGTTGCCTGTATGCTGTCAAATCTGTTGAAGAATGTAGCCTCATCTCCCGTCTAACAGCCATGAGATTAAGAGTGTGATTGTGATGTGTTTTTGTGTTCTTCTGCGGCGGGTCTTGCAGAACTTAGCTCCGACCGCATGGACAGTTTCCACGAGCTTGTCATTCATATCGTCCACTTCATTGCAGTCTTCTAGGCACTGAAAACGGTTTTGTAACTCGAGCTGAAAGGTTTCGGAACTTTTGATTAGAGCACGAGGGGGACGGAGCGTTGACTTCATAAGACGAGACCTCTCCAATTTAACATTTAGGTTCAGTGTGCCTCTAACCATTCGGTGATCGCTGCCGGTTTTCACCCTCGCGATCACTGAGACATCACTGAACAGTTGTCGTCTGGTCGTCATAATGAAGTCAATCTCATTTTTTGTCGAACCGTCGGGGCTCGACCAGGTCCACTTCCTGTGGGGCCGCTTCTTGAAGAAAGAGTTCATCATAAAGAGTCCCTCTTTCTCCATGAAGTCGGCCAGCTGCTGGCCCCTTGGGTTCCGTTGCCCTATTCCAAATTTCCCTACTTTCAGCTCACCGTTCTCTCTTGTGCCTAGTTTTGCATTGAAGTCTCCCATTAACACCGTATATGGGGTTTTGGAGGAATGCATGGCTCTAGAAATATCCTCATACATTTCCTCCACCTCCTCATCGGGGTGTGCCGAGGTTGGTGCGTAAACCTGTATGACCTTCAGCGAATACCGTTTGGTGATTCTGAGTATAAGGTACGCAACCCTCGTCGACACACTCCCGATCTTTACAACGTTGTTAACGAGAGACTTGTGGACGATAAATCCGACACCTCCTTGGGACAGATGGTCGCCCTCCCGGTGATAGAGCAAGTTGCCGGATTCGAGGATTACCGTGTCCTCCCCCTCTCTTCGGACTTCGGATAATCCTATAATATGCCAGCGCAACTTGTCTATCTCTTCTTCCAGCTCCACGATCTTCTCGTCAGTACTCAGGGTGCGTGCGTTGTACGTTGCCAGGTCGAGTCGTCGTAGGTGGCAACCGAACCTCCACCGGATGTTATATCAGGTTATATCAAGATATAATCAAAAAGCAATGTTAAATTTGATTAAATGCTACTATTTTGTGCTATAATTAACTACTTTATAATATTATTAATTCTGAGATCTGGCTAATAAATATATAAAAATCTCTTTATTTAAACTATATGCATAGTGAAAGTTTTGCAATAATTACAGTTTTATTAGTATATTTATAGACAATCAAAACTTTTATAGATTAGAAATTAAACTTAGGAACATCTCACATTTTATGAATTTCGATAGATGTTACTATTATCTACTATTTAAGTAGTAATTAGTTACTATAAACATTATTAATTCCTACTATAGTTAAATAAGGAAAGAACTGAAAATGAAATTTCGAATTTTCAAATAGGTAAATTATTAATTAAATTATTAACTATATAAATGTAATTTATATATTTTATTTTATTCCTTAGTAACTGGAGGTAAAAATGTTACTCTTTTTGGATTTCCCGTTAGATGGCATTGTTTTGATAAAAAGAAATTCAGATTGTCGGCGAAGTTAAAATTATAACGCAACGGTTAAAACTCAATTTTGGCTTTATTTATAAATATGTCATTTATTTATAAAAAAAACATCAATAATCCATAATATAAAATAGAAATTAACATCTTGAGGAATGAAAATACTTAACCCTCTTTTATTTGATGATCCGTAATCGAATCAAATGTAGCCTGTAAGTTGCCCCGGGTCTTTAACTATCTACACACAAAATTTCATGGAAATCTGTCTAGTAGTTTTTGTGTGAAACTGTAATACACAGACAGACAGACAGGCAGACAAACATTCGAAAAACCACTAATTTGGCCTCAGTGCCCTTTATTTAATCCCCTGGAATTGTTTTTTCCAATTACAGACACGACTTTTCTACAGATTTATTATATGTATAGATTTTATTATTATATGAAAAACTTTTATTTTGTGACTCAAAAGTCGACCCTTAGTACCCATACAACTCACCAACATTTTTATCTTATTATATTTTTAACACCACATCATATGTTTACAATACAATACAATACAATACAATAACTTTATTTCAGGCATCAAGGACTTAAAAATTAAGAACATTGGCCCATAGCAATATATACCTTAACCTAAAAATATATTTAAAATATAGACATAACTTAACACTATCTAGGGAACTTTTTTCTTTGGCGCGTCCCTGTATCGGCGAAACACTACCCCAGAGGGCCAGAAATCGGGAGCGAGGAATGTCTCTTTATGTTTTGCAGGAACCTGGAGTACGTAGGATTTGAAGTTCGTTGACCTATTAGACTCCAGACGCTGCAAATGTAAAGAGATCGGATCCTCAATGCGGCATCGGCTTCGTTCTTCCACGTAACGCAGGACGTCTTCTCCCGACGTACTTTTGTCCAAACGGGAGATGTAGAGTTGTATAGTTGGCTCCACAGCACGCAGAGTTGTACTCGCGTTTATCTTGGCGGTCCCACGCTGGTTACAGACGGGTCGCGACCGACGTCTCTTCTCAACAAGAGTAAACCCGTCCTTATCAATCTTGTCTTGGGTCACCATTGGAACTGATTAACTTATAATGATTATAGAAATACTTTACCGGTTGTCAAGTAATTCTCGGCAAAATCATAATTTAATTGATTAATTGCTAATGAAGAAGTAGATTTAAAGAGCTAGTGAAAAACAGTGACTTGTTTATAAATACGAGTGTAACATTCCATCTTAGTCCTCATAGGTGACCACGCATCTGCATTTAGATTTTTTTTTATTGAGGATAGATGTAGATGTCTATGGGCCACAGCAACAATTTACCATCAGGTGGACCGTGTGCAAGTTTGGCACCCTACCCTATAAAAAATTACAATAATTATTTAAATAACTTAAAATGAAAAGCCCAATTATTTATCTACGAAACATTTATCCTACCAAGCTAAACTCTAAAGATAATAATTACAATATGATGTTAATAAGTATGAGGTTACCAGCGCTTCGTGACACGGTCAAGTGCATTTAAGTGTGGAATTTTAATACTACGTGACCTGAGATGCCTTATGAATTATGGAAATAAACTCTACTACTACTCTTATCCTATCCTTGCACTCTCTACTTGAAAATTCATGAAGCACTGTTTAAAGACGCTGACTCCCAGTGTGCATATTTCGCTAAATTATTATCAATTTGCAGCTCTTATTGCGTTATACGTCATGAAATAAGGACATCGCAATTTAAGTCTTACGTATATTTCTGTATGATTATTTAATATTGTTTTTTTTCTGACACTATGATTACATTTCATACTTACCGTGTGAGGTGGTTTTTATTAACCGTGTAGTGGCGGTGTAAGATTAACTTACCCATATCACCCCCCCCCCCCCCCCCCCCGCGCCAAAACTCCATTTGGGCAGCGCTGCAGACATTTTATTGACTAAAAGCAAGAAAAACAGAAACAGAAATATTTTTTATTCAATACAGATTATAAATAATAATTATTGCAAGTCACTTTATGTTTAATTTACGACTATACTCGAACAAACCTAAGAAATACATTTTGACGTTTCACTTTAATCGTACCGCAATAACTTTGTATAAGCGTATTCACACGGATTAAAATAAAATTTTACGTAAATAAAATTATGAAGTTATCTATATTTCATTACAATATTTATAGTTCTATATAACTAATTTAAGTTCGAATATGTACCGTTAGGTGGTTCAAAAGTAGATGGTTTCTTAAAAAGTTATAGTTAATTATTTTTATTTATCTACTTCCGCACACGTACAAAGTAAGGTTATAGAAGGATGATCACTGTCCTGACGTAGGGGGCGAAGTTGAAGTGCTATTTCTTCAGGGTTCTAGACAGACAGCTAGCCGAAGAAGCTGATGATATCCAAGCTCGACGGTGAAGATGGACGTTGGTAGGATGGGTAGGCCAACACTCCGTTAGCTCGCGGTACGGCAATCACCACTTACCACCTAAGGCCTACTGCCTTAGGTGGTAAGTGGATCCTGGAATCCCAGACGGAGGCCAGCATTAGTTAAAGTTTAAATAGCACTATATGTGCCATTGTAAAATTCCAGCACCCCGTCTAGGAAGTTATAATTTTTCAATCACTAAGCAGCCTCAGCAGATAAGATAGGAATTAAGTAAAGCAGTTACAATGTTTGCTATTGTTAAAATAATTAAGAACTCACCCCAGCGGGATCAACTGCACTTTGAATGATTTAAATTTTGGATGTAGGTAGTAAGTTCAACCGTCGTTAGTTCAGGTTCAGTCGCGTTGTGAACTTCAAGGAGTCTCAGGTAGAAATGAAAATGAACAAGGAATGGCCCGAACGGGGACTCGTGGTGGCTCCGTAGAATAATTCTTTTAGATTAATAATATGTAATAATTGATTTATTTTTATTTTTATTTTAAGATTAGAATATATTACTATTATCTATTTAAATTATATCTATATTAAAAAATATGTTGTATGTCTTTTATATTCATATTTCAACGGTCGTAATTTATGATTTTTTTGAATTACGGCTGTAGAGAATTTGCAACTTGTTATTTTTTCCACCTTCATCTCTGGGCGGTAAGCACTTTATACACATTGTCCTTTTATTAGAACACGGGCCGGTAATTATCAAAACATATTTTTTGGCAAGCGCAAGCCTTACGAGGTTAAAATTAATAGCTACTATACAAATTATTACAGCACTGATCTAAAAAAACTATAAGTAAATCCAGTTGTGCATGCCATAAGCGCATTAAAAAAAATTACGTATCACATAATTATACTTAATTTTTAAGTAGTTTAAATACACACAAGTTTTCAGTAATAACCTTATAACTATACTTTCAATTTTCTGATATCTTTATGTCAAACTTCAATTAAAAAAACCACCGAAAATTTCGCCATTTTAGAGCCGAAAGAAATTTATTATAACTAAACAAAACAAAATTAAACTGCCATTTACATTCCATGGCTTCCCACATGATAGATGAAGAGTTTTAAAAATAGATTGAGTTGAACAATTGATATTTTCAAAAGTTACCATGTTCACGCCGCCATGCGGACTTGATAAATCCTCACCATAAGCCACTAAAACCCCCTTTTTTATGTAAAAATAGTAATTAATCGATTTAACAAAAATATTAATAACTATACACATAGATATTTACATGTCCATATATGCGCATACAGACACGCTAAATCCCAAAACAAGAATTTAGTCTTAAAATCTTCAAAAAATAATTTCTTAATAACCAATCATAGCGCGAGGAGCTTAGGCATGCTTCGATTAGCTATCTTTCTCGCACTTATGGCTACGCATAAGACTTTTTTCTCGTATTAGTTGGTAAACTTTATTCACGTCTGGGAATTGTTTACAACCGCTAAATTCGTCTGGCGATATGCAGGTGTTATTAAAAATTACTCAATAAATACGTGATTAAAATTTGAGATTGCCAAAAGTATATTTTTTGTGAATTAAAAAAAAATATCTTTGGAGAGGTCTGGTAATACTTTATAACCGACAAAAACGTCTGGGATTATTGTTTTTGAATTATATAAAAACTAAATTAAATGATAAAAAAGAAATCAAGTTGCCAAAAAAACATTTTTTTGGAATTTTTTTTGCAAATGTTGTATACTGCGTAGTAACAAAATCACCGCAAACGGTCAGCCAGACTCGCGGGACTGGATTCGCCAATTGACGAAATTATATTTTATAACAATTTCAACTTGCCCAAAGGACCTTCCCAAAATTCGTCGCCAGCTCTCATACTACAAGCTTCTATCAATGTAGTTTTACTCATAGTTAAAATTAAAATGAACATGCATTTAAAGTTTGTAGTCTTTAATATTTGTAGTACTTTTTCGCAACAGCCTGTTCATTTACTCACGTCAGCTATGAAACCGGAACTGTAACAAAAATCTCAGTAGGTAGGTAGTAGTAGTAGTTTCATTGGGCCTCGCGGGAATCGAATTCATTTTATGTACTTTGAAATCTTACGGCGAGCTACACAGAATTCGTATTTGCTAAACTCATAAACACAGAAAATAAGCTTTTGCACTACTGTGGACCCCATCTAAAATGTAATTAGTCAATCAAACTATTCCATCATTTAGATATGAAAATCTTACAGTCCACTTATTTTTCAATTATCGGTTATGATACAAAAAGAAGTTGGTGAAATATTGCTATGCTGATAGACACCCAACATATTCAACTAAAGACATTCTGTCATAATCACAGTTTTGTGTACACAGTTCTGTTAGTCATTTTGACAATAACGATAAATTATCCCGACGCCGGTTTAGATATTTTCTGACCATTTTTAATGCTGGAAGAAAAAAAAGTATTCAATAGAATTCTCATTGATTACATCACGTATTATTAGTTTATTTGGCAGTAGGTAGATGGTAGTATTATAAGATTAAAACTATAAAAACAAAAACTGTACCCTATAGTAGTCAGCGACAATAAGTTGAGGTGCGACTGGGGTGTCGTCTCACACAGCAAAGCCGCCAACATTTATATAATACATTAATTAGGAATAAGTTATATTCTATAAAAAATTCTGATCCCGTCAAAAATACGTTATCAGTGCTGTTAGCAGTATGTAATGAAATTATTTTACAATATAAATATGAAGAAATAGCAATGTTGTGTTTAGTTGTTAATATCGCCAAACGATCTCTGTTCATTGATTTGGTTAGGCTATCATCATCATCATTACAGCCATTCACAAGTCCACTGCTGAACATAGGCCTCCCCCAAGGAATGCCACAAAGCACGGTCCCGAGCCACCTGCATCCATCGACTTCCTGCAAGTCTTACCAGATCGTCACTCCATCTTGTGGGGGGACGCCCTACACTTCGCCTACCGGTACGAGGCTGCCACTCGAGAACCTTTCTCCCCATCGGTTGTCGGTTCTTCGAGCTATATGGCCGGCCCACTGCCACTTCAGCTTACTAATCCGTTGGGCTATGTCGGTTACTCTGGATCTACTGCGGATATCCTCATTCCTAAGTTTATCACGCAGAGAAACTCCGAGCATAGCCCTCTCCATAGCTCGCTGAGCGACCTTGAGCTTCCTCATACGGCCAGCAGTGAAGGACTACGTCTCAGTTCCGTAAGTCATCACTGGCAACACGCACTGGTTGTACAATTTTGTTTTAAGGTTTTGAGGTATTTCTGACGAGAAGATGTGTCGTAGCTTCCCGAACGCTGCCCAGCCGAGTTGAATCCGTCGATTGACCTCTCGGTCGAAGTTGGACTTACCTAGTCGGACTATTTGTCCCAGGTAAACATACTCGTCAACAACTTCGAGCTTAGTGCTCCCAACAACTACCGGCATAGGTGTGACATGGACATTAAACATAATCTTTGTTTTGTCCATGTTCATCTTAAGACCTATCCGTTGGGAGACACTATTGAGGTCATTGAGCATAGTGCTTAGTTCCTCCAGCGATTCTGCCATGAGGACTATATCGTCGGCAAATCGAAGGTGAGTGATGTACTCGCCATTGATGTTAATTCCGTATCCTTTCCAGTCCAGAAGCTTGAAAACGTCTTCCAATGCAGCGGTGAAGAGTTTCGGGGATATAACGTCACCCTGTCTTACACCTCTCTGCAATGGGATAGGTTTCGTACTCTGGTTCTGTACTCGGATAGCCATCGTAGCTCTATTGTACAAACACTTCAGCACTTCGATATACCGACAGTCAACTTGGCACCGCTGAAGGGACTGCAGCACCGCCCAAATTTCGAAAGAATCAAAGGCTTTCTCATAGTCCACATACGCCAGACATAGTGGTAAATTGTACTCTTCGGACTTCTGTACAATTTGCCGTAGGGTATGTATGTGGTCTATGGTGCTAAAGCCCTTTCGGAAACCGGCTTGTTCGGGAGGCTGGAAGTCGTCAAGTCTGCGCACGAGACGATTCGTAATGACTCTCGAAAACAGCACGTAGACGCGGATCAGAAGGGAAATCGGTCTGTAGTTCTTCAAGAGAGCGTTGTCACCTTTCTTGAAGAACAAGACCACCGCACTTCTACTCCACGCCTCCGGTGTAATGCCACCATTGAGGACGGAATTAAAGAGCTTCTGAAGGACTTCATGTACCGGTCTTCCACCCGCTTTCAGAAGCTCCGCTGTAATTCCATCCTCGCCTGGGGCCTTGCCGTTTTTAAGGTGCTGGAGAGCCATTCTAATCTCGCTCAGACTGACGTCCGGGATATCTTCGGAATAGGGTCGAATAAGACTCGCTCTTGGATCGTTACTCACACTTGCGTGTGGCTCCAACGATGACGTGTACAGCTGCCCATAGAACCTCTCAATCTTACTCAAAATCTCAGGTGCCCCGGAAACGATGCTGCCACATTCGGTCTTCAGCTTTGACAGTTGGCTCTTTCTGGCAGACAGATCTCCGGCAAAGACTTTGGAGCCTTGGTTCCGCTCGATCGCTTCTTCAATACGAGCTGTATTGAAGTTGCGTAAGTCTCGCCGCATGCATTTGGAGATCTGTCTCTTCAGTTGCCTGTATGCTGTCAAATCTGTTGAAGAATGTAGCCTCATCTCCCGTCTAACAGCCATGAGATTAAGAGTGTGATTGTGATGTGTTTTTGTGTTCTTCTGCGGCGGGTCTTGCAGAACTTAGCTCCGACCGCATGGACAGTTTCCACGAGCTTGTCATTCATATCGTCCACTTCATTGCAGTCTTCTAGGCACTGAAAACGGTTTTGTAACTCGAGCTGAAAGGTTTCGGAACTTTTGATTAGAGCACGAGGGGGACGGAGCGTTGACTTCATAAGACGAGACCTCTCCAATTTAACATTTAGGTTCAGTGTGCCTCTAACCATTCGGTGATCGCTGCCGGTTTTCACCCTCGCGATCACTGAGACATCACTGAACAGTTGTCGTCTGGTCGTCATAATGAAGTCAATCTCATTTTTTGTCGAACCGTCGGGGCTCGACCAGGTCCACTTCCTGTGGGGCCGCTTCTTGAAGAAAGAGTTCATCATAAAGAGTCCCTCTTTCTCCATGAAGTCGGCCAGCTGCTGGCCCCTTGGGTTCCGTTGCCCTATTCCAAATTTCCCTACTTTCAGCTCACCGTTCTCTCTTGTGCCTAGTTTTGCATTGATGTCTCCCATTAACACCGTATATTGGGTTTTGGAGGAATACATGGCTCTAGACATATCCTCATACATTTCCCCCACTTCCTAATTGGGGTGTGCCGAAGTTGGTGCGTAAACCTGTATGACCTTCAGCGAATACCGTTTGGTGATTCTGAGTATAAGGTACGCAACCCTCGTCGACACACTCCCGATCTTTACAACGTTGTTAACGAGAGACTTGTGGACGATAAATCCGACACCTCCTTGGGACAGATGGTCGCCCTCCCGGTGATAGAGCAAGTTGCCGGATTCGAGGATTACCGTGTCCTCCCCCTCTCTTCGGACTTCGGATAATCCTATAATATGCCAGCGCAACTTGTCTATCTCTTCTTCCAGCTCCACGATCTTCTCGTCAGTACTCAGGGTGCGTGCGTTGTACGTTGCCAGGTCGAGTCGTCGTAGGTGGCAACCGAACCTCCACCGGATGTTATATCAGGTTATATCAAGATATAATCAAAAAGCAATGTTAAATTTGATTAAATGCTACTATTTTGTGCTATAATTAACTACTTTATAATATTATTAATTCTGAGATCTGGCTAATAAATATATAAAAATCTCTTTATTTAAACTATATGCATAGTGAAAGTTTTGCAATAATTACAGTTTTATTAGTATATTTATAGACAATCAAAACTTTTATAGATTAGAAATTAAACTTAGGAACATCTCACATTTTATGAATTTCGATAGATGTTACTATTATCTACTATTTAAGTAGTAATTAGTTACTATAAACATTATTAATTCCTACTATAGTTAAATAAGGAAAGAACTGAAAATGAAATTTCGAATTTTCAAATAGGTAAATTATTAATTAAATTATTAACTATATAAATGTAATTTATATATTTTATTTTATTCCTTAGTAACTGGAGGTAAAAATGTTATTCTTTTTGGATTTCCCGTTAGATGGCATTGTTTTGATAAAAAGAAATTCAGATTGTCGGCGAAGTTAAAATTATAACGCAACGGTTAAAACTCAATTTTGGCTTTATTTATAAATATGTCATTTATTTATAAAAAAAACATCAATAATCCATAATATAAAATAGAAATTAACATCTTGAGGAATGAAAATACTTAACCCTCTTTTATTTGATGATCCGTAATCGAATCAAATGTAGCCTGTAAGTTGCCCCGGGTCTTTAACTATCTACACACAAAATTTCATGGAAATCTGTCTAGTAGTTTTTGTGTGAAACTGTAATACACAGACAGACAGACAGGCAGACAAACATTCGAAAAACCACTAATTTGGCCTCAGTGCCCTTTATTTAATCCCCTGGAATTGTTTTTTCCAATTACAGACACGACTTTTCTACAGATTTATTATATGTATAGATTTTATTATTATATGAAAAACTTTTATTTTGTGACTCAAAAGTCGACCCTTAGTACCCATACAACTCACCAACATTTTTATCTTATTATATTTTTAACACCACATCATATGTTTACAATACAATACAATACAATACAATAACTTTATTTCAGGCATCAAGGACTTAAAAATTAAGAACATTGGCCCATAGCAATATATACCTTAACCTAAAAATATATTTAAAATATAGACATAACTTAACACTATCTAGGGAACTTTTTTCTTTGGCGCGTCCCTGTATCGGCGAAACACTACCCCAGAGGGCCAGAAATCGGGAGCGAGGAATGTCTCTTTATGTTTTGCAGGAACCTGGAGTACGTAGGATTTGAAGTTCGTTGACCTATTAGACTCCAGACGCTGCAAATGTAAAGAGATCGGATCCTCAATGCGGCATCGGCTTCGTTCTTCCACGTAACGCAGGACGTCTTCTCCCGACGTACTTTTGTCCAAACGGGAGATGTAGAGTTGTATAGTTGGCTCCACAGCACGCAGAGTTGTACTCGCGTTTATCTTGGCGGTCCCACGCTGGTTACAGACGGGTCGCGACCGACGTCTCTTCTCAACAAGAGTAAACCCGTCCTTATCAATCTTGTCTTGGGTCACCATTGGAACTGATTAACTTATAATGATTATAGAAATACTTTACCGGTTGTCAAGTAATTCTCGGCAAAATCATAATTTAATTGATTAATTGCTAATGAAGAAGTAGATTTAAAGAGCTAGTGAAAAACAGTGACTTGTTTATAAATACGAGTGTAACATTCCATCTTAGTCCTCATAGGTGACCACGCATCTGCATTTAGATTTTTTTTTATTGAGGATAGATGTAGATGTCTATGGGCCACAGCAACAATTTACCATCAGGTGGACCGTGTGCAAGTTTGGCACCCTACCCTATAAAAAATTACAATAATTATTTAAATAACTTAAAATGAAAAGCCCAATTATTTATCTACGAAACATTTATCCTACCAAGCTAAACTCTAAAGATAATAATTACAATATGATGTTAATAAGTATGAGGTTACCAGCGCTTCGTGACACGGTCAAGTGCATTTAAGTGTGGAATTTTAATACTACGTGACCTGAGATGCCTTATGAATTATGGAAATAAACTCTACTACTACTCTTATCCTATCCTTGCACTCTCTACTTGAAAATTCATGAAGCACTGTTTAAAGACGCTGACTCCCAGTGTGCATATTTCGCTAAATTATTATCAATTTGCAGCTCTTATTGCGTTATACGTCATGAAATAAGGACATCGCAATTTAAGTCTTACGTATATTTCTGTATGATTATTTAATATTGTTTTTTTTCTGACACTATGATTACATTTCATACTTACCGTGTGAGGTGGTTTTTATTAACCGTGTAGTGGCGGTGTAAGATTAACTTACCCATATCACCCCCCCCCCCCCCCGCGCCAAAACTCCATTTGGGCAGCGCTGCAGACATTTTATTGACTAAAAGCAAGAAAAACAGAAACAGAAATATTTTTTATTCAATACAGATTATAAATAATAATTATTGCAAGTCACTTTATGTTTAATTTACGACTATACTCGAACAAACCTAAGAAATACATTTTGACGTTTCACTTTAATCGTACCGCAATAACTTTGTATAAGCGTATTCACACGGATTAAAATAAAATTTTACGTAAATAAAATTATGAAGTTATCTATATTTCATTACAATATTTATAGTTCTATATAACTAATTTAAGTTCGAATATGTACCGTTAGGTGGTTCAAAAGTAGATGGTTTCTTAAAAAGTTATAGTTAATTATTTTTATTTATCTACTTCCGCACACGTACAAAGTAAGGTTATAGAAGGATGATCACTGTCCTGACGTAGGGGGCGAAGTTGAAGTGCTATTTCTTCAGGGTTCTAGACAGACAGCTAGCCGAAGAAGCTGATGATATCCAAGCTCGACGGTGAAGATGGACGTTGGTAGGATGGGTAGGCCAACACTCCGTTAGCTCGCGGTACGGCAATCACCACTTACCACCTAAGGCCTACTGCCTTAGGTGGTAAGTGGATCCTGGAATCCCAGACGGAGGCCAGCATTAGTTAAAGTTTAAATAGCACTATATGTGCCATTGTAAAATTCCAGCACCCCGTCTAGGAAGTTATAATTTTTCAATCACTAAGCAGCCTCAGCAGATAAGATAGGAATTAAGTAAAGCAGTTACAATGTTTGCTATTGTTAAAATAATTAAGAACTCACCCCAGCGGGATCAACTGCACTTTGAATGATTTAAATTTTGGATGTAGGTAGTAAGTTCAACCGTCGTTAGTTCAGGTTCAGTCGCGTTGTGAACTTCAAGGAGTCTCAGGTAGAAATGAAAATGAACAAGGAATGGCCCGAACGGGGACTCGTGGTGGCTCCGTAGAATAATTCTTTTAGATTAATAATATGTAATAATTGATTTATTTTTATTTTTATTTTAAGATTAGAATATATTACTATTATCTATTTAAATTATATCTATATTATTTATCACCTATTTAAGAATAATTAATTATAATTATTTGTAAGGGTGCATTCAGATGCATCGTTACAAATGTTTAAAAAAAACACTTATAAAAAGAATAGCACAGTGAACTTTTTTACCAGACGTTGTTTCAATCATATGTACCTTCCCGTATTATTTGAATAATTAAAATTCATTGATATTCGAATAATCGGTAAAAATATTCAAATAATTGGTACAAATATTCAATTAATCAAATTTTTAAATATTTTAATTTATTAAAATATGTTTATTTAAATTTTATTTTTAGAATTGCTGAAATTATATAAATCACGAATAAAACAAGCTTATTTATTTTCTAATTTCCTACTTTGTTAGTGTAAATTTGTGCAGGCAAAGAAACTCATATCCAAAATCGCGTTGGAAAAAACACAACGTAATCCCAGTTTCCTGCCATTTTGGGAGCTTACTGTGCGTACTTTTGTGATTATGGTTTGTCTTATTTTGTGACTCAGCTATAACTTGTTGAACTGAATCTACTATATTCATTGACCATGGCAAGTTATATACTGGACTATCATTAATAAGAATATCATAATAGGGCTTAGTTGCAAGAAAGCTTAGTAGATGGCGGTTTTAAACAATAGTAGTATAGTCTTTGAGAACCATTTTAAGACGAATGCAAAAAAATTGATAAACGCGAAATAATTATGAAGAGATACGTCATATCCTTACAAAGAATAACATTTTAAGAGAAATTAAAAATATAACCAATTGGGAGAACGTCATATTCGTTGATGAAACAATGACACTGCAGCATTTTGCTCGTAGGTGCCCGCGGGAAAAGGTGATGTGGGATCCGCCGGAGTTGAATTTGTAGAAAATTGTTTGTTAGTTTTCCAATAAAAGAGTACAAGACTACAATGATGAAATAAAAGTAAAAAAAAAAATCAGAGTGGTTTATAACCCTTTTACAAAATATTCCTGCGAATATCACAAGACTGCCACCATACCACTGCCATTATAATGCTCAAGTAAAAGACTAGCTCTAATATGAAATGTTCTTAATGCAAACATTATTAACTCTACTTAAACACACACGAGATGAAAATATCTAATGCTTTGTAAAGAAAATGGAAGGTTTGCTGAAGGAAGCATGTACCAATGTCACAAAGGATAATTGGGCAAAAGTGGTGCTAAAAGGAAAGGAAATGATTATTGATGACTTTAAAAGAGACATTCATTTTAATTACATTACTAAAAATCCAATAATAATTAATCTAATCAACGACAGCTCAACTAGTTGTAGTGAAAGTGACATATTTATTTTTAATCTAATTTTTAAATTTAAATTTATACACTTTGCCTCTAGAAATAAGCAGTAATAATAAATACGAAGAAACGGATAAATCTTGTGTTTGAAATTATTTCTAATCGTAACAAAACTAAATGATTACCAACTCTAAAGAATCGATATCGATTTTTCTAAAGACTCGAATATTGTACTTACCGATTTTTTGGTTGGCATTCCTAGTGCAATAAGTCTGACAGCTGCCAAAAGGTATTTCTTAGATTTGGTTGAGTATAGTTCGTAAAATACCTTTGTCCTGGGAAGAACCAGCAAATAACATTTTTTGAAAAAAAATTTGTGTTCACAATTATTATCTATGTTACACCATTAGAAACACAAAATAAGTAAATAGTAGCTTGCTTGTGTAGGCGTTCACCTCATTACCAGGCGTTATTAACATCCGTTAATTTCTTAATCATAGAATTATTACTTATAGAATACTAGCACGCGCACTGAAAGTGAAGCAAGTAAAACTAACGCGAAACCGCATAAGTTCACTCCGCGACGCGTCAGTGCGCAACGTCACGTCTTACGGAGAAAAGCTCGCGGTAAATTGTAAAAAGTACTTAAAAAATATTGTTACAACAGTGATGACAAACATACAAGAGTAATGTTATTATATTTCAGATAATTTCATATATTTAATTCATTATTATTATGTAAATGGACTCGTAAAACCAAAAAATACTTCTCCAAGCTATCATGGTACAAATGTTGCTAGTTTTGAGGAAAATTTTGCACAATTTTTATTTAAAAATCTTTAATATCCATTACTTATTTTAAATATTAAATCGCAACGATCTATGTGAAAATCAAACGTTTAAATGTAGATACCTACTTTTCTAAGTATTGTCATAATATTAACAATTGGTAACCCATGGGTGCCTATTTTAAACGATTAATTGACGCTATTTTAAGGCTAACTGTTTTATTTTTATTGAGTTGTTCATTAACCAAGTAAAAGTTTTAGACTATAGAATAAAGACTTTTTATTTACTATCAATTAAAAGCGAGTAACTTTAAAACACATACATTAAAATTTAAGCGTGTATATTTTTTTTCAAATAAGAAAAACTTCAAATCAGTTTATAAGTGACGGAATTCTGAGGTAACAAATATAAAAATACACTGAAATGGAAACCTCCTCCTTTATTTGAAGTCGGTTAAAATTAAACATTATACAATTATCAAATTACTATATTCGATCGAATAATTTTGTATAACATAATATCCTTAATTTTTTTTTACGTCTGCATTTTTGTACCATTAAAATATGTATAATAAAGTTATATTAAAACACAAACACACACAAACACTCATACCTGTCATCCAGAGGGGTAGGCAGAGACTACGGACGGAGACTTCCATTTGGCGCGATCTTGACGCACCTCTCTCAACTCCTTGACATCCACGCATACACGCTCGTTGGTTAAGGGTACTCCTAATCTGACCCATTTCTAATGTATCGCCGATTTGGTCGATAAATCTTCGTCTAGGGCGTCCCTTCCCGATTCTGGCGTTCACTTCTGAAACATAAATTTGCTTTGTCACTCTTTCCTCGTTCATTCTTTCTACATGACCAAACCGCCGAAGCATTTCTTTCTTAATCCTGGTCACAACGTCATCTTGCAAACCACACTTTTCTCTTATCACACTATTTCTCACCCTGACCGATTTTCTACAGCATTTATTCTACTCTTATGCTTCTTCTGCCAGACCCAACTTTCACTACCATACATTAAAGTAGGGACTAAAACAGCATTATGAATTGCCATACGTGCCTTTTTTGACACATTCTGACTCTTCATAATAGCGTGTAGAAGCCCATTCACTCTTTTTTCCTGTGTTCACTCTTCGTTCTATATCCTTATCATATCTACCATCCCTGCTAAATAAACATCCCAAATATACAAACTCATCCACTTGCTCAATCAACTCCCCTTCTATTCTTAGTTTTACTTTCTTCTCTTTTAAAAACCACCACTTTCGTCTTGCTTGCGCTCACTTTCAAAGTTATTTTAGTACCATCATTATCGTACTTATTTTATTATATTTTATATTATCATAAAATACGTCATCGTATGTAATACGTAATCTTTATTTTAACGATTAATTAATATTAATAAATAAAATTGCGATTTGCTTAATTTGATTGCAAACATCAGAAACTGGTATCACTGAATGGCGTATATGATGAGCCGTAGGCACATTCGACTCGCGCACACTAACATAATAACCTTGCGTCGCTTTAACGCTCGTGTTTTTTTACTAGACTGCGTTTCTACTGGGTAATAATTCTATGTTCTTAATAATATAATAACCCTTTTACCACAATCTTTGTTTACTTTAAAAGCTTTTAAACTTGGCGGAAGTCAGATTTTGTATATTTTCTAGAATTTTGTTGTAAAAGCGTGTACATAGCCCCAAGAATAAATTACTGATACTGTGTGGAGTCGAATACTTTTTGTCTATTCCTAGTATAACACTTATTTTATTCCGTAATTTATTGAGAGGTAAAACTTAATATAATTAATTGTCATAAACTTTTGGTTTAGAGACTCATACAGGCATTGTTAAGGGAGGGAGCCAGATTTGGTGGCTTCTTTAGCTAAATGATCCGCAATTTCATTACGCTGAATCCCGCAGTGGCTAGGGATCCAAGCCAAGACAATTTCCACAAGCCCTTTTTTATGGCAGTTGTACAGAGACTTTCTAATATTTAAAATTAGGGGGCTATCATATCTTAGAGTGAAAAGGACTGGACGCTATGCTTTGACGGCAACTGAGGGAGTCTGAGAAGATGAGAGTCCTTTCCAGATTGTGAGATTCCGCATATAAGACTGCCTCTAAGATAGCTAAAGACTCACCTGTGAATACAGATGAGTCAGGCGGAGAGTTCAAATTTAAAATAATCTTGTAGTTAGGGATCCACATTGCTATCAATCTAATTCCTCGTCACTTAGCTCTGAAGCATCAGTGTACATAATTAACCAATCATGCCAATTTTGGAGGAGGAGCATATTTAATATGTTATTTACTTCAATAGTATTCTTATATATTTCAAAATTTAGAATAATGTCTGGGTTAAAAATTAGAGCCTTGTATGGGATTTTTGAAAAGTGGTAGCCTCGAGGGAAGCCAGTCGACCAAAATGGTTAATAAATGTTGGTTCTCTGCACGTCCGTCAGCGGCGCTGACAAGTCTTCCAACGAGTGTATTACTACGGGATTGATAAACAGGAGAGAGATCATTGACTAATTTAATATAACTTTTTATAATACATGGCAAATCCTTGTGGGTCCAATATATGATACAAGGAACGAAGTTTGGAGAGGAGAGGATAGTGTAAATAACAAGCAGCTTTGAACAAAAACCTATCTGAAAGATATTGTCTGCGTAGAAATAAGGGGGGCTCAACACACTCAACTTGTGGAGCGGAAATGGGAGTAGATTTCATGCCACCTGTTATTATACGCAGACATTCTGACTGAATTTTGTCCTAGGTATTAAGAGTCATTTTGCTACATGACTCTAGTAAAAAGCAGCCATAGTCAAAATGACTTCTATTTAGAGCATTGTATAAAAACTTTTGGGAGTAGGGGTGGGAACCCCGCCAGGTACCTGACAGGGATCGGATTGAATTGAGGTTCTTTCACATATGGAAGCAATATCAGAATAGATGAGGAATTCCTGTCATTTTATTATCCAGAATAACACCTAGAAATTTCGCTTGATTTCATTGGGGATTAGGGTATTTTCAAAATATGGACACTCATGTTATTTTCCATCGCCTAAAAAAAACCACAGTACTGAATTTCAAAGGAGATATTGATAAGCCATGCTCAATCAGCCAGTTATTAAGAAAGTTAACAGCTTGGGATAAGCGGGAGGTAGATTTGGCAAAAGAAGCATCAGACACAAATAAGGCTAGGTCATCTGCATATTGCAGGACATTACCTAAGTAATTCACAGATCTGTTTCGATCATGAGTGTAGATACTGAATGACAAAGGGCTAAAGACAGAGCCTTGTGGTAGTCCCTTCCAGGTAAATCTAGGTGGTAGAAATCTTCCTTCAGAACGGACTAATATTGTCTACGGGAAAGTAAGTTTAATTCGAAATTTGTTATTCTCTCAGGAATGTGCAGCTGAAACATTTTTTGCCTGAGCAGTGGGAGAACAACATTATCATATGCCGCGCAAACGTCAATAAAAACGCCTACCAGAAAATTGTTATTGGAGAAGGTTTTACGAGGTGCTCCATGATTTTAGACAAGGTTGATGAAAAAGCAATAGGGCGATAACGTAGTATTATATATATATATATATATATATATATATATATATATATATAGTTTATGATGCTTAAAAAGAACTGCTTACACTTAGTACCCATATTAAGAAGAAATGAGTAGGGGATACCATCAATGTCAGGAGTGGAATCCTTTAAATGCCTAAGTACTAACTGCAGTTCAGCTATTGAAAAAATGGTTCATTAAGGTTATCAATAGAGTTGGACGAATGAGGAGGGAATGATTTAGAGTTAGGAAATATCTCTTCTTCCAATGGAACCCAGGGGGGAAATAGTCTGTTAATGAAGTCGTCTAGCCAGTGGGAAGGGTCTGCACAAGGGGGATTACTATAATTTAAAGCACCACAGAAGCGCCTGATACTTTTTCAAACAAGAAAAGAAGTATTGATGCATAAAAACAGTATATATGGAAGGGGAGCACTCGTCCTGAGAAGGTGAGGACTACAGTTTGAGTAGGGACCCACTTTACTTCATCGCCCTTCTTGACCTTTCTATGAAGTCTTCTGGCTTTAATGATTTCTCCTCTGCCAGTAGGAAGCTCAGATTCGCAAACTAACTCCTACATAGAGATGTCAGTTGGGATACCCCTAATCTTTTTATTTAATTTTTTTTTAATTTAATTTTAACAGTGGTAGAGCCACGCGGCATCTGTTGCACGGATAGGCCGGCTCGAACCGGGGTGGTACCACGACCTCACAGAAAAGCAGCGTGAAGTAGAAATTTACCTCTGCGTTTCGCTTGGTGAGTGCAGGTGGCCGGAGACCCTTTTTACTGGAAATGAGGAATTCCAACTTAGTCCTCACGGGTGACAACGCATCTACATTTTGATTTGTAATAGAGGATAGATGTAGATGTCTATGGACCGCAGCAACCACATACCATCAGGTGGACTGTGTGCTTGTTTGCCACCCTTATCCTTTAAAAAAAATCTCACCCATACGAGTAACATTAAAAGTAGGAATGATAGCAGAAAGTTTATATTGCGAAAGAAACTGAGAATCAATAAAATCATTAGCATCAGTAGCTCTTTTAAAAGCAATTGAAACTCTGTTACGCCCTAAGATTTTGATGCCCTGTTTTTCAATATTGGCTACTTTATTTTGTGAGAGGATATGGCCAATTTTCACAGGTCTAATTGTATAACCTGCCGATGGATCAGCTTCTGAGCGACTAAAATGAATAACGAAGGGGCCTTACATACTTTTTTTTTCTTGTTATTCAGGGTGGACGAATGTATTTTGATAGGAAGCCAAAGTGTGATCTTTGTGCCGTATGTTTTTCTTTGGGAAGCTGGTTATAGTATCAGTAAGTTTACGTTTGACAGAGCTAGAATAACCGCATAAATACGGTGGTTCAGCGTCTCCCCCGTCAACATCCATCGTCGTCACAAAGATCTACATCAACTATCTGAACAAATAATACTAACCAACTAACAAAAAGAACACACAAAGAAAAGTGAGACCAATCACTCTGACTGCAGAATCCCAGAGCACGTTATAGCAGTTAAGTGTACGACTAATGACAGAATTTTAAACATAGAATTAACGGAACATGAAATAGAGACGTGTGTCTGGTATGTTTCGAAGAAGTATTGAATTGTAGGAATTTAAATGCCAATTCAGGACTATTCATTTTATTACTATAGACGCCGCGTCGTGCAAAAACAAAATTTGTAGAAGTGTACGTCGGTCCTTTAACAGTATGATGATCGCAGGTTTCCTTGTAAGTGTTTTTAGGGTTCCGTACCTCAAAAGGAAAAAACGGAACCCTTACGGTACGTGTACACCAAAACCGATTTTGTCGGCCGATGACGGACAGAATTACCCGGACGAGTAATTCGGACGTGTATGTGCTTACACTGCAACAGTGTACTGCTGACATTGGACATTCCAATTATTGTAGTTTCTTGAATTTTTATCCCACAGGGTTGGTCTATTATAAATACAACTAATTAATTTTTCTTTATCCATAGTCGTTTAGGTAGATAAAAACACGAAATAACAGAATAAATACAGAATTATTAAATTAAACTAGGTATAAATACATTCAACTTGCACTGTAGACGCCGGCAGTCGGGCGAGAAATCCCAACAAGTTCGGATTCGACGGTTGATCGGCCGATTTCGGGCGTCATTGGACGATAACGGCCGTGTTTGTATACGCGCTCTCTTTGCTTTACAAGTGTTTGATTCGATCGTCCGAGTTCGGCCGTCGTCGCCCGAGCAAACTTCGGCCGATGACGGATTAGGTGTACGCGAGGCTTCATAGGATCACTTTGTTGTCCGTCTGTCTGTCTGTCTGTCTGTCTGTCTGTCTGTCAAGACCCTTTTCTCAGGAACGCATGGAGGTATCAAGCTGAAATTCATATCGAATACTCAAATCTACTGTCCCTTAGAGCTGTGAAAAAATCAAACTTCTAAGCCAACGCAATCAAAAGATACAGTCGTTTATGCAGCAAATATTATGCCGCAAGGGAATCAAAACCTACAGGGTAGTTCCCGTGAACTCAGAATCTTAAAATTTGGTACGAAGCAACGTATTTATAGCACAGATAAAGGAAAAATTGCGAAACGCATAAATTTTTTGTTATATCATATAATAAAAATATTTTAATAATTTTACCTACTGCTATTAAACATACGGATTTGTTCGGAACCCTCAGTGCGCGAGTCCGAGTCGCACTTGGCCGGTTTTTGTATGTTGTGTATATTATTACTTTGTCATATTTTAGTAATTGTCGTTTTAGTTTGAAAACTAATGAAGTATCATCAGCAAATAATAAACCATTTTATAGGTTATCCTCATAAGTATAAACAAAAACAAAATGTAGGCAGTATTGAAGAAACTACGATTGAAATAAAATAAACCACTTTCAATGATAGCAAACTTTACGTAAGTTAACAAAAGCAAACGACAAATTCGAAGTGAGATTTCTTTACCTTGCTCTCGATGTAACTCTTATAATTGAATTGAATTTCTAAACACACGATGGCTGAATTCAGCGATCATGTGACGTAGAAATTAATTTCATTATCATTGTTACTACTTGCCATATTGCTTGATTTTTAAGAACGAGAAATATTGTTAATTGTATTTTTGTATTCTGATTACACTGCGGATACCCTCTTTGTGTATTAAAAACTAGAGTAACCAACATAGCCCAATGGATTAATTAAATAAAATTAGTAAGCTGAAGTGGCAATGGGCGGGTATAGCTCGGACAACCGACGACCAATCAGGAAGAAAGGTCCTCGAGTGACAGCTTCATACCAGTCAGCGAAGTGTAGGGTGACTCTCCACTAGATGGAAGACAGGAAATCGATGGGTGCAGGTGCCACCGGACTGTGCTTTGTGGCATTCCTTGGGGGAAGGTCTATGTTCAGCAGTGAATTTGTGAAGAGCTGTGATGATAATGATGTTTCTATAGTATAAGTATACTATTAACGCTATTTAATATTACTGATACTGCCGTATGGACGTAACACGTCCGTACACTCTAAGTTAGCTAAACATACTAGTGTTAGGAGTGATTCACAACAGTAGTCGAATGTGGATTTGAACCCATGACTTTTCGCGCTTGTAGGCTGCATGCACCCGTACCATTAGTCTACTGTCTACAGAAGTTTAATGTTTTAGAGTGAATGGCTATGGTAGCTACAGTGAAGGACGACGAAGCGGTCGCCCGAAACATCAGTATCAAAAGGGCGCTACAAGTCACCTCGACTCTCAAATTAATCTTAGGTTATAACCGATCCGGGTTACATTCCCCCTTCCATCATAAGCCTAACCGGAGCGCATGGATGACCGCCGGCTGTACTATGTATAGCACTGACAACATCTTGCACACAGATGTTTGTAGAGTAATAGAAGATGAACTGGACATACCAATTGTGAGATACGAGTATTGGAGAACATTCACCTACTCTACTATACGAGTATCACTGCTAGTCTCATCTTATCATTCTTAGGAAATATTACCTACATATACATGTAGGCTAGGTAGGTTATACATATGTAAGAAACAAACGTACTCGTATCTATCGTCTGCTGGAAACCGCCTAATTGATTTGTTATAAGTTCGGGCAAGTTAGATTGTCTGGCCGAACTTGTTAACTTACTTAACACAACTGCTAGTTGCGAGAAGTAAACACAAATAAGTAAATTGTTTCGTTTGTCTTAGGATATCACTAAAAATAAAATCTTTTAGTGCATTTGTTTCTACGTTGAAAAATATTTACGTTTCACATGATGTGTATTATGTATTTTAATTATAATTTAATACAATCTCTTTATATAAAAATCAATTACTGTCCGTTAGTCTCGCAAAAACTCAAAAATGGCTAGACCGATTTTGAGTGGGCCTTGGATGGTTTTGAATCACGTTTGGAACCTGTAGGTGGCGCTGTTCTTGAGATCCAGAAATCATCCTAGCGAAGCCAAGGTGGATTTATAGTTGATATAGAATAATAAAATTAGCTTCTTCTAATTATTATTAATTTATTTATTTATCTTTAGTACACTTAGGAGGTCGATGGATACAGGTGGGTCAAGATAGTGTTTATGCCTTTTCCTGAGGACAGGCCAATATTCAGCAGTGGACTTGTGGAGACTGTAAGATGATGATGCTGGCGATGTACATATGTGTTTCATAACATTTCTGTAATCTTCATAACAAATAAAAATCTATATACTGCAATTATCGTATTTTTATATCCTCGCAGTATAGGCCTACAAAGTCTTAGAATTTTTTAAAATAATTTTAATTAAATAAATTATGTACAGTGAAACTTGAATAACTGGGACCTTAAGGGACCTGCAAATTTGTCTCACTTAGAGTGGTATTCTACTTACCCTGTGTCTCAGATATCCAGGTATAAATAAATATCTGACTCATTTACGGAAGATTCCATTAATAGAAGTGAGAATAGAGGTTATAGTCTGGCGAAGAATTATGGGAAGGTCCTATTGGCAAGATGAAATTGTAAATAAATATAATTTCGTCTATTGGCGAATCCAGTCTCGCAAGTCTGGCAGAGCGTTTGCGGTAATTTTTTTACTGCGCAGCATAATAAAATTAGCAAAATAAATCCGAAAAAAATGTTTTTATGGCAACTTGATTTCTTTTTTATCTTTTAATTTAGTTTTAATATTATAATTATATCTATATAAAGTTGATGAAAGTAATGTTGAACATTACCACAAATACTCACGCCTGTCACCCAGAGGGGTAGGCAGAGACAAAGGAGTTCCATTTAGTGCGATCCTGCTACACCTATCTCGTCTCCTTTACATCCATATATCTACGCATGCACGCTCGTCGGTTGAGGGTATTCCTAATCTGGCCCATTTTCTAAGTATCGACGATTTCGTCGATAAACCTTCGTCTACGGCGTCCCTTCTCGACTCTGCCATTCACTTCTGCAACATTTTTTTATAGGATAAGGGTGACAAACGAGCACACAGGCCACCTGATGGTAAGTGGTTGCTGCGGCCCATAGACATCTACATCTATCCTCGTTTACGAATCAAAATGCAGATTCGTTCCCACCCGTGACAACTAAGATGGGATGCCTCATTTCCAGTAAAAAGGGCATAAATTTCTTTTGTCATTCTTTCCTCATTCATTCTTTCTACATGACCAAACCACCGAAGCATTCCTACCTTAATCCTGGTCACAACGTCATCTTGCAAAGCACACGTTTCTCTTATCACATTATTTCTATTTCTATCTATGGTCTCACTTACATAGGATAAACAAAACGATAAACCCGCGTAAAATAACATATAGTTGATGTGAAGCACCGACGCTCCTGAAAGTCTGCAGTATGTCAATATGCCCCATATGTGACAATGTAACATATTCGAGACTAATAACCGGTTTTAAAAGCAGCGCCCGCCATTAGTCTATTAACTCGCCCTACAGAGAAATAGAAAAATGGATTAATAATAATTTGTATTTTCGAATAAACGATAAATATTCCAAGATTATTCCCGGAGACTTAGTTTAGAATGAGTGTAATTCTAGGGAAAAAAGTTTTTATTGCCAATCTTAAGAAAAGTGACGCTGACGTGACGTGAAAGAGAATAAATCACTACGTTTATCAAAGACAAAGCGCTCATCAAAGGAAAAGTTAGCATCTTTATAAACTTATATAATGATCGCCGTCTTGACAAAAAGGATGGATGTTTTAACGATAAGTATATAATGTAACATCACTTTTCAATGTAAGCAATATAACAAATAAAATTTAAAAACAATTAACGTTTTGCTTATTCCTAAATTAAACACGCTCGCCTGTATTTTGATGAATGTTCAAAACTGCACTATTTAAGATGATTATTAATAACAATACAGCTATTAGACAACCGACCCGAAATATATTAAGTACGATGGAAAGTACGTTTAATCTGTATAGACAGATATATATATATATATATATATATATATATATATATATATATATATATATATATATATATATATAAATAAAAATGCATGCCATGCAAATCATCATCAACATCATCTTCATTACAGCCAACAAGTCCACTGTCCACTGCTGAACTTAGGCCTTCCCCAAAGAATGCTACAAAACACGGTCCTGAGCCACCTGCATCCATCGACTTCCTGCATGTCTTATCAGGTCGTCACTGCATCTAGTGGGGGTCGCCCTACACTTCGTCTGCCGGTACGAGGCCGTCACTCTAGAACCTGTTATCATCATCGGTTGTCGGCCAGCCCATTGCCACTTCAGCTTACTAATCCGTTGGTCTATATCGGTTTTTCACTCTGGTTCTACTGCAGATATCCACATTTCTAAGTTTATCACGCAGAGAAACTTCGAGGATAGCCCCTCTCCATAGCTCGCTGAGTAACCTTAAGCTTCCTGATCCGGCCAGCAGTGAAGGAATTGACTTTTAATTTACCTCCAAATGACGTCATAAATTAGGTTTTATGCGTACTTGTATATAAGGCCAGTAACTCGAACCACACAGTTTCACAAAAAATGTCAAATTTCGATTTAAATAATGATGACGATGGCGATGGCAATGACGAGGACGATAACGATGACGATAGTGATTATGATAACGATGATGAAGATGATGTCGATGATGATTACGATGACGATGATGATAACGAAGACGATGGAGATGAATGATTAATTTACGTGTTATTGTAATATTTTGTTCAAAATACTCAGCTACTTGGATAATATGCAAAATAGCTTCAATTTAATCAGATTTTATAGACTAGAGTGAAAGCCAGAGGCTTCCGTAATCGGATTAAAAATCGGATCTGAAACATTGAAGTACAATCTCTATCTGTATAATCTGCTCAATGCTCTGAAATCAGGGAAATGGGAAGTAGCCATTAAAAATAATTTAGTTATAAGTTATTAAAACTTTTTGACAAAAGTAGAAAAAAGAACAAAAATAAATAAAACTATATCGGTTCTTTTTTCTATTTTATATTATTACATACGTAAATAAAAGATATATTAACTTTGATGTCTTCCTGTATCTCGACAGCGATCGGATTTGGTAAAACTTTTCTAATTATGTCTAAAGTTGAGTCTTTAACGAAGAAACAAAACCGAACTATAGTTATCACTGAAACTATTCTTAAAATATCCTCAGGTACTGTACTTAAATGGTAATGCTTATTTTTTTTAATTGTAAATGGTATTTTTATACCTAGGCTACTGTTATATTAATTTCATCCTTTATAGCCTATAAAAGTCCACTGCTTAACATAGGCATCCCCCATAGATTGCCTCATATTTTGCCATAGTTGCCACGCTTGGTTTCAATTAAAGTTTTCATAATTTTAAGTTGATGTCAAGAAGATGCAATGAATAAGCCCATTTCCTGTTTCAGTTCCACTCTGTCGCTAAGAGACGATAGAGTGTCAGAAGAATGATACCCACGGGACGTTATAATTTTAGTTATTCATTCGGTTATTTTTTTGGGATTGAATTAAATTATGTCTTATATTTTCTTAATAGTAGGCGTTGTTGTCGTTATATCAAACATTACTATAATCAATTCTTCTTCATCATCAAGTCCACTGCTGGCCGTGGGCCTATCTTATTGTAGGAAAGATTTTAGTTAATCATGGCTGATGGACATACGATCACAATACGTCTCGCACTTTTGACACTGCTATCTGTCGCCGGTCTGTTTGACGTCTGGTGTGAACAAGACGGTTACAACACCATATATCTTATTGGATTGTAGGACTCCTCTTCTGCCTAGCAATTCATCAAATATCATCTTGCCTACTTACGGCTGTGTTCCGGTTTGAAGGGAATAGAGCCAGTGTAGTTACTGACTGTGAGGCGTTTCATCTTACTCCTCAGTGGTGACCACGACAGTGGCCTTCTTTGTTCGAAGTTGGCTGCAGGTGTCCATGGACTGCAACCACTCACCAACAGGTGGACTTTAAGTTCGTTGGTCACTTTAGTTTTAATAAAAAATGAATTGGTCGGCTCGACCGAGGAAGGACCATGTCATGAAAAATTGTTGCTGTGTTGCAAAATTGTAAGTGTATTTAAAAATTCGTGAGGATAAGAAAATATTTTCGTAAGTTCGCTTTGTACGACTTTAGCAAAATGTTCTGGATTATTGTCATTATTACACAAAATATAACAGTTTGAGACGCCCCCTGCATTTATTCCCTATATTCGTGTTTTGAAGTTTGTTTTTGTGTTAAAAGCATGTCTAAAGTTAATCCGATTATCATATACATCATCCCGATATTTTGGTCTGCTATTTTTCCTGACTATCCTCGCTGTGGATAACATTGGTTAAATAAATAGAGATATTGGTCACCGGGTCTATATTTAACGTGATTGTGTCCTCGTGTTTCTGAAACTGCATACAGAAATAGTAAGCAAGTTGTGCGTACAGTCACAATCGCTGCATATAAAACACTCTAAAAGTTAATATTATAGTTAGTTTTAGAAAAAAAACTTTAAATTCTTAACTAATCTTTAAGGTTAAATCGTAGGTACACATTTTAGATACTCTAAATTCCGAGGTAGTAATTTTCCGTCTTCTAATTAATTTCCTTGGAAGGCTTACACTTTACGAGCCTCTTGAAAACCAACCCAAAGGAAAACCACAGTCACTGTAAATCTGGTCTCTAATTAAGTAATGTTGTGACAGGGAACAAACATGTTTTTGGTTACAATATTTTCTATGCTACAACTTACATTTTTGTATATTATATGATATACTAACTGCACCCGTGACTTCGTTCGCGTGCAATTTGTACTTTTGTTATGATAAATGACGACTATTTATTTGTAATTTTAACTGTTCCTACGACCTATAAATACCCCATTTTTGGATAAAACATTCAGTTAGTTATTCAATCACAAAAACTAACGAATGAACCAAATGACAAGCCCGAAAACGAACCAACGGACGGAACAATAAACGAAGCAAGCAATGCTTGTTGCTTGTTTCATTTTGTAAATAAGTGCCAAAGTGAACGCTAGAAGGTTATATGTTGTAAAACCTTGTCTACTGACAGGAATCACGTGTACACTAACAGTCGTATAAAGTTCAATATTCTGATATATCTATTTCAAATATGTCATTGAAATAATGATTTCTTATATTTTGGCGAACACTACACATTGCATAAATCTATTTTTATGGATTTTAATCGTTTCCAAATTAAAAATAAATAAAATAATCGCGATAAGATACGTAAAAATTGTTTATTCAATACTAGCTGGCTCGGCAGATGTTGATCTGTATTTTCTAATTGGTGGCGAGATAAGTTTCTTTTTCTCACACACACTTTGGTATAGACTTATTATGCGTATACTAAATCCTTTTAATGACTAATGGAACCATCAACAACCATTATGAAAATAAGCTTTTAAAAAGAGGAAACAGATAACGCTACTTTATTTTACTCTTCCGTAAGCAAATAAAAAGTTGCGTAAATGTTATACACCATCATATACCTACACCAAATTTCATGAAAACCCCTTCAGAAGTTATTGCATGAATCGTGAATATACCATTTTTTCACACATTTATTATATCACCCTCCACTAGACCTGGTAATACATGCAGGAAATCGATGGATGCAGGTGGCTCTGGCTCGTACTTTATGGCATTCCATGGGTGAGGCGTATGTTCAGCAGTGGACTTGTGAAGGGTTGTGATGATGATGATGATGATTATATGTATAAACATAGATAGGATTGAAATATTGTTTGTTTGTTGCACGTGTGGGGTTGAGATATATCGGTGTAGTAGGTGAACGAGGCGTTCCCAATTATATAAGCAAACTTATCGCTATGCCCAGTTTTTTGTGAGATATATTAGATGTTCCATAAGTTAAATAAAATAGAAAAGGTCTTCTCTAATTATTCAGAAAGTTCACGGGATCTGGTACAACACGCTAATCCAGCGCCTGTTTGCAGACTTAATATAGCAATATTTTATTTTTTAGCCATGACGGCTTCCTCACGATATTTTTCTTCACCGCCGAACACATGGTAATTCGGCATTTAAAATTGCAACTAGCAATATCATTGACCTCTCTCGAGTCAAAAGATGCTGCCAGTGCAGGGGAATGTTATTGACAATATATGTTAATATAATAAATGGTTGGTAATAATGATACCGTACAGTCATTCAGCAACCGCATCATATAAAGGGCGGATATGGAGGGTGGGGGTAACCACGGGCCAATGCTTCCCCCTACCGCGTAGAACTGTGGAGTGTGGTTGGACTTAGACTTGAAAGCAAGTTTAAATTATATGAGGCTATGCAACGAGCTCGCGTTATCTGTTGAACTTTGTTGCCGTGCTATACTAACATGGAACAGTCACATTAAGCTTACTCAGCTCTTAACGCCAACACATTCCGAAGGATTAAAGAAATATATTACAGTTGGCGGAGAAATATATTTCGATTAAATAATATACATGAAAATAGTTTAGAAGCAGCTTGAATATTTTTACTTTTCTGTTCTTCACCATAAAATCCTAGCTGCGTTTACGGATTGCAGAAATTGCAACTTGCCGGTCTTGCGTTTTTCATTGTCAATAGCACGTGAAAAAATAAAAGTAGATAACGTTGTGGATAGGTAGTCCTCCACAACCTCCTTTGAAAATTTTATGCTGAACAACGAGCTCACCTGCCCTTCACCCCATTAAAATCCTATATACGCCCTTACTTCATGTTACTCAAGTCTTTTTTTTTTTGTAATTTCAACCATCTATTGACGCACCTTGGCACTAAAACCGACTCATATGCCATGACGGTAAACGGCATGAGGCTCTACATGAAATCGGAAACTGACATTTAATTGTATGGTACACAGATACAAGTTGCGTCAATAACAAGTTAGGTGATTTATAATTATATATTATTTAATTTATTATACTCAATGTAATTTTATTGGTTTTCATTAATTATGAATTCTACGGACAACTTTCATATTTCTCGACAGTGCCATGATGATGATTTATTAATTTATACTAATAAATAGAACACACATGATTTACTTTTATATTTAAAAAATATAAAGTTGACACCTGACATTAAATTGACTCTCAATCTTTCTCTAAAATAGAATTTTAGCACTCTTTACAGACTTAACCTAAACTTGACACTATAAGGGGTTCAGAAACATTCGATACGTGCTTAGTAACTGGAGCATGGTATGGACTATCTTATCCAAGTATCGAGTTGAAAATATCAAAGAGCCCAATTTAAATAATGGGCATTTTCCATTAAATAAAAATAGTTTGCGATAATACGATTGAATAAAATACAGTATACAATATAAAATTGAATAAAACGAATTTTACATACATATGACAGGTGTTTTAGTGCACCTGTAATCACGAGGTGAGAGGAGCGGGTGATAGAAGTCCTGACGTCATCGTGACCGAAGGTTATCATCAACTCTTTTATAATAATTTTAGTCCGATATACGTTGAACGTAGACATCACACATACCTTACATTATCTTGAAGTCTTGCAGTAGTATACTTGGGTTTGTATTTATTAATTATGGGGTGGGACCCAGATGCAGCAGCAGATGGTAGCACTCAGCTATCTCCTACAATAATTAATAAAATTACTAGTACAAAAAATTAAGAAATTGATGAAATACATCAATATTAATGTTAATTTATGGTTCCAATCTATTAATCCTAAAGAGAAGTAATATTCTGTTATCATTTTTTAGATGGTTGTAAGGAGATCCTCAGGTAGGTAGGTAACACACATTCATTTAGGGATATTTGATTAAGGAACCAGAAAACGTCCATAAGTTAATGTGTATTGCTATTTCATCTCTTAATGGAAACTTATTTATTATTAAGGTTTCAACAAAATTCAAACGTCAAAGAAACAAAATATATTATTTCATTTAATTTCATTTCCATTCAACCAAATTCAACCAAACAAGATTTTTTTTTCTTCAAATATATCGCCATTTATTCGAGCATAAATCATTTTGCGTTTTACCATTTGCAATTCAAAGAATAGCCAACCAATTCGGGAAAAGTTACTAAATCACCATTTCGCACGTAATAACAGAGCTGTTATAAAAATATTTGAATGGCGTCATATGTGTCTTCGTTGGTATTACTGTCAGTGCCAATTTTACACACATTTCCGTCATATATATTATTATATTTTGTTTTTAACCCCCGACGAAAATAGAGGGGTGCTATAATTATGTTTGTAGTGTGTATCTGTGTTCCTGTGTGTATATCTGTGGCATTAGAGCTCATGAATGAATGAACAGTTTATGATTTAGTTTTTTTTTCGTTTGATGTCTTAATCGAGAGCAATCTTAGCTATGTTGAAGGGTTTTTCAAATTTCTTACTAAAGTTTTTTTAAATGTAACCTCAACACTAGGATTTCCTCCTGTATCATGGGGGCCGTTGACAAACATACATTTCACGAGTATTAACATCCAGACCCGGAAAAATTAATTTCAGACAATACAATAACTTGTTCCGTGCGAGATTCGAACTCGCGGCCTTTAGCGTTGTAACTCATTGCTAAGCAACTGTGCCACAGAGCAGTCAGTTATTATCCACGCTCATTTTGTACTTCAAAACACCGAATATTGTCAAGAAATAGTACACACAAAAAATACAAAAACATCGAATAAAACTTCAATTCTTGCAAATAACTCCACATTGACTATTGTTGATATCTATTTTAGACAGTACAATACGAAGTAAATATTATACATCATTTTACAATCCATAATAGAATAATTATTTGTCAGGTTTTACATTTACATTTCACGGAAAAACGATACACGACTTTACACGAGATTTTAATCCTAGAATACTTTATCCCTGATATAGTTAATCTTGTATAAGTTAAAATTTGGTTAAATCCACCCTTAACATGGTCAATGTACCAAAATTAATAAGTAGGCGCGTGCAGTTTATTTTTATGATAGTGTTTAATTACTAGTGATAGTGAAATACACTAGCAACTTAATGTAACCCAGCAGTCAATATAATATTTCTCATAGAATATAATAATATGTATTATTTCTCAAAGAAGGGACAGCCAATGAGAAACAAGAAATCTAAAAAATTCTAAATTGGTAAAATTTATGTACCTACTAATGTTTTTATAGGTCATAACACAGGCAATAGACGGGCTTAGTTATATACATATTCCTAGAGCCCACGAATTCAACATAATCATTGCGTTCCGGGTTCAGATGTACTAATTACCGCACTATTGTATTGAGTCTCAATTGTTTATGGATGCTACACTAGATAACTTCGATGCAATAAGACGACTGCAAACAGCGTCACAGATGCCGCGACTGCAAATCAGCTCCAATTGTTATCTGCAACTGATTGCTAGACGCCCCGATACTAATTGTCTATTCATGGAACATTGGACGAATAAGCACATTTAATGGTTTTCTGATTATATAAATTTTTATAGGTTTGAATTATTATAATAATAAGCTTTTTTATTTCAGTAAGAGCCGTGGTAGCCCAAGAGCTAAGCGCTCCCTGTACGCGAGCACCCCGGTTTGGTCCCCGCCGGCTCCAATGAACTTGTTAATTGCAATCATAAATGTTGATTGATTTACCCGTGCTCGGCGGTGAAGGAAACATGCATGTCTCAGAAATAATTCATGCATTGCTAGCGCGGCAATCGGACATTTCCTTTCCCTAATAACCTCTCAGATATTAGATGAGGCCTATCTCAGCACTGGTACGTATATAGAATGTAATATTAACTTAACTTTTTTAATTTCTGTTATAGCTCATATGCATAAATACAAAAAAGGCACAAACAAAAATTATACACATAAACGCAGAAGCAAAACAACAAAACAGAAATACACAAAATAATTACATAATGTGTTAGTAACATGAACAGTTATCATAATACTCGTATTAATTTACAATACAAACTTTCCGCCCACAAAACAAAACACCTGGTCTGGCCTTCCTATTGCCTACATATGTGTACACCATTTCAGCATCTCCAAAGAGGGCTGTTCAGCTTATCAGACAATGTTAAGGAAAATATTTTAGTTTATCTTAGTTAGCATAGGATTTTAATATACTTGTATAAATAAAGTATTAAATTTTAAAGTATTTAATGCTAATAACGATTGCAATGTTTGTGCATAATAAAAGAAAATCTGATGATATGAAGTTAATTGCATTATATACTACATAATTAATGTAAGAATTAACATACTAAATGTTATTTTCTGAAGTTCTAAAATTACTATTATTACATCATTACTCGATAACTTAAGTTTCGGTGTTATTTTACTAACAAAAATTAGTTGTAGGTTAGGCTTTCTAAGGTTAATAATTCTGAAATCAGTTTTTTAATTCATCCAAGAAATCATCAGAAATCAAAAATATATTTAACGAATTGGTAACACAAAAGCAATGAGATATTTTTACTAAAGATATTTTACTGGTGTGTTGCATGTGTAAGACTTACGATAAGTTTTTAACGACTCACGAGACGAGACACACTATCGAGCCACGCTTTGATGTCCACCAAAATTGCTTTAATTTAGAAGGACAACACTGCAACTTTATTATGGTTGTATATTAAATAAATTCGCTTGACCGAGCAAGGACCGCGTCGTCAAAGAATTTGATATTTTTTACATATATTACATTACTAACTTTTTCATGGATTTTTTCCACCGAACTTATGCGGAACCACCCCTGAAGACCGTTGCATGGTTAACCTATATAAATAAAGTAAAATTAATATCGGTTCCTATTTCCATTATAGTCTATAAAATTCCACTGCGAAACATAGTTATTTTCCACAGATTACGTCATGGGGGTTTTGTATAATTTTTAAATCTATAATTTTTTTTAAATATGCGCTCGACATTATCAATTTGGGCTAAGCTAATATTTGATTGTTTTCGTATCGATAAATCAATAATCGGCCTACTTACGACAATCAACAATTAGAACGCTTTGTGCAAAATGACCCAATCCACAAACTGCCCAAAATAATTATCAAGAGGCTTCTTTACTTTTGAGGAATAATAACAAGTAATCTAAAAATTAACATTCAATGTTTAAATTACTTTAAATTGATATGCACAACATGACATAATAGGACTGCAGACACGTGATGAATGTATTTGTGTTAAAAATCTGACTAACTTTCTGTTTGTGTGGGTTGAAACAGGAACATTTCTGCATAACACATTCAAATTAAGTCTTTACTTGTTGGTGTCTGATAACATATATTATTTTTCTAAACACGAGCCGCTCTGTTATTTTTTCCTAACACAAACTGTTTAAAATGTATATAAATAAAGAAAATTAAATATTTTTAATGAATTACCTATATCTGGTTACATTAAAAACGTGTAAAATAAATTGCCGTCCTGAACCGGCTTAACATTTGTCAAATTTATCTGTACCGCGATTTATTTACGTAAAATTGATGTCACTTTTGCCAAATATTTTAAAACAAATGTATTATTTAATAAATATAAAGTTTGTTTATTTTAAAGAAATTTAAAGACATTCTAATAGTTGCTATAATATTATAAACAAACAAACACTTAGTACACCTGATAGTAAATGAATGCTGTGCCCCATAGACATTTAAACCTATCCTCGATCAAAAATAAAAAGCAGATGTGTTGTCACCCCTAAGGACTAAATAGAGCATGGTACTGTCTGCCAACAATGTGTGTGTGCGTTTAACGAGAAAGAGAAAAGGAAATAGAGAAGGAGAATGCATCTTCATCATCCTAATAACAACTCAAAATAATTTAAAAACTCTGTAGCTGTCAACTCTGCTCTCAACTATCAAATCCACAGGTGACAATTATGGCAAAATACCCCTATAAGCCAATTTTTGGAGTAGACTATTTTAAGCTATGACGGATGGATGGATAATGAAAGCAATATTACACCCACAACTACAAAGATACAACTAGAGTATAAACTTATATAAGTATTAAGACGAGAGTGCGAAAAATAGAAAAAATTCTTATTATTGTAACAAGATTTTTTCCCATTTTTGCAAACGTTAGGGGTTGATTTTTTTTATTCAAATTAAAATAGAATGAGCCTTGAGGTAGCCTACTTGATCAAAATTGAAGCATTAAAATTGATTCACAATTCGCGTAGATATCGCGTCACATTATGTAAGGTACACTCTATGCTTATCTCATTTCTATCAAAGTACAGTTAAATTGAAATTAGAGGACTTTTTAAAAAATTGCAAAATCTAATGTTAATTTTTAAAGTATCAAAAGGTATATACAAAAACTTTAATTTAAAGTTTGACGCTGATATTGCAATATTCGGTTTTATTTCACACTTTTCGGGAGTACAATGATACCAACAATAATTGCCTATTTTTTGTTTTTCTTAAATTACTACTGGTAATGATTTTCTTAAACAATTCATACTTTTAAAATGAGAAACTTTATAGGAGGTAGCTCGGACTTCAGTTCTAAAGAAAAGATCCTACAAAAGTTTACTAGCTCTTTTCTTAAAATTCTCATTTATTTCGGTTTCCTTAGATTACATTATTAAAGTATTTTTTCCGTCTTAAAGTTTGTGTTGATTTATTTTCTAATTTGGTATAGTCTTCGCTAGTTTTAAAACTCAACGCATTTGAAAATTAAGTATTAGAAGATTTACGGAACGGGATCATGGTCTTTAACTGCTACAGTTTGGTTAGGCTGAAAGTAACTCAGCGAGTCATTGACAGAGTTATATTCGGTATTTTCACTTTGATAAATCCATAGAATACAACGCAGCTGAGCAAAGGTAATATCAAAAGAATTGACAACCTATTAGATAAAGTGTTTCTAATGACTACTTACTGTGAAACACTGTGTATGGAGGTTTTTCTTATATAGAATAAGCGTGAGAAACGAGCATACAGTTCTCCTGGTGGTTAGTCGATATTATGGCCCATAGACATTCATCCCCGATTAAGAATGAAAGTCGCGAGCATGCGAGGAGGTCGTGTTGCTGATTATTCTTAAAAATAATTTGTAAAAGTCAAACTATTTTCAACCTTTACCTCATAAAAAAACAAGTAATACATTACGCGAGTGCATTGTGCTATACTACTTTTTACTCTGTGCGTGACCAGTTGACGACCAGCGGTAACCACTCTTCACCCCCTCGGGTAAACGGCACGGGCTCCCATTTTTCGACTCGATCTGACATCTCAGTACATGCGTCAGAGAAACTAAAGTGCTTAATACATTGAACCAAGTATGCATGTACTTCGATCGCATTGGAAGCGACACGAACTATGAGCGTAGTGATTCCCAACCAAACCTATCAGACATGCCCAATGCGTCAGTCTCCAAAATCCCTACGATTACTTTTCGTAATAAACGCAAGTATTTCACTGGCGAATATGATTAGGTCCAAGGTCAACTGTCTGAAATTCATAAAAAATAAGAGAAATGATGACACTCTTAACTTCATCAATAAATGCGCAGAAAGCTAATGAAATCAGGAATGACATTACAATGATAAGATTTGAAATTCAAGACATCAGAGATGCATTATATAACGTCTCAAGAACTTTTCACACCAAGCTGGGGACAAAATTGTGTCTTTGGAGTCTCACATAGAAAATTTAAAAGATCTGCCAATCGATACATCTACAAAACGCTCATATAAAGAAAAGCTGGCTGAATTAAACGACCCAAGCATGAAAAAAAAATATATAATTATTGGGGGTATTCCTGAACCTCAGTCAACGGATGGCAAGGTACGTGACAAAAATAAAGAAGTTGACATTATCAAAAACTCAATCAAAGACTGCTCTGAATCCAAATAAAAAGAAACTCATTGGAAGATACAAGCCAAGAACGAATCGTCTAATAAAAGTTACCTTTGAGCCGGAAGAAATTGTAAAACTTTTTTTGCGCAACAAAGAAAGCGTAAAATATAGTAAAATTAAAATATATACTGATTATACGTCATTCCAGCACAATCAACTTAAATATCTAAAAGAAGAAGTGAAACCTAGAACTGAAGAGGAAGAAGAAAACATACGTATTAAGTATATAAATATGTACCAAATGTTGTCAAAACATTACCATAAAGTCTGATGCATGGGTTACAAAGAAAACAAAAATAACATTACTGATCAAATAACAAAGAAACATGATACCCTGATAACCAGTAAACAATCTTTAAAATTATTATACGCCAATATTAGAAGTATCGTAAAGCCTGGAAAATTCGAGGTGTACCATTGAATCTTTCAAACAAGACTATTCTTACTGGAACATGGATTAAATCTAACAATGAAACCAAAAGATTTCAATTACCTCGATATACTTACTACTATCAGCACAGACAAATTGTAATTGGCGGTAGAGTTTCAATATTTGTCCACAACATTCTTAAATGTAGCTATGTTGGTAAACTCGAAAAAGATGAAAACCATTTCTTGTGGATACACATAGATAAATTTTTACCAGATATTAGCGCAGTATACAAGCCTGGTAGAATTAACGTCACAAACTTTCTAGAAACTCTTCCATTACAACTACATCATAGAAAATGAGCCGTATTATATGGTGACTTTAATCTGGACCTGCTTAACCTGAACACCTCAGTTGAAGAATATTAAAATAAACTACTGGCTACTCAATAATAAACAGAATATCCCCTCAGTACCGCACGCATGAGACATCAAAAAGTAAAACTATTCTTGATCATATTTCAATATACTTAAAGGAAAACAAATTTCATTTACCAATTATTGAATCGTCTATGTTAGCCCATAAGCAGATCTTTTTTGAAATAAAAAAAATACCAGCCAGAACCTAAACAAAGAACACATAGGAAGCATCAGATTAAAAAAAACAATATGAAACGATAGAAAAATCAAACGCAGAATAAACCGGAAACAAAGAATACGCAAGGTTTAAAGAAAAACGAATGAAAGTAAAGAGAACTGTAGGGTTAAGAAAGTCCAAATATTAGCAACTATTAGAGTGATCTACATTCTAATAGTTGCTATAATATTATAAACAAACAAACACTTAGTACACCTGATAGTAAATGAATGCTGTGCCCCATAGACATTTAAACCTATCCTCTATCAAAAATAAAAAGCAGATGTGTTGTCACCCCTAAGGACTAAATAGAGCATGGTACTGTCTGCCAACAATGTGTGTGTGCGTTTAACGAGAAAGAGAAAAGGAAATAGAGAAGGAGAATGCATCTTCATCATTCTAATAACAACTCAAAATAATTTAAAAACTCTGTAGCTGTCAACTCTGCTCTCAACTATCAAATCCACAGGTGACAATTATGGCAAAATACCCCTATAAGCCAATTTTTGGAGTAGACTATTTTAAGCTATGACGGATGGATGGATAATGAAAGCAATATTACACCCACAACTACAAAGAAACAACTAGAGTATAAACTTATATAAGTATTAAGACGAGAGTGCGAAAAACAGAAAAAAATCTTATTATTGTAACAAGATTTTTTCCCATTTTTGCAAACGTTAGGGGTTGATTTTTTTTATTCAAATTAAAATAGAATGAGCCTTGAGGTAGCCTACTTGATCAAAATTGAAGCATTAAAATTGATTCACAATTCGCGTAGATATCGCCTCACATTATGTAAGGTACACTATATGCTTATCTCATTTCTATCAAAGTACAGTTAAATTGAAATTAGAGGACTTACCAGCTTACCAACCAGCCAGAACCTAAACAAAGAACACATAGGAAGCATCAGATTAAAAAAACAATATGAAACGATAGAAAAATCAAACGCAGAATAAACCGGAAACAAAGAATACGCAAGGCTTAAAGAAAAACGAATGAAAGTAAAGAGAACTGTAGGGTTAAGAAAGTCCAAATATTAGTAACCCACCAAAACAGAAATGGATTCACAAGGGAATAATTAAAGATATTACTTATAAAAACATTATCTGGCAACAATACAAACGTCATCCAGAGAATAAATTCGCTGAGGACAACTTTCTAAACCCAATGAACCTAGTTGCTAATGAAATTCAAATAAAGAAAAAAGAGTACTACTACATGAAGTTTACAGATAATAAATGACATCCAGCCAAGATGTGGAAATTAATAAATAACCTCAGCAATAACAAACTTAGAGAAATTTGATACCACCCACATTAATAATAAGAGGAACTTTGCGAACCGATACAAAAGAGATCTGCAAAGGCTTCAACAACTTCTTTTCATCTATTGGAGCAGAATTAGTACAAAAAATTCCCCTTCAGTACCATAATAACAGGATTTTTACAAATGCAAAAGTTAACAACAACGATAAAAAACTAAAAGCAATGGCATCGACTTTACTTGAAGAGATAATTAAAATAATAAACAACTTAGATACACATACTAGTTCAGGCATTGATAACGTCAATAAATAATCCATAAAATGCGTAAAAAAAACCTTTTTGCTCCAGATTTAACACGATGACTAAATAACTGTCTAGAACAAGGTGTATTTCCCAGTAGTCTCATAATCGCCATAGTTTAACCTATTCCTAAATTTGGCAGCAAAACTGACCCGAGCAACTACCGGCCTGTATCGGTTCTTCCCGTTGTCTCTAAAATTTTCGAAAAAATATCTACAACCGATTTGAGACTGATTTGAACTCTATAATTTTATAAACGATCTAAACCTACTTACAATAAACATAACCAAGACAAACTTTATGATTTTTACAGCAAAAAAATAAAAAAAAATACCTGATCTCACATATCTAAAAATTATTGAGATCGTAATCATTAGAGTAACAAGCGAGAAGTATTTAGGCCTTACTTTAGATAACCAATCGACATGGAAAGACCACCTGGACAAATTAAAACAAAATTGAATATCCCCAACCGGAGCACTACGCGGAATAGTTCGCTTACAGAAAGTCTGTTACACTATCTATAACTCCCTAGTTAAGCGACACATTGAATATCTCGTAGAAATCTAGGGATCAGCTGCCAAAACTAACCTTAATTCTGTTCAAATCGCGCAAAACAAGTTGATCAAAATTCTTTTTCATTATGATTTGCTGACAGCTACAACACAAAATATACAAAGCTACTAAATAACTTAATACAGGACAATCAAAGAAATACTTTTCCTGCGTACTAATACGAAACATTTACAAAAAAGAAAATTGTACAAACTAAAATATTAAGAAGTGCTAATTTTGTGACGGCCAAGAACAAACTACGGAAAAAGGAACATTACTTATGAAAGCGCACATCTATATAATAAATTGCCTACAGATATCAAGGAAGCTAAAAGTATGCTTATATTACATAATCAAAAACTCTAATAACACCTTAAGAACTTAATAAAAATATAAAAAAACAAACAAATATATATATAATGAAAAGTTAATAGTAACTACTATCATTACGGTTATCAAACATCATCAGACATTCATATTAATAATTAATGAAATATAACAATATTACAATCATTCGCATTGTGATGGCTAGTCAATTCTAGTTAAGCAGCTTTAAATACATGTATCTGTCTTCGCCTGCCCCGTTTGTTTTTGTTTGCACGGCCGATTTTCGATCTTGTTATGATGATAATATTTCTATTAATCGCACTATAAATAGTGCGGGTAGAATTAATTTTGCGGTAGTAAATTTATTTATTTTTGTAACATAAAATATTAGTTTACTTTGCCTGGCACGACCGGTGACTACTTACTTCCTAATACTCATTTATTTAAGTGAATTTATATAAATTCTTATAAGAATAAATGTCTTTGATCCTAAGAATCTAAATGCAAATGCGTTGTCACCCTTGAGGGCTAAGGCAGATCGATCTTTGTTTCCACTATAAAGAGTCTCCGATCCTCTACACTCACCATACGAAAACATACTAGATAGTTACAGTCTGATGACATAATAAGGCAAAGATGATGGTGGTTCAGGACTGTGTTTTGTATGTATATGTAATATATTATACTATCGAAATCATCTTAATTTATTCTACGATCCGTAGCTGGCTGAACTACCTTACTTCAAATTGGATCTACCTTTTATATTTTCCTGTTAAATTCTTGGGAAAATATCTTTATCTCTGCAACTTGGTCTTGACATGTTCCTTGGAAAGAGGTTATTATTCATTTTTAAAAGTTTCTGGGGCGGACATTCTAAAAAGCACCTCTCGTATTTCATGAGATATTTATATAGTACGGCCAATATTTTTAAAATAAATACTTTTACGTTATAATCTCATTTAATAGCTGTTTATAAATAATTTATTGTAATGTTCAGATTAGGACTGACATTCAATCAAATAGTTTCCTCTTTACCGTGGGTGTCGTAAGAGGCAACACAGGGGAAACTTAAACAGGAGATGTGCTGCAACATCTTCCTGATTAAATTCAAAATAATAAAAAACTGCAACTGTCAACCCGCCGGCCAAGCACTATTACTATGGAAAAATTTCTCCTATGAGGCTATCGATAGGGAAGGCCTCTGTTATAGCATGAATGGTTCAGCTCAAACGGGGAAGGGCTACGCTCTGGCAGAATACCGTAAAGTAACAGTTTCGTATGGTGAATGTAAAGAACTGTAGAGAACCCCTTTTTTAAGGGAAATGAGGCATTCCATCTTAGTCCTCAGGGGTGACAATGCATTTTGATTCATAATCGAGGATAGATGAAGATGTAGATTGTGTGCTCGTTTGTCACCTTTTTAAGCAATTGTCGGAGGAGGCCTATGTTCAGCAGTGAACTTCTGATGAGCTGTAATATTAATGATGATAAGGACAACACGAAAGTGACGGAATAATTAGTGTACAGGTCATTTAATTGCAAATATACACATATCATGCTAATTGTCACAAGCGAATGGAGCTATGCTTATATCAAGTAATTATTAATACTGAATCAGTTTATTGGATTATTACAATCCCGACGGTATGTCTTTCGTCCCATGGGAGAGATGCAAATTGTGTGGGATGCTACGTGAAACATAGGCAATCTCTCATCTCATGGCTACCTCGTTTAGAGCCGGGTGGCATTAGAAGCAGTGAACTGATTGGATAGCGCAAATATAGAGTCCCTTAGAGATGATTGCACTGATCGTATAATGGCGGTGTGAAAATTTCCACTACCTCAGATCGTCCCGTGGGTGTCGTAAGAGAAAATATAGTTGAACTGAAACAGGAAATGGGCTGCAGCATCTTCCAACAGCCCACCAATAGTGGCAACTACATATGTCAAAATTTCCCTATGAGGTAGTCTATGTGGAAAAACTATGTTCAGCAGTAGACTTTTGTAGGCTGTAATAGAATGGAGAAAAAACTATACATTTGCACAAATGCTGTAGAGTTGATCGATATGTGTGTTCCAAGTATAGCGAGGTTCCTAAAGGTTCTTTTGTTTCATCATACGTGAAGGTCACCAACAAGCATTGTAACATTAATGGACTGATTTCTCCATATTCCTACCAAAAATGAGGAAAAGCCCAAAAGGACGAACGAAGGCTGTAACAATCATCACTAATAAAGTCCTTCACAAGTCCACAGCTGAATAAAGTCCCTCCCCCCACCTCTAAGGAATTCTACAAAGCACGGTTTTGAGCCACCAGCATCAATCGAGCTCCTGCGTCTCTTACCAGGTCGTCGCTCTATCTAGTAGGAGTCTGCCCTACACTTCGCTTACCGGTACGAGACTGTCACTTGAGAACTTTTCTTCCCCATTGGTTGTCAGTTTGTCAATCTATATGGCCGGACCATTGCCACTTCAGCTCGCTGATCCGTTGGACTATGTATATAATTAGGTGTATTATGTAGAGAAACTCCTGAAATTTACTTAAATAAAATATTTTTTTTTATATTCTACGTAAGTAGCCTAAATGGTACGATGTTACAGCATCAAAGTTAATACGATTAGAGACCCTATTACGTTGGAACCTTTGTGATTTAATTTTCCTTTATTATAATATGCCTGTCTGAAAATATTTCATTGTTTTATGTTTTGTTGAAAGAAATTAATATTCAAAGTTGTTCATGATTTAACGAATTAAATGAACGTGTTGTGCTTAAAATACTTATATTAAAACATAATAAAATATTTATATCAATAATAAATAAAATAAACTTGAATTATCACACAGTCTTACTTCTTGGGATATAGTGCTAAGAACGCTGGCTACGTTTCCTTGCTGAATGGCTTTACTAAGCAATTGAGCGAGAAAAGTACTGGCTCTCTTATCATCAGCGATTGACAACAAGTCGAGGAGACAGTTCCTTAAGAAACTTTACCAAACCTGGGCCCCACGTATAGGAAACGTATAATAGTAGTAGAATAACGTATTCGTCAGAAAATGATACAAATAGTCATCTCTGAGAGACTCATACTTGCGCCACTTACTCAGTTCAGACGCCTGAGGGTTTGCCGGCTTTAGTCTCGAAGTCATGTCTTTGGGCCACAGTATCAACTTACTTTATACTGAGGCCCATAGTCACCTACACGGATAGGTGGACTGTTTGATCGTTTGTCACACTTATTCTATAAAAATCTCAATATATTTGAAAACATTTATTTTCGTACTGTATGTTTTGCCGTCCGGGCCTTAATAATTAAAGTCCCGGAAAAACAGATTATAATCCACGCAATAGTCTTTATTTTAACTAGGGACAATACGACCCGCATAATCCGTGACTTAACTGACGATGTTTGTCTTATGTATTGAAGCAGACGTTTTGTTTAATAAGTACTGTCGGCTCGTTCGTCGCCAGGTGTGAGGGAAGGCTTCATCTATTAACTGTTTAACTGTTTACTTAAAGAGCCGTGGGTGAGTCCCTTTGTTTAAAATTACTACAAAATAGTTATTTGTCAAACGATGTACATATTCAAATCAATTTATATTTAATTAAATTTATAAATTAATAAATTTAAAATTGTTTGTTGTTCTTTATGTTTAAGGGAGACAGTATTTTAGTTACTTATCTCGTAGCAAGAAGGATATTTATCTGATATTTTGTCAGGTGGATTAAAAATAATATAATGAAAATCGTTGAGTCTCCCTCTTACGATATTGGCCTCCTAAATTCGGTTCGAAGGACCAACTAAAACGGCAGGTGGAGCACCCGATCATGGATCTACATATTATTGACTTTCTATTCACAGACCAATATAGCACCACGTTGGATTCCAGGGAATGAGGTGGGCGTAACCTAGATAAAAACGTACGATTCCGTTTAGAACCTCGTTTCTTCAAAGAAAGAGTGGGCGAATAAGATGACGGGCACCTTTCGAATGGTCCTGGTCATAAATAATTTCATAAGTCAGTATTTTAACTTTTGTCAACTAAGCTATAATAAGGTAAACGTTTCTGCTAGATAACACGCAGGCACTGTGTTAGATCCCAGTTAAAGTTAAGAATACGTGCTTAATTATTTCTAAACCCGAATAACAGTTACATGCTGGTAAGAGAAGGCCACTTTTGTACCCCAAGCTACAGATTTATTCTAGTTTAAGTTCCAACGGGTTCACTATTTGTCAATAAATATATTTTATTTATTTTAGTATCGCGTGACTACTAACGTTAGTTTAGTTTATTATGCGCATGGGAAAATATCTCTTTGTTATAAATGCATTGATTAGGAGTGTTTTTGTGTAAACTTCAAAACTCATCATATGAAAGTCACCTGCAACCCACACCAGAGATACACCACATTGGTCTCTCAAAATGTATGGAGTATTTACTTTAATCGTTACACGATGACACAGGCGAGACATCTTGCACCTTTGGCGGTTGTTCCGTCCCCGGTCCTGTTACTTCACGCCTGGCGTAATTATATCGCTTACGACAGGCGTAAAGTAACAATATCTAAAGTAAGCTACAAGATCCCACCAGCGAGACGATATTGGCTGAACTCGATATAGCAGAAAGTGTATATTATGTTCGTATTAATTTTATGTAAGAATTGCAGATAAATGTCAACTTTCTATAAAACGTTTGTTTTTGTCAAAGTTGCCTTAAAATACGGTACTTTAAATTTAATACATAATTTGATCGGTTTATGTTTTAAAATACATAATTAAAATTCACATTTTTTTTACTACTAATTTGTATATGGTACTTTATATTTTATTTAGGTAAGAGGGGGCAAACGAGCATGCGGCGCATCTGCTGGTAAGTAACGGCCGCCGTCCACAAACAACTACAACACCAGGGGAATTGAAATATTAAATATTATTATTAGTATAAAATTGGAACATTTAAAATACCTATAAGATTTCTGTTTGTTGACGAAAAACTATGACGTTATTTACTGGTATTCCCTTGCAGGTTCTGCAGGGAAGTTGGTAGGTATATGATAAAGAAGTATTCAAATTGACACGACTGCCTTCTAGCGTATTCTCATTATTCATTAAAAAGGCATTTTATTCTTAATATTTAATTTGTATTACAAAAAGAAAAACGGAAGCAAAGACGGCCCGGAACTGAGAGAAGAATATTAATTTAAAGAAATGACGCATAAATAGAGACAACAAAAACATTTATCTCATTACTCTGATAAAGTTCGGTAATGGGAAAAAGGGAGGAATAATTTATGATTTGCATTGGAATTGATGTAGTTGAGTGAGAGTCTACAATTAACGTTGGAAAATCGTAGAATTAAGTTTTGATATTATGCAAACACAGTTAATGTTTTTTTGTTTTCTTTTCAAGAATATTACGATGGTGATTCGCTGTGGGTTCATTTGCCGTTATTTTAATCGAACGCAAAAGCAGTCAGAGTAATGGGTAACTCTTGGGGAAATTATATTGAAACTTATAGATTTGAGGTTGCACGCCTATGTTTTTCGGTAGCCTACTGCCCGCTAGACGCTAGACTACTTACAGCCGCTAGTGAATTTTATTATAAGTGATTAACAAGTATCAATTAATAATTGTTCATTACGATTTCAAGTATACTAATACCTCGTTCACGTGTCACAACGGCGTAAGATCTACGATCACAAATCACAGATTTTGTAAGAGGTGAGATGGAAACTAAAACAGGAGATGGATTGCATCTTCCTGATAGCAACTTGAAGTAGTAAGATGTGCTGTTGCCAACCTGCTTGTCAAGTATGGCAACATGTCAAATGAGGCATGAATCAATCTATGGTGGTAGCCCTTGTTAAACAGTAGACTTTTGATATACTGTAATAATAATGTAATGGATAATTCTACGTGTTTGATCATGAAAAAAATTACCTAAGAAAACCGAAAAATGTAATATGAAAGTCTAATTTTATACTTGAGTGGATATTTAACTTTCCTTCAGAATATTATATAAGTCCTCGCTGGCCTTAACCTTATTAAGTAATGAAATAGGCTTTGAACGTAATATTACAAATTTAAATGACGATATGACGATATATTATATCCAAGCACTGCTTTTTATTTACGTTGTTTTTTTTATTTGGTCTATTTTGTAAAAATGACGCATTTTGGAGAGTTATATTGGTAAATAATTTAATTAGAGATTTTCCTACAAAATTCGACATTGGTCATAATGTTACACACACACACACACACACACACACACACACACACACACACACACACACACACACACACACACACACACACACACACACACACACACACACACACACACACACACACACACACACACACACACACACACACACAAACACACACACACACACACACATACACACACACATACATACACATTTATATAAATATACTTAACTTCATTAATATTAATTTAGCCAGAAAATTTCTTAAGAATTTAGGATTATTTATTGTTGTTGTATTTCTTTTCATTAACCAATCAAACGCCTGAGGTCCATGGCTTGATTAATACGGTGATCACAACAACCAATCCGATCGGATGTTTGCTGGTGAAATGCCTCGAGCGGAGTCATGGTGCGACTGGATGAAAAAGAAGACAAAAGAGGACCGGATAGATTCGGCGTGGGTTTTGTTTTTCCTTTTGATGTCTGTGTCGCATTACGAACTCGCTGCTCTTGTTTTTTTTTTGGCGGAAACTTGACCGGCGGTGGTTTGCTGCTCCTGTATTATTGTTTATATATTGGTTTGAAGTAGACTTTGGTATGTAAAAGTGGTTTGTTTTTGTGTATTAAGTATCTACGCATGTGAACTTTTGTGAACTTTTGAGTTTTAGCACAGAATATATAATAGTACAAGAAGTTTTAGCAAGTCTTACGGACAGTCATTGATGTTTATATATAGCAATAATGTAGGAACTGTTTAATAATTTTGAATTCATAAAATTGGCTTTTGTTGTAAATTAATATGTGGTTTGACCCAAACCTACTTACAATAAACATAAACGATACGAACTATATGATTTTTGCAGAAAAAAATAAAAAATACCTGATCTCATACATCTAAAAATTAATGAGATCGTAATCAATAGAGTAACAAACGAGAAGTATTTGGGGCTTACTTTAGATAACCAACCGACATGGAAAGACTACATGGACAAATTAAAACAAAATTGAATATCCCTAACCGGGGCACTACGCGGTATAGTTCGCTGCCATCTACAGAAAGTCCGTTACACTATCTATAACTCTACAGCTAAGCGACAAATTGAATATTTTGTAGAAATCTGGGGATCAGCTGCCAAAACTAACCTCAATTCTGTTCAAATCGCGCAAAACAATTTGATCAAAATTCGTTTCCATTATGATTTGCTGACATCTACAACACAAAATATACAAAGATACTAAAATACTTAATTTAGAACAATCAAAGAAATACTTTTCCTGCGTACTAATACGAAACATCTTAAATACTCGTAAAAATATACATACTAACTTAACATTAACAAACAAGAAAAATGTACAAACTAAAATATTAAGAAGTGCTAATAACTTAATTCTGCGGCGGCCAGGAACAAACTGCGGAAAAAGAACATTTTTTTTTTTTATATGATAAGGGTGACATTAGTTATAAAAGCTCACAACTATATAATAAATTGCCTACAGAGATCAAGGAAGCTAAAAGTATGCCAACATTTAAAAAGAGCTTACAAAATCACAAACTTTAATAACACCTTAAGAATTTAATAAAAATATAGAAATCAAAGAAATAAATATATAATTATCAAATAAATAGTAAATACCATCACTACGGTTATCAAACATCATCAAACATTCATATTGATAATTAATAAAATATAACAATATTACAATCATTCTCATTGTGATGGCTAGTCAATTCTAGTTAAACAGTTTTAAATCCATGTATCTGTGTTCGCCAGGCGAGGCCCGTTTGTTTTTGTTTGCACGGGCGATCTTCGATCCTGGTATGATGGTAATATTTCTATTATTCGCTCTATAAATAGTGCGGGTAGAATTAATTTTACGGTAGTAAATTTATTTATTTTTGTAACATAAAATATTTGTGTACGTTTTCTGGCACGCTCGGTGACCACTTACTACGTAACACTCATTTATATAAGTGAATTTATATAAATACTTATGAGAATAAATGTCTTTGATCCCAATAAAAATGCAAATGCGTTGTCACCCTTGATGACTAAGATCGATCGATCTTTGTTTCCACTAAAAAGGGTCTCCATCCTCTACACTCACCATACGAAAACATACTAGATAGTTACAGTCTGATGAAACAATAAGGCGAAGATGATAGTGATTCAGGACTGTGCTTTGTATGTATATGTAATATATTATACCATCGCAATCATCTTAATTTATACTAGGATCCGTAGCTGGCTGAATTACCTTACTTCAAATTGGATCTACCTTGTATATTTTCCTGTTAAATTCTTGGGAAAATATCTTTATCTCTGCAACTTGGTCTTGACATGTTCCTTGGAAAGAGGTTATTATTCATTTTCAAAAGTTTCTGGAGCGGACATGGTACAAAGCACCTCTCGTGTTTCATGCGATATTTATATAATACGGCTAATATTTGTAAAATAAATACTTTTACGTTATAATCACATTTAATAGCTGTTTATAAATAATTTATTGTAGAGTTAAGATGAAGACTAACATTAAAACATTTCAAATAGTTTCCTCTTTCCCGTGGGTGTCGTAAGAGGTGACACAGGGGAAACTTAAACAGGAGATGTGCTGCAACATCTTCCTGAATAAATTGAAAATAATAAAAAACTGCAACTGTCAACCCGCCTGCCAAGCGTCATTACTATGAAAAAAATTCTCCTATGAGGCTATCGATAGGGAATGCCTATGTTATAGCATGAATGGTTCGGCTCAAACGGGGATGGGCTACGCTTCCATAGAATACCGTAAAATAGCACTTTCATATGGTGAATATAGAGAACTGAAAAGAACACGTTTTAATGGAAATGAGGAATTCAATCTTAGAATTCAGGGGTGACATTGCATTTTGATTCATAATCGAGGATAGATGAAGATGTAGATTCTGTTCTCGTTTATCTTCTTTTTATGCAACTGTCGGAGGAGGCCTATGTTCAGTAGTGAACTTTTAATGAGCTGTAATATTAATGATACTGATGACAACACGAAAGTGACTGAGTAATTCGTGTACAGGTCGTTTAGTTGTAAATATGCACATGTCATGCTAATTGTAACAAGCGAATGGAGCTTTGCTTATATCCAGTATATATTAATACTGAATCAGTATATTGGATTATTACTATCCCGACGACACGAAAGTCATACTTTTCGTATCATGGGAGAGATGCAAATTGTGTAGGTCATCTCATGGGCACCTCGTTTAGAGCCGGGTGGCATTAGAGGCAGTGAACTGATTGGATAGTGCAAATATGAGTCTCTTAGAGTTGATTGCACGAATCGTGTAACGGCAGTGTGAAAATTTCCACTACCTCACATCGTCCCGTGGGTGTCGTAAGACGACACACAGGGAAACTGGAACAGGAAATGGGCTGCAGCATCTTCCTGATAACAACTCAAAATTATAACTAACTGCGGTTGCCAACACGCCCGCCATGTTTGGCGACTATGTCAAAATTTCCCTACGAAGCACTCTATGGGGAAGAACTATGTTCAGCAGTGGGGTTTGACAGGCTGTAATAGAACGGAGAAAAAACTATACATTTGTACAAATGCTGTAGAGATGATCGATCCGTGTGTTCCAAGTGTAGCGAGGTTCCTAAAGGTTCTTTTCTTTCATGATACGCGAAGTTTACCAACAAGCATTGTAGCATTGATGGACTGATTTCTCCATAACCCTACCAAAAATGAGGGAAAGCCCAGAAGGACGAATGAAGGCTGTAACAATCGTCATTATAACAGTTCTTCACAAGTCCACAGCTGAACAAAGCCCTACCCCCACCTCCAAGGATTTCCACAAAGCACGGTTTTGAGCCACCTGCATCAATCGAGCTCCTGCGTCTCTTACCAGGTCGTCGCTCTATCTAGTAGGAGTCTGCCCTACACTTCGCTTACCGGTACGAGACTGCCACTTGAGAACTTTTCTTCCCCATTGGCTGCCGGTTTTTCGATCTATGTGGCCGGACCATTGCCACTTCAGCTCGCTGATCCGTTGGGCTATGTATATAATTAGGTCTATTATGTAGAGAAACTCCTGAAATTTACTTAAATAAAATATTTTTTGATTTTCTACGTAAGTAGCCTAAATGGTACGATGTTACAGCATCAAAGTTAATACGATTAGAGACCCTATTACGTTGGAACCTTTGTGATTTAATTTTCCTTTATTATAATATGCTTGTCTGAAAATATTTCATTGTTTTATGTTTTGTTGAAAGAAATTAATATTCAAAGTTGTTCATGATTTAACGAATTAAATGAACGTGTTGTGCTTAAAATACTTATATTAAAACAATATAATATTTATATCAATAATAAAGAAAATAAACTTGAATTATCACACAGTTTTACTTCTTGAGATATTATAGTGCTAAGAACGCTGGCTGCTTTTCCTCGCTGAATGGCTCTACTAAGCATTTGAGCGAGAAAAGAATTGGCTCTCTTATCATCAGCGATTGACAACAAGTGGAGGAGACAGTTCCTTAAGAAACTTTACCACACCTGGGCCCCACGTAGAGGTAGTCTAGTCAGAAAATGACACAAATAGTCATCTCTGAGAGACTCATACTTGCGCCACTTACTCAGTTCAGACGCCTGAGGGTATGCGGGCTTTAGTCTCGAGGTCACATTTAGTGTCTATGGGCCACAGTATCATTTTACTTTATACTGAGGCCCATAGTCACCTACACGGATAGGTGGACTGTGTGATCGTTTGTCACACTTATTCTATAAAAATCTCAATATATTTGAAAACATTTATTTTCGTACTGTATGTTTTGTTGTCCGGGCCTTAATAATTAAAGTCCCGGAAAAACAGATTATAATCCACGCAATCGCCTTAATTTAAACTAGGGATAGCACGACCCTCATAATCCGTGACTTAACTGACGATGTCTTTTTAATGTATTGAGGCAGATGTTTTGTTAAATAAGTACTGTCGGCTCGTTCGCCGACAGGTGTGAGGAAAGGCTTCATCTATTAACTGTTTACTTTAAGAGCCGTGGGTGAGTTCCTATGTTTGAAATCACTACAAATAATACTTTGACAAATTATGTATTTAAATCAATTTATATTAAATTAAGTTTATAAATTAATAAATTTAGAATCGTTTACTGTTCTTTATGTTTAAGAGAGACGGTATTTTAGTTACTTTTCTCGTTTTAGGAAGGATTTTTAACTGACACGCTTGTCAGGTGGATTAAAAACAAACCTCCCCGTCGGAAGACTGGGGGGCAAGGACTGAAGTTAACGAAAAGAACTCACCAAGGCCTCGGCACTGTACAGCGGACAGCAGAGGCGCGAGAGCGAGAGGGCACGAACGTACGGGGACGAAAGCGCGGACTACCTGAACACGACCGCTCGGAAGCGGCAGCGCAAGCGGTATGACGATCATGGATTTACCTATTATTGACCTTCTATTCACAGACCAATATCGCACCACGTTGGATTCCAGACAACGTGGTGGGCGTAACCCTAGATAAAAACGTACGATTCCGTATAGAACCCCGTTTCTTCAAAGAAAGAGTGTGCGAATAAGATGACGGGCGCCTTTCAAATGGTCCTGGTCATAAACAATTTCATAAGTCAGTATTTAAACTTTTGTCAACTAAGCTATAATAAGGTAAACGTTTCTGCTAGATAACACGCAGGCACTAGGTTAGATCCTAGTTAATGTTTAGAATACGTGCTTAATTATTTCTAAATCCGAATAACAGTTACATGCTGGTAAGAGAAGGCCACTTTTGTACCTCAAGCTACAGATTTATTCTAGTTTAAGTTCCAACGGGTTCACTATTTGTCAATAAATATATTTTATTTATTATAGTATCGCGCGACTACTAATGTTAGTTAAAAGTATTCTGCGCATGTGAAAATATCTCTTTGTTATAAATGCCACGATTAGGAGTGTTTTTGTGTAAACTTCAAAACTCATTATATGAAAGTCACCTCCAAACCACACCAGAGATACACCATATTGGTCTCTCAAAATGTATGGAGTATTTACTTTAATCGTTACACTATGACCCAGGCGAGACATCTTGCACCTTTGGCGGTTATTCCGTCCCCGGTCCTAATACTTTACGCCTGGAGTAATTATATCGCTTACGACAGGCGTAAAGTAACAGGATCTAAAGTAAGCTACAAGATCCCACCAGCGAGACGATCTGGGCTGACCTCGATATAGCCGAAAGTGTATATTATGTTCGTATTAATTTTATGTAAGAATTGCAGATAAATGTCAAATTTTTATAAAACGTTTGTTTTTGTTAAAGTCGCCTTAAAATACCGTTCTTTAAATTTAATACATAATTTGATCGTTTTATGTTTTTAAATACATAATTATAGTTCACATTTTTTTTACTACTAATTTATATAAGGTACTTTATTTTTTATTTAGGTAAGAGGGGGCAAACGAGCATGCGGCGCATCTGCTGGTAAGTGACTGCCGCCGTCCACAAACAACTACAACACCAGGGGAATTGAAATATTAAATCTTATTTTATTAACTATAATATATATACAATATGAAAAGCTATAATAATAATTAAAAAAAAATTCGATAGTATTAAACCTGTTTAAAAAACAAAATTTGATCAGTTTTGAAATCACGTTGATAAATTGTATAAATTAAACTCCCACACAGCTCTTACTATTTTAAAATATTGTCTTCTTGTACCTAGATTTACATACTTACTCCGCTCGAGTCCAGTCTGGAAATGTTCAGATATTTTACAAGATATTTATAATAGTCTTACAATAGCAATAGAAAAAATTCTAAATTTAACTTTAAATACAACAGCCTGGACTCAAGCTACTTTACCTATAAAATTTGGTGGCATTGGTGTGAGAAATCTTTCTAGCGTTGAATTGCCTGCTTTCCTTGCTTCCGTACATAGTGTCAGTAACTTACTACTCTGTGTAAAAGTATCGGGAATATGTCAATAAAAAGACCCGCGTAAAAGAGGTCGTTCTAATTTTTTTACTGCTTTGTGGTAGCACTGTACTGATTTTGACTGAGTTTGAACGGGATCTGTCATTTAATTTGTTTTAAACTACACTTTTTGTTGGTCATAGTTTTGAGTTCTCGGCGATTTTTACAATGGAAAATATTGTTGAACAAAGAGTGTGCCTTAAATTTTGTGTTTCGAATGATATTTCATGTGGTGAATCACTAAAAATGTTGCAAAATACCTACGGCGAATCGTGTATATCGAAAACAAGGGCTTATGAATGATATAAGGCTTTTAAAGAAGGCCGAGAAGTAGTAGTAGACTTGCCTCGTTCTGGTAGACCTTCAACCGCTACGACCAAAGAAAACATCGACAAAATCAAGAAGCTAGTGCTCGAAAATCGACGTATGAGTCTGAGAGAGTTGGCTAGTGAGGTGAACATATCTTTTAAGTCCGTCGACAACATTCTCATTGACATTTTAGGCATGAAACGCGTCGCCGCTCGACTAGTTCCAAAAGAGCTCAATTTTGTTCAAAGAGCGCAGCGAAAGCATGTCGCTGAAGACATGGTTTCCCGAGCTTCTACGGATCCGACCTTTATGAAACGTATAATAACTGGCGACGAGACATGGGTTTATGAGTACGACATGCAAACAAGCCAACAGTCTTCAGAATGGCGTCTCAAAAATGAGCCGAAACCCAAAAAACCGCGGCAAAGTCGCTCTAAAATCAAGGTGATGCTGACAGTTTTTTTTTGACTACCGTGGTGTGGTTCACTCTGAATTCTTTCCAAAGGGAGAAACAGTGAATAAAGAATATTATTTAGGCGTCATGAAGCGTTTGCGTGAGAGTATCCGCCGAAAACGTCCAGATTTGTGGCAACACAACTCATGGATGCTGCACCATGATAATGCACCATCACACACAGCCATTATAGTGAAAGAGTTTTTAGCGAAAAATTCAACAAAAGTTCTCGACCAAGCACCGTATTCACCTGATATGGCTCCATCTGACTTTTTTTTATTTCCCAAGTTAAAATTACTACTTCGAGGAAAACGTTTTGAGTCGATAGAAGCCATAACAAAAAATTCGCTGAATGAGCTAAAGGCCATACCGCAAATAGTCTATAAAAAATGTATGGAAGACTGGGTGAAGCGTTGGAGATGTTGTATTGCAAGTGATGGGGCCTACTTTGAAGGCGATAAAATAAATTTAGATGAATAATTTGTATTTTTTGTTTTATTGACAAATTCCCGATATTTAGTACACAGAAGGTATGTAATATAATTTTAAATAATAAAGTAGACCTATGCTTTGCTACGGAGGCAGGGTAGACATGACAAACGCTCTGTCCTGGTGAAAATGTTCCACTGGAAGTTAACCAACAAAAACAGTGGGATATTCCGTTGGTACAGGGCGTGCAGAAGTATTTGTTTCATAATTTCCATAGTGACCAAGATAAGGCACGCCTTCTAGCTGTTTCGACTAAGGAATCAAGTCACTGGTTACATGCTTTACCATCAAGTAATCTCGGCACATTACTTGATGCGGAAAGCTTACGCATTGCCGTAGGAATCCGACTAGGAGCGGCGATTTGTCAACCCCATCAGTGTCCCAGTGGTAGCAGCGTCGACAAGTTTGGGCTCCACGGAATTTCATGTAAGAAAAGCGCTGGTAGGTTTTCACGACACAGTTCTTTGAACGATGTCATCCAAAGGGCTCTTGTCTCTATAAATGTTCCCTCGGTTTTAGAGCCTTGTGGAATATTTAGAGACGATGGCAGGAGACCCGACGGTATGACATTGGTCCCTTGGGAGAGAGGTAAAGCCCTAGTGTGGGATGCTACTTGCGTAGACACTCTGGCGGTCTCTCATCTCAGGGGTACCTCGTTTAGAGCCGGGGCGGCATCAGAGGCAGCTGAACTGAGTAAGTGGCGCAAATATGAGTCTCTGAGAGATGACTATATATTTGTGCCATTTGCTGTAGAGACTATCGGTCCGTGGGGTCCACGTGCGGTGGGGTTCTTAAACGAACTCCATTCGCGGCTGGTCGTTGCTGCTGGTGATAAGAGGGCTGGTTCTTTCCTCGCTCAAAGGCTAAGTATAGCCATTCAGCGGGGAAACGCAGCCAGCGTTCTTTATTGATATTTAAGTTTCTAGTTTTAGTTTCTTTTTAAATTATTATTATAGCTTTTAATATTAAATATTATTATAAGAATAAAATTGGAACATTTAAAATACCTATAAGATTTCTGTTTGTTGACGATAAACTATGACGTAATTTACTGGTATTCCCTTGCAGGTTGTACAGGGAAGTTGGTAGGTATAAGATAAAATAGTATTCAAATTGACACGACTGCCTTCTAGCGTATTCTCAGTATTCATTAAAAAGGCATTTTATTCTCAATATTTAATTTGTATTACAAAGAGAAAAAACGGAAGCAAAGACGGCCCGGAACTGAGAGAAGAATATTAATTTAAAGAAATGACGCATAAATAGGGACAACAAAAACATTTATCTCATTACTCTAATAAAGTTCGGCAAAGGGAAAAAGGGAGGAATGATTTATGATTTGCATTGGAGTTGATGTAGTTGAGTGAGAATCTACACTTAACGTTGAAAAATCATATAATTAAGTTTTGGTATTAAGCAAAGACAGGTAATGTTGTTTTGTTTCCTTTTCAAGAATATTACGATAGTGATTCACTGTGGGTTCATTTGCCGTTATTTTAATCAAACGCAAAAGCAGTCAGAGTAACGAGTAACTCGTGGGGAAATTATATTGAAACTAATAGATTTGAGGTTGCACGCCTATGTTCCATCTTTTCGGTAGCCTACTGCCCGCTAGACGGGACTACTTACAGCCGCAAGTGAATTTTATTATAAGTGATTACCCATAATCAATTAACAATTGCTCATTACGATTTCAAGTATACTAATACCTCGTTCGCGTGTCACAACGGCGTAAGATTTACGACCACAAATCACGGATTTTGTAAGAGTTGAGATGGAAACTAAAACAGGAGATGGGTTGCATCTTCCTGATAGCAACTTGAGTTGTAAGATGTGCTGTTACCAACCTGCTTGTCAAGTATGGCAATATGGCAAATGAGGCATGAGGCAATCTATGGTGGTAGCCCTTGTTAAACAGTAGACTTTTGATAGACTGTAATAAACAATAAAGTAATGTAATGGATAATGTTCTACGTGTTTGATCATGAAAAAAATTACCTAAGAAAACCGAAAAATGTAATATGAAAGTCTAATTTTATACTTGAGTGGATATTTAACTTTCCTTCAGAATATTATATAAGTCCTCACTGGCCTTAACCTTATTAAATAATGGAATAGGCTTTGAACGTAATATTACAAATTTAACTGCCGATATGAATATTATATCCAAGCCCTGCTTTTTATTTACGTTGTTTTTTTATTTGGTCTATTTTGTAAAAATAATGGACGCATTTTGGAAAGCTATATTGGTAAATAATTTAATTAGAGATTTTCCTACAAAATTCGACATTGGTCATAATGTTACACACACACACACACACACACACACACACACACACACACACACACACACACACACACACACACACACACACACACACACACACACACACACACAACCCCACACACACACACACACACACACACACACACACACGCACATACACACACACCCACACACACCCACACATCCACACACATACACATTTATATAAATATACTTAACTTCATTTGTATTAATTTAGCCAGAAAATTACTTAAGAATTTAGGATTATTTATTGTTGTTGTATTTCTTTTAATTAACCAATCAAACGCCTGAGGTCCATGGCTTGATTAATACGGTGATCACAACAACCAATCCGATCGGATGTTTGCTGGTGAAATGCCTCGGACGGAGTCATGGTGCGACTGGATGAAAAAAAAGACAAAAGAGGACCGGATAGATTCGGCGTGGGTTTTGTTTTTCCTTTTGATGTCTGTGTCGCATTACGAACTCACTGCTCTTGTTTTTTTTTTGGCGGGAACTTGACCGGTGGCGGTTTGCTGCTCCTGTATTATTGTTTATATATTGGTTTGAAGTAGACTTTGGTATGTAAAAGTGGTTTGTTTTTGTGTATTTAGTATCTACGCATGTGAACTTTTGAGTTTTAGCACAGAATATATAATAGTACAAGAAGTTTTAGTAAGACTTACGGACAGTCATTGATGTTTTATATAAAGCAATAATGTAGGAACTGTTTAATAATTTTGAATTCATAAAATCGGCTTTTGTTGTTAATTAATATGTGGTTTGACCCAAAGCTACTTACAATAAACATAAACAATACGAACTATATGATTTTTACAGCAAAAAATAAAAAATACCTGATCCCATACATCTAAAAATTAATGAGATCGTAATCAATAGAGTAACATACGAGAAGTATTTGGGGCTTGCTTAAGATAACCAACCGACATGGAAAGACTACCTGGACAAATTAAAACAAAATTGAATATCCCTAACCGGAGTACCACGCGGTATAGTTCGCTGCCTTCTACAGAAAGTCCGTTACACTACCTATAACTCCACAGCTAAGCGACACATTGAATATTTTGTAGAAATCTGGGAATCAGCTGCCAAAACTAACTTCAATTCTGTTCAAATCGCGCAAAACATGTTGATCAAAATTCTTTTGATTTGCTGACAACTACAACACAAAATATACAAAGATACTAATATACTTAATATAGAACAATCAAAGTAATACTTTTCCTGCGTACTAATACGAAACATCTTAAATACTCGTAAAAATAAACATACTAACTTAACATTAACAAAAAAGAAAAATGTAAAAACTAAAATGTTAAGAAGTGCTAATAACTTAATTCTGCGATGGTCAGGAACAAACTGCAGAAAAAAAACATTAGTTATAAAAGCTCACAACTATATAATAAATTGCCTACAGATATCAAGGAAGCTAAAAGTATGCCAACATTTAAAAAGTGCTTACAAAATCACAAACTTTAATAACACCTTAAGAATTTAATAAAAATATAGAAAAGAAACAAATAAATATATAATTATCAAATAAATAGTAAATACCATCACTACGGTTATCAAACATAATCAAACATTCATATTGATAATTAATAAAATATAACAATATTACAATCATTCTCATTGTGATGGTTAGTCAATTCTAGTTAAACAGTTTTAAATCCATGTATCTGTGTTCGCCTGGCCCGTTTGTTTTTGTTTGCACGGCCGATCTTCGATCCTGTTATGATGGTAATATTTCTATTATTCGCACTATAAATAGTGCGGGTAGAATAAATTTTGCGGTAGTAAATTTATTTATTTTTGTAACATAAAATATTTGTGTACGTTGTCTGGCACGCTCGGTGACCACTTACTACCTAACACTCATTTATTTAAGTGAATTTATATAAATACTTATAAGAATAAATGTCTTTGATCCCAAGAATAAAAATGCAAATGAGTTGTCACCCTTGAGGACTAAGATCGATCGATCTTTGTTTCCACTAAAAAGGGTCTCCGATCCTCTACACTCACCATACGAAAACATACTAGATATTTATAGTCTGATGAAACAATAAGGCCAAGATGATAGTGATTCAGGACTGTGCTTTGTATGTATATGTAATATATTATACTATCGCAATCATCTTAATTTATACTACGATCCGTAGCTGGCTGAATTACCTTACTTCAAATTGGATCTACCTTTTATATTTTCCTGTTAAATTCTTGGGAAAATATCTTTATCTCTGCAACTTGGTCTTGACATGTTCCTTGGAAAGAGGTTATTATTCATTTTCAAAAGTTTCTGGAGCGGACATGGTACAAAGCACCTCTCGTGTTTCATGCGATATTTATATAAAACGGCTAATTTTTGTAAAATAAATACTTTTACGTTATAATCACATTTAATAGCTGTTTATAAATAATTTATTGTAGAGTTAAGATGAAGACTAACATTAAAACAGTTCAAATAGTTTCCTCTTTCCCGTGGGTGTCGTAAGAGGTGACACAGGGGAAACTTAAACAGGAGATGTGCTGCAACATCTTCCTGAATAAATTGAAAATAATAAAAAACTGCAACTGTCAACCCGCCTGCCAAGCGTCATTACTATGGAAGAATTTCTCCTATGAGGCTATCGATAGGGAATGCCTATGTTATAGCATGAATGGTTCGGCTTAAACGGGGATGGGCTACGCTTCCATAGAATACCGTAAAATAGCACTTTCGTATGGTGAATATAGAGAACTGAAGAGAACACGTTTTTAATGGAAATGAGGAATTCTATCTTAGAACTCAGGGGTGACATTGCATTTTGATTCATAATCGAGTATAGATGAAGATGTAGATTCTGTTCTCGTTTATCTTCTTTTTATGCAACTGTCGGAGGAGGCCTATGTTCAGCAGTGAACTTTTGATGAGCTGTAATATTAATGATCCTGATGACAACACGAAAGTGACTGAGTAATTCGTGTACAGGTCGTGTAGTTGTAAATATGCACATGTCATGCTAATTGTAACAAGCGAATGGAGCTTGGCTTATATCCAGTAATTATTAATACTGAATCAGTATATTGGATTATTACTATCCCGACGATACGAAAGTCATACCTTTCGTATCACGGGAGAGATGCAAACTGTGTAGGATGCTAAGTGCGTAGAAACTTAGGCAATCTCTCATCTCATGGGCACCGCGTTTAGAGCCGGGTGGCATTAGAGGCAGTGAACTGATTGGATAGTGCAAATATGAGTCTCTTAGAGTTGATTGCACGAATCGTGTAACGGCAGTGTGAAAATTTCCACTACCTCACATCGTCCCGTGGGTGTCGTAAGACGACACACAGGGAAACTGAAACAGTAAATGGGCTGCAGCATCTTCCTGATAACAACTCAAAATTATAAACTGCGGTTGTCAACACGCCCGCCATGTTTGGCGACTATGTCAAAATTTCCCTATGAAGCACTCTATGGGGAAGAACTATGTTCAGCGGTGGATTTTGACAGGCTGTAATACATTTGTACAAATGCTGTAGAGATGATCGATCCGTGTGTTCCAAGTGTAGCGAGGTTCCTAAAGGTTCTTTTGTTTCATGATACGTGAAGGTCACCAACAAGCATTGTAGCATTAATGGACTGATTTCTCCATCATCCTACCAAAAATGAGGAAAAGCCCAAAAGGACGAATGAAGGCTGTAACAATCATCATTATTACAGTCCTTCACAAGTCCACAGCTGAACAAAGCCCTACCACCACCTCCAAGGATTTCCACAAAGCACGGTTTTGAGCCGCCTGCATCAATCGAGCTCATGCGTCTCTTACCAGGTCGTCGCTCTATCTAGTAGGAGTCTGCCCTACACTTCGCTTACCGGTACGAGACTGCCACTTGAGAGCTTTTCTTCCCCATTGGCTGCCGGTTTTTCGATCTATATGGCCGGACCATTGCCACTTCAGCTCGCTGATCAGTTGGGCTATGTATATAAATAGGTCTATTATGTAGAGAAACTCCTGAAATTTACTTAAATAAAATATTTTTTTGATATTCTACGTAAGTAGCCTAAATGGTACGATGTTACAGCATCAAAGTTAATACGATTAGAGACCCTATTACGTTGGAACCATTGTGATTTAATTTTCCTTTATTATAATATGCTTGTCTGACCATATTTCATTGTTTTATGTTTTGTTGAAAGAAATTAATATTCAAAGTTGTTCATGATTTAACGAATTAAATAAACGTGTTGTGCTTAAAATACTTATATTAAAAGAAAATATAATATTTATATCAATAATAAAGAAAATAAACTTGAATTATCACACAGTTTTACTTCTTGAGATATTATAGTGCTAAGAACGCTGGCTGCGTTTTCTCGCTGAATGGCTCTACTAAGCATTTGAGCGAGAAAAGAATTGGCTCTCTTATCATCAGCGATTGACAAGAAGTCGAGGAGACAGTTCCTTAAGAAACTTTACCACTTTTACCTGGGCCCCACGTAGAAGTAGTCAGAAAATGACACAAATAGTCATCTCTGAGAGACTCATACTTGCGCCACTTACTCAGTTCAGACGCCTGAGGGTATGCGGGCTTTAGTCTCGATGTCATGTCTATGGGCTACAGTATCAACTTACTTTATACTGAGGCCCATAGTCACCTACACGGACAGGTGGACTGTGTGATCGTTTGTCACACTTATTCTATAAAAATCTCAATATATTTGAAAACATTTATTTTCGTACTGTATGTTTTGCTGTCCGGGCCTTAATAATTAAAGTCCCGGAAAAATAGATTATAATCCACACAATCGCCTTAATTTAAACTAGGGATAGCACGACCCTCATAATCCGTGACTTAACTGACGATGTTTGTCTAATGTATTGAGGCAGATGTTTTGTTAAATAAGTACTGTCGGCTCGTTCGCCGACAGGTGTGAGGGAAGGCTTCATCTATTAAATGTTTAACTGTTTACTTTAAGAGCCGTGGGTGAGTCCTTTTGTTTGAAATCACTACAAATAATACTTTGTTAAATTATCTATTTAAATCAATTTATATTATATTAAGTTTATAAATTAATGAATTTAGAATCGTTTACTGTTGTTTATATTTAAGAGAGATGGTATTTTAGTTACTTTTCTCGTTGTAGGAAGGATTTTTAACTGACACGCTTGTCAGGTGGATTAAAAACAAACCTCCCCGCCCGAAGACATGGGGACAAGGACTGAAGTTAACGAAAAGAACTCACCAAGGCCTCGGCACTGTACAGCGGATAGCGGAGGCGCGAGAGCGAGAGGTCACTAACGCACGGGGACGAAAGCGCGGACTACCTGAACACGACCGCTCGGAAGCGGCAGCGCAAGCGGTATGACGATCATGGATCTACCTATTATTGACTTTCTATTCACAGACCAATATCGCACCACGTTGGATTCCAGACAACGAGGTGGGCGTAACCCTAGATAAAAACGTACGATTCCGTATAGAACCCCGTTTCTTCAAAGAAAGAGTGGGCGAATAAAATGACGGGCGCCTTTCAAATGGTCCTGGTCATATACAATTTCATAAGTCAGTATTTTAACTTTTGTCAACTAAGCTATAATAAGGTAAACGTTTCTGCTAGATAACACACAGGCACTGTGTTAGATCCCAGTTAAAGTTTAGAATACGTGCTTAATTATTTCTAAATCCGAATAACAATTACATGCTGGTAACAGAAGGCCACTCTTGTACCCCAAGCTACAGATTTATTCTAGTTAAAGTTTCAACGGGTTCACCATTTGTCAATAAATATATTTTATTTATTTTAGTATTGCGTGACTACTAACGTTAGTTTAACGTATTATGCGCATGTGAAAATATCTCTTTGTTATAAATGCATTGATTAGGAGTGTATTTATGTAATCTTCAAAACTCAACATATGAAAGTCACCTACAACCCACACCAGAGATACACCATATTGGTCTCTAAAAATGTATGGAGTATTTACTTTAATCGTTACACGATGACACAGGCAAGACATCTTGCACCTTTGACGGTTGTTCCGTCCCCGGTCCTGTTACTTTACGCCTGGCGTAATTATATCGCTTACGACAGGCGTAAAGTAACAGGATCTAACGTAAGCTACAAGATCCCACCAGTGAGACGAAATAGGTTGACCACGATATAGCCGAAAGTGTATATTATGTTCGTATTAATTTTATGTAAGATTTGCAGATAAATGTCAACTTTCTATAAAACGTTTGTTTTTGTCAAAGTCGCCTTAAAATACCGTACTTTAAATTTAATACATAATTTGATCGGTTTATGTTTTAAATATAAAATAATACATAATAAAAATTCACACTTTTTTACTACTAATTTATATTAGGTACTTTATTTTTTATTTAGGTAAGAGGGGGCAAACGTGTATGCGGCGCATTTGCTGGTAAGTGACTGCCACCGTCCACGAACAACTACAACACTAAACTATGACGTAATTTACTGGTATTCCCATGCAGGTTCTGCAGGGAAGTTGGTAGGTACATCATAAAAAAGTATTCAAATTGACATGACTGCCTTCTAGCGTATTCTCAGTATTCATTAAAAAGGCATTTTATTCTTAATATTTAATTTGTATTACAAAGGGAAAAAACGGAAGCAAAGACGGCCCGGAACTGAGAGAAGAATATTAATTTAAAGAAATGACGCATAAATAGAGACAACAAAAACATTTATCTCATTACTCTGATAATGTTCGGCAAAGGGAAAAAGGGAGGAATGATTTATGATTTGCATTAGAATTAATGTAGTTGAGTGAGAATCTACACTTAACGTTGGAAAATCGTAGAATTAAGTTTTGATATTAAGCAAAGACAGTTAATGTTGTTTTGTTTCCTTTTCAAGAATATTACGATGGTGATTCTCTGTGGGTTCATTTGCCGTTATTTTAATCGAACGCAAAAGCAGTCAGAGTAACGAGTTACTCTTTGGGAAAATATATTGAAACTTATAGCTTTAAGGCTGCACGCCTGTGTTCCAACTTTTCGGTAGCCTTCTTCCCGCTAGACGGGCCTATTTACAGCTGCTATTGAATTTTATTATAAGCGATTAACCAGTATCAATTAATAATTGTTCATTACGATTTCAAGTATACTAATACCTCGTTCACCGTGTCACAACGGCGTAAGATCTACGACTACAAATCACGGATTTCGTAAGAGATGAGAGGGAAACTAAAACAGGAGGTAGCAACTAAACTAGTAAGATGAACTGTTGCCAACCTGCTTGTCAAGTATGGCAACATGGCAAATGAGGCATGAGGTAATCTATGGTGGTGGGCTTTGTTAAATAAGACTTTTGATGGACCGTAATATACAATAATGTAATGTAATGGATAATGTGTGTGTGTGTGGACAACATGTTTGATCATGAAAAAAATTACCTAAGAAAACCGAAAAATATAATATTAAGGTCTAATTTCATACATGAGTGGATATTTAACTTTCCTTCAGAATATTATATAAGTCCTCGCTGGCCTTAACCTTATTAAGTAATGGAATAGGCTTTGAACGTAATATTACAATTTAAAATGACGATATGACGATATATTATATCCAAGCACTGCATTTTATTTACCTTTGTTTTTTTTTCTATTTGGTCTATTTTGTAAAAATAATGGACGCGTTTTGGAGAGCTATATTGGTAAATAATTTAATTAGAGATTTTCCTACAAATTCGACATTGGTCATAATTATATAATATAAGACAAAAGAGGACCGGATAGATTCGGCGTGGGTTTTGTTTTTCCTTTTGATGTCTGTGTCGCATTACGAACTCGCTGCTCTTGTTTTTTTTTGGCGGGAATTGACCGGCGTCGGTTTGCTTCTCCTGTATTATTGTTTATATATTGGTTTGAAGTAGACTTTGGTATGTAAAAGTGGTTTGTTTTTGTGTATTTATTATCTACGCATGTGAACTTTTGTGAACTTTTGAGTTTTAGCACAGAATATATAACAGTACAAGAAGTTTTAGCAAGACTTACGGACAGTCATTGATTTTTTATATATAGCAATAATGTAGGAACTGTTTAATTATTTTGAATTCATAAAATCTGCTTTTGTTGTTAATTAATATGTAGTTTGACCCAAACCTACTTACAACAAACATAAACAATACGAACTATATGATTTTTGCAGCAAAAAATAAAAAATACCTGATCTCATACATCTAAAAATTAATGAGATCGTTATTAATAGAGTAACAAACGAGAAGTATTTGGGGCTTACTTTAGATAACCAACCGACATGGAAAGACTACCTGGACAAATTAAAACAAAATTGAATATCCCTAACCGGAGCACTACGCGGTATAGTTCGTTGCCTTCTACAAAAAGTCCGTTACAGTATCTATAACTCTACAGTTAAGCGACAAATTGAATATTTTCTAGAAATCTGAGGGATCAGCTGCCAAAATAACCTCAATTATGTTCAAATCGCGCAAAACAAGTTGATCAAAATTCTTTTCCATTATGATTTGCTGACATCTACAACACAAAATATACAAAGATACTAATATACTTAATATAGAACAATCAAAGAAATACTTTTCCTGCGTACTAATACGAAACATCTTGAATACTCGTAAAAATATACATACTTACTTAACATTAACAAAAAAGAAAAATGTACAAACTAAAATGAAAAGAAGTGCTAATAACTTAATTCTGCGACGGCCAGGAACAAACTGCGGAAAAAGAACATTAGTTATAAAAGCTCACAACTATATAATAAATTGCCTACAGATATCAAGGAAGCTAAAAGTATGCCAACATTTAAAAAGAGCTTCAATCACAAACTTTAATAACACCTTAATAATTTAATAAAAATATAGAAAACAAACAAATAAATATGTAGAAAGTGTAATTGAGTATAGTACAGAGACTAATTTTGTAGTTAGGAATAATAATTAATTCGTTTACACGAATTAATTATCCAACGAGTCGAGGATTAACTAGTAACGGAATACGACAAGAGTACCGTTCCACGTCACAGCCAAGACTGTCTTAACGGCTTATTTTTTTTTTTGCGCCCGAAGCAATTGGGAAAGGGCTACCACAGAGGGAGACGGAAAATGCATTATGCATACCAGGACAGCCGGTCTGTCCTGGTATGCATAACTCTCTGCTCACTGCCTACCGGGGGACCTAAGTGATACCCGCTAAAAACCGCCTTTAGGGACTGGCAACCAGCAGTTTAAAGCTTCTTATGCCGTATCGGAAGCGACCCTCTTTTGGGAAAAGAGGGCGCAAAAGGGAAAAGAGGGCGCAGCGGGAAAAGAGGGCGCAGTGGGAAAAGAGGGCGCAATGGGAAAAGAGGGCGCAGGTCTTAACGGCTGCCCCGCCGTCCGTTTTATACAAGCAAAACGGGCGCCACCGCAGGTGCAATGGTGCAGGTGTGCGGAACACGTGTTATTTACAAGAATTCTGTCTAACTGCACCGACGGCTACCGCGCCGCACGTGCAATGGTGCTGGTCCCGTCAAATAAATAACTATCAAATAAATAGTAAATACCATCACTACGGTTATCAAACATCATCAAACATTCATATTGATAATTAATAAAATATAACAATATTACAATCATTCTCATTGTGATGGCTAGTCAATTCTAGTTAAACAGTTTTAAATCCATATATCTGTGTTCGCCTGGCCCGTTTGTTTTTGTTTGCACGGCCGATCTTCGATCCTGTTATGATGGTAATATTTCTATTATTTGCACTATAAATAGTGCGGGTAGAATAAATTTTGCGGTAGTAAATTTATTTATTTTTGTAACATAAAATATTTGAGTACGTTGTCTGGCACGCTCGGTGACCACTTACTACCTAACACTCATTTATTTAAGTGAATTTATATAAATACTTATAAGAATAAATGTCTTTGATCCCAAGAATAAAAATGCAAATGCGTTGTCACCCTTGAGGACTAAGATCGATCGATCTTTGTTTCCACTAAAAAGGGGCTCCGATCCTCTACACTCACCATACGAAAACATACTAGATATTTATAGTCTGATGAAACAATAAGGCCAAGATGATAGTGATTCAGGACTGTGCTTTGTATGTATATGTAATATATTATACTATCGCAATACCATCCTAATTTATACTACAATCCGTAGCTGGCTGAATTACCTTACTTCCAATTGGATCTACCTTTTATATTTTCCTGTTAAATTCTTGGGAAAATATCTTTATCTCTGCAACTTGGTCTTGACATGTTCCTTGGAAAGAAGTTATTACTCATTTTCAAAAGATTCTGGAGCGGACATGGTACAAAGCACCTCTCGTGTTTCATGCGATATTTATATAAAACGGATAATATTTGTAAAATAAATACTTTTACGTTATAATCACATTTAATAGCTGTTTATAAATATGCTTGTTTGTCACCCTTATCCTATAAAAAAAAAGATTATTGTAGAGTTAAGATGAATACTAACATTAAAACAGTTCAAATAGTTTTCTCTTTCCCGTGGGGGTCGTAAGACAGGGGAAACTTAAACAGGAGATGTGGTGCAACATCTTCCTGAATAAAATCAAAATAATAAAAAACTGCAACTGTCAACCCGCCTGCCAAGCGTCATTACTATGGTAAAATTTCTCCTATAAGGCTATCGATAGGGAAGGCCTATGTTATAGCATGAATGGTTCGGCTCAAACGGGGATGGGCTACGCTTCCATAGAATACCGTAAATTAGCACTTTTGTATGGTGAATATAGAGAACTGAAGAGAACACGATTTTAATGGAAATGAGGCATTCTATCTTAGTACTCAGGGGTGACATTGCATTTTGATTCATAATCGAGGATAGATGTAGATTCTGTTCTCGTTTGTCTTCTTTTTATGCAACTGTCGGAGGAGACCTATGTTCAGCAGTGAACTTCTGATAAGCTGTAATATTAATGATGATAATGACAACACGAAAGTGACTGAGTAATTCGTGTACAGGTCGTTTAGTTGTAAATATGCACATGTCATGCCAATTGTAACAAGCGAATGGAGCTTTGCTTATATCCAGTAATTATTAATACTGAATCAGTATATTGGATTATTACTATCCCGACGATACGAAAGTCATACCTTTCGTATCATGGGAGAGATGCAAATTGTGTAGGATGCTACGTGCATAGAAACTAAGGCAATCTCTCATCTCATGGGCACCTCGTTTAGAGCCGGGTGGCATTAGAGGTGGTGTAATGATTGGATAGTGCAAATTTGAGTCTCTTAGAGTTGATTGCACGAATCGTGTAATGGCAGTGTGAAAATTTCCACTACCTCACATCGTCCCGTGGGTGTCGTAAGACGACACACAGGGAAACTGAAACAGGGAACATAACTAACTGCGGTTGCCAACACGCCCGCCATGTTTGACGACTATGTCAAAATTTCCCTATGAAGCACTCTATGGGGAAGATCTGTGTTCAGCAGTGGATTTTTACAGGCTGTAATAGAACGGAGAAAAAGTATACATTTGTACGAATGTTGTAGAGATGATCGATCCGTGTGTTCCAAGTGTAGCGAGGTTCCTAAAGGTTCTTTTGTTTCATGATACACGAAGTTCACCAACAATCATTGTAGCATTGATGGACTGATTTCTCCATATTCCTACCAAAAATGAGGGAAAGCCCAAAAGGACGAATGAAGGCTGTAACAATCATCATTATTACAGTTCTTCACAAGTCCACAGCTGAACAAAGCCCTACCCCCCCACCTCTAAGGATTTCCACAAAGCACGGTTTTGAGCCACCTGCATCAATCGAGCTCCTGCGTCTCTTACCAGGTCGTCGCTCTATCTAGTAAGAGTCTGCCCTACACTTCGCTTACTGGTACGAGACTGCCACTTGAGAACTTTTCTTTCCCATTGGCTGCCGGTTTTTCGATCTATATGGCCGGACCATTGCCACTTCAGCTCGCTGATCCGTTGGGCTATGTATATAATTAGGTCTATTATGTAGAGAAACTCCTGAAATTTACTTAAATAATTTTTTTTTGATATTCTACGTAAGTAGCCTAAATGGTACGATGTTACAGCATCAAAGTTAATACGATTAGAGACCCTATTACGTTGGAACCTTTGTGATTTAATTTTCCTTTATTATAATATGCTTGTCTGAAAATATTTCATTGTTTTATGTTTTGTTGAAAGAAATTAATATTCAAAGTTGTTCATGATTTAACGAATTAAATGAACGTGTTATGCTTAAAATACTTATATTAAAATATAATATAATATTTATATCAATAATAAAGAAAATAAACATGAATTATCACACAGTTTTACTTCTTGAGACATAGTGCTAAGAACGCTGACTGCGTTTACTCGCTGAATGGATCTACTAAGCATTTGAGCGAGAAAAGAATTGGCTCTCTTATCATCAGCGATTGACAACAAGTCGAGGAGACAGTTCCTTAAGAAACTTTACCACACCGGACCCCACGTAGAGGTAGTCTGGTCAGAAAATGACACAAATAGTCATCTCTGAGAGACTCATACTTGCGCCACTTACTCAGTTCAGACGCCTGAGGGTATGCCGGCTTTAGTCTCGAGGTCATGTCTATGGGCCACAGTATCAACTTACTTTATACTGTGGGCCATAGTCACCTACACGGATAGGTGGACTGTGTGATCGTTTGTTACACTTATTTTATAAAAACTCAATATATTTGAAAACATTTATTTTCGTACTGTATGTTTTGCTGTCCGGGTCTTAATAATTAAAGTCCCGGAAAAACAGATTATAATCCACGCAATCGCCTTAATTTAAACTAGGGATAGCACGACCCTCATAATCCGTGACTTAACTGACGATGTTTGTCTAATGCATTGAGGCAGATGTTTTGTTAAATAAGTACTGTCGGCTCGTTGTCCGACAGGTGTGAGGGAAGGCTTCATCTATTAACTGTTTAACTGTTTACTTTAAGAGCCGTGTGTGAGTCCCTTTGTTTGAAATCACTACAAATAATACTTTCTCAAATTATGTATTTAAATCAATTTATATTAAATTAAGTTTATAAATTAATAAATTTAGAATCATTTACTGGTCTTTATGTTTAAAAGAGACGGTATTTTAGTTACTTTTCTCGTTGTAGGAAGGATTTTTAATTAACACGCTTGTCAGGTGGATTAAAAACAAACCTCACCGCCCGAAGACAGGGGGGCGAGGACTGTGTGCCAAGTGGGAGATTTTGTTTATTTACGCGTTCGATATCGAGAACGTTAAAGCTGGCTTTTCACTATGGGATTTAATATACATATATTATATCCCGAAATATAAATTATATCCCGTGATTGGCTTTCACACTGTGAGATATATATTTTAACCAGTGTGCATTCGTCATTGGTCATTGGATTACCCCCCTTTACCCCGTACACCGTCTGCGGGGGCACGGAACAGTGTGCGGGGTACAGGGGGAGAAATATAAAATGAAAATATCGCTCGGTCGATCGAAATAATATTTATAGTTTGAGATGTAATATATATTATAGCACAGTGTAAACGGTTCCATATGAAATGTATGGGGAGCGATATTAATTTATATCTCGAGATGTAATATATATTATACTAGCTGTGCCCCGCGGTTTCACCCGCGTCATCACGTGTCGGTGGTGCGCGACATGCCCTAAAGCATTTTATAATTGAAATTAAATATTTTATTTGATAGCAATGGATGGAAAAATTGGCATAATTAATGGAGTACTTTTATCTGTCGGCATATTAAGTATGATGTAGAGCGAAGTTAAGTTTTATCCACTTTCCCTCCCCCTCCCGGTTGAGCGTCCCCCCCCCCCACGACACAGAAAGCCTAAAGCATTTTATAATTGAAATTAAATATTTTATTTGATAGCAATGGATGGAAAAATTGGCATAATTAATGGAGTACTTTTATCTGTCGGCATATTAAGTATGATGTAGAGCGAAGTTAAGTTTTATCCACTTTCCCTCCCCCTCCCGGTTGAGCGTCCCCCCCCCCCCCCCCACGACACAGAAAGTGTCACGAAGCGCGGTTTTTTCCAGTTTTAAAGAAATCCGTACACGATTACATGAGAAGTGTGTAGGCATGAAATGGTTCTTGAGCTATAAAACTCTTATACTTATTAATCAATTAAATTTTCAAAAAACGATAGCAACGTGAAATGAAAGAGTTCATAAATAAAGATGTAAGTAATCATTGTCATAAAAGTACTCATTTAATTTTCAATTTATTTTAGCTATAATGATTGAACTAACCACGCTCTTAGAAGCTTTCTATACTGGCTTCTCGCAGTTCTCACCGGGCGGCTAGGGTTTATGCGTAGTTCGCGCGCCCAGGCAAGTATTGAATTATTTTAATTTTACATTATCTCTTAAACTATACGTCCACACAACATGGTGTAAAGAACAAAGTTTATCTACATAAAATTGTCTTGATTATGAAGTAACTTTCGTTCGTAAGCATAAATAGGCCATGCCTAATAAAAACGCTCATAAATCACTTTTAAATTTTCAATATTTTTTGTCACAAAATACCTAATTATGGCTTATGTATAAGAAATAGACATATGGTATCGCGGACTTTTTTTTAGACGGAGTAAAGATCTATATTTTTCTAGAACATTGTATTAACATATACCTAACGATAACACCAGCGTACGCGGATAAATCATTTCGGGAGTGCTTTTTCTTCTGACTTGCTTAACAAATATCCATATTTACGGCTAGCTGAGTGATATAGCTTAATACTAGATAGCCTATACTATTCCACATAAATCTGGCTATAATATACATAAAGAATTTTTGAAATCGGACTGGTAGTTCCAGAGATTAGCGCGTTTAAACAAACAAAAAAACAAAAAAAAAACTGTTCCGCTTTATTATATTAGTATAGATTATATCCCGTAGTGAAAAGCGGGCTTAACTACGATTTGTATAGAATAAAATCAGCGCCAGCTAGTGGCAATAATCGGAATCACAATTCATTATTAGCTATTTGGTTATGTTTCGTAATTTGATCAAGGTTTCGTCAGTTTGTGTTATTATTATGAGATTGAGAATTAGCCATTTTATTTTAATGTTAATTATTGAAAGTATTAAATTGAAAGCAAAAAACATGAAGGTGTTTTCATTCTTATATGATTTTATGTTGACATTTATGGAGCAGTAAATGTAATTTAGTTACTTAGTGTTAAGTGAACTTATGATACTTACTACTGACTTAATTAGTAAATATTGATGTTAGGAACTTGGATTTATCAAACGCTATTTACACAAAAACTTGAACACTTTCTTGGAAAAGGCGATATCTATCCTTAAATTACCTGTCATTGGGGTGTAACAACGGACTAAAATATGCACAAGCTCTTGCTTCAGCACTGGCTTTATAATAGTAGTCATCTATTACTATTAGTTATTCATTAATAACGAATAATAATAGATGAGAAAGACATTTCTTTGTGGCTGCAAACATCCTCCTAACGAAAAAAAACGGCTTGCCTAAATTATATATCGTTCTCACAAAATGAAATAAAATTAACTCTTCTACAATTATTCTCACTCTTCTATCTCACTGTAAAAATTTAGGTGAAAACTTTTTCGATATCGACCGCGTAAAATTTTACGTCTCGATTGCCGCTCCAACCAATCACGTGCATTAACGTTCTCACTGACGAATGAGAGTCAATGCTCGATGGTGATTCCGATTATTGCCACTAGTTGGCGCTGATTTTATTCCATACAAATTGTAGTTAACTTTCTCGATATCGAGCGCGTAAAACAACATCTCGCACTTGGCACCCTGAAGTTAACGAAAACAACTCATCAAGGCCTCGGCACTGTACAGCGGACAGCGGAGGCGCGAGTGCGAGAGGGCACTAACGTACGGGGACGAATGCGCGGACTACCTGAACACGACCGCTCGGAAGCGGCAGCGCAAGCGGTATGACGATCATGGATCTACCTATTATTGACCTTCTATTCACAGACCAATATCGCACCACGTTGAATTCCAGACAAGGAGGTGGGCGTTACCCTAAATAAAAACGTACGATTCCGTATAGAACCCCGTTTCTTCAAAGAAAGAGTGGGCGAATAAGATGACGGGCGCCTTTTAAATGGTCCTGGTCATATACAATTTCATATGTCAGTATTTTAACTTTTGTCAACTAAGCTATAATAAGTTAAACGTTTCTGCTAGATAACACGCAGGCACTGCGTTAGATCCCAGTTAAAGTTTAGAATACGTGCTTATTTCTAAATCCGAATAACAGTTACATGCTGGTAAGAGAAGGCCACTTTTGTAGCCCAAGCTACAGATTTATTCTAGTTTAAGTTCCAACGGGTTTACTATTTGTCAATAAATATATTTTATTTATTTTAGTATCGCGTGACTACTAACGTTAGTTTAACGATATTTTCACATGCGCATATTGCGCATGTGAAAATATCTCTTTGTGATAAATGCCACGATTAGGAGTGTTTTTGTGTAAACTTCAAAACTCATCATATGAAAGTCACCTACAACCCACACCAGTGAAAATTTCGGGAATCAAGGAAGTGACACAACATTACTATTTAAAAATGTATTTATTGCTTTTTGAAGTATTGTCCGCGAAATTTGACACATTTTTCCATACGATGGAACCAATCATTGAAGCAACCATTCCATTCGAAAGTTGGGATCTCCAAAATGGTCGCTTTGTAGGCGTCCACAGCTTCTTTAGGTGATGAAAATCTCTGTCCACGCAATTTATTCTTTATTTTAGGGAAAGTATAGAAATCATTAGGGCTTAGGTCGGGGCTGTACGGCGGATGGTCTAATAATTCTATGTTTTCTTGCTCTAAAAACTCTTTTGTTCTGTGTGCGGTGTGAGAACTCGCATTGTCGTGATGGAGGATGATGCGGCGGTTGCAGTTCTCTTTACGGAGTTCAGAAACGACCTGTGATAAACAAATGCTAGCATACCATTCTGCATTAACTGTTCTTTGTCCCTCAAGAGGAATAATCGTAACATGGCCGGTTTTAGAGACAAACGTGGCCACCATTTTTTTTGCAACACTCCGTGAACGAACAATTTTTGTTGGCTTTAACTCATTTTCGAACACCCAAACCCGTGACTGGTTCTTTGTTTCGGATTCGTACGCGTAATTTCCAGGATTCGTCACCTGATACGATGTTGTATACAGCATTTGAGTATCCTGCGTGGAATCTTTCGAGAGTTCTGACGCACCAAGTAACGCGAGCCGCTTTTTGCTCTTCACAGAGCGAATGCGGTATCCATCGGGAAAACACCTTTTTTGCACCTAATTATTCATGCGAGATTATTTGTATTTGACTCATGCCAATGTCTAAAGTTGCTTGAATTTCGCGGTATGTCACATGTCGATCTTCCTCAATCAGCTTACGCACATCATCAACGTTTTCTTGGGTGACTGCAGTTTTTGGACGACTTTGACGGAGATCATCACTGAGCTTGACACGTCCACGTTGAAATTCAGCAAACCAGCGATAAATTGTGGTTCTGGATGGAGCTTCATCGTTAAATGCAGAAATCTTCCGGTCAACACACTTTTTTTGTGTTAAACCACTTCGAAAGTCATAATAAATAATCGCTCTTGAATTTTCTCGAGTCAATTCCATTTTGTCAACGACTAAACAAGTTTGACAAAACCTTGTGGCAAGACCGAGAATCTTTTTTTAAATAAATAAATGGTATTCGATTTTTAAAACCAACGAGTTTTCAATTAAAAAGATTTTAATATGACAGGAACAGTGGAAATATTCCATTCCCGATACTTTTAGTGCAGCCTATGTACACCACATTGGTCTCTCAAAATGTATGGAGTATTTACTTTAATCGTTACACAATACATCTTAACAGTGGTAGAGCCAGGCGGCAGCTTTTGCTGTCGCACGGATGGGCCGGCTCGAACCGGAATGGTACCACGACCTCACAGAATACCAGTGTGACGAAGAGGTTTACCTCTGCGTTTCGCTTGGTGAGTGCAGGTGGCCGGAGGCCCTTTTTACTGGAAATGAGGCATTCCATCTTAGTTCTCGCGGGTGACAACGCATCTAAATTTTGATTTGTAATAGAGGATAGATGTAGATGTCTATGGGCCGCAGCAACCACTTACCATCAGGTGGACTGTGAGCTCGTGTATCACCCTTATCCTATAAAAAAAATTATGACACAGGCGAGACATCTTGCACCTTTGGTGGTTGTTTCGTCCCTGGTCCTGTTACTTTACGCCTGGCGTAATTATGTCGCTTACTACAGGCGTAAAGTAACAGGATCTAAAGTAAGCTACAAGATCCTACCAGCGAGACGAAATTGGCTGACCACGATATAGCCGAAAGTGTATATTATGTTCGTATTAATTTTATGTAATATTGCAGATAAATGTCAACTTTCTATAAAACGTTTGTTTTTGTCAAAGTTGCCTTAAAATACGGTACTTTAAATTTAATACATAATTTGATCGGTTTATGTTTTAAAATACATAATTTAAATTCACATTTTTTTTACTACTAATTTGTATATGGTACCTTATATTTTATTTAGGTAAGAGGGGGCAAACGAGCATGCGGCGCATCTGCTGGTAAGTTACTGCCGCCGTCCACAAACAACTACAACACCAGGGGAATTGAAATATTAAATATTATTATTAGTATAAAATTGGAACATTTAAAATACCTATAAGATTTCTGTTTGTTGACGAAAAACTATGACGTTATTTACTGGTATTCCCTTGCAGGTTCTGCAGGGAAGTTGGTAGGTATACGATAAAGAAGTATACAAATTGACACGACTGCCTTCTAGCGTATTCTCAGTATTCATTAAAAAGGCATTTTATTCTTAATGTTTAATTTGTATTACAAAGAGAAAAACGGAAGCAAAGACGGCCCGGAACTGAGAGAAGAATATTAATTTAAAGAAATGACGCATAAATAGAGACAACAAAAACATTTATCTCATTACTCTGATAAAGTTCGGTAATGGGAAAAAGGGAGGAATAATTTATGATTTGCATTGGAATTGATGTAGTTGAGTGAGAGTCCACAATTAACGTTGGAAAATCGTAGAATTAAGTTTTGATATTAAGCAAACACAGTTAATGTTTTTTTGTTTTCTTTTCAAGAATATTACGATGGTGATTCGCTGTGGGTTCATTTGCCGTTATTTTAATCGAACGCAAAAGCAGTCAGAGTAATGGGTAACTCTTGGGGAAATTATATTGAAACTTATAGATTTGAGGTTGCACGCCTATGTTTTTCGGTAGCCTACTGCCCGCTAGACGCTAGACTACTTACAGCCGCTAGTGAATTTTATTATAAGTGATTAACCAGTATCAATTAATAATTGTTCATTACGATTTCAAGTATACTAATACCTCGTTCACGTGTCACAACGGCGTAAGATCTACGATCACAAATCACGGATTTTGTAAGAGGTGAGATGGAAACTAAAACAGGAGATGGATTGCATCTTCCTGATAGCAACTTGAAGTAGTAAGATGTGCTGTTGCCAACCTGCTTGTCAAGTATGGCAACATGTCAAATGAGGCATGAATCAATCTATGGTGGTAGCCCTTGTTTAAGAGTAGACTTTTGATATACTGTAATAATAATGTAATGGATAATTCTACGTGTTTGATCATGAAAAAAATTACCTAAGAAAACCGAAAAATGTAATATGAAAGTCTAATTTTATACTTGAGTGGATATTTAACTTTCCTTCAGAATATTATATAAGTCCTCGCTGGCCTTAACCTTATTAAGTAATGAAATAGGCTTTGAACGTAATATTACAAATTTAAATGACGATATGACGATATATTATATCCAAGCACTGCTTTTTATTTACGTTGTTTTTTTTATTTGGTCTATTTTGTAAAAATGACGCATTTTGGAGAGTTATATTGGTAAATAATTTAATTAGAGATTTTCCTACAAAATTCGACATTGGTCATAATGTTACACACACACACACACACACACACACACACACACACACACACACACACACACACACACACACACAAAAACACACACACACACACACAAACACACACACACACACACACACATACACACACACACACATACACATTTATATAAATATACTTAACTTCATTAATATTAATTTAGCCAGAAAATTTCTTAAGAATTTAGGATTATTTATTGTTGTTGTATTTCTTTTCATTAACCAATCAAACGCCTGAGGTCCATGGCTTGATTAATACGGTGATCACAACAACCAATCCGATCGGATGTTTGCTGGTGAAATGCCTCGAGCGGAGTCATGGTGCGACAGGATGAAAAAGAAGACAAAAGAGGACCGGATAGATTCGGCGTGGGTTTTGTTTTTCCTTTTGATGTCTGTGTCGCATTACGAACTCGCTGCTCTTGTTTTTTTTTTGGCAGAAACTTGACCGGCGGCGGTTTGCTGCTCCTGTATTATTGTTTATATATTGGTTTGAAGTAGACTTTGGTATGTAAAAGTGGTTTGTTTTTGTGTATTAAGTATCTACGCATGTGAACTTTTGTGAACTTTTGAGTTTTAGCACAGAATATATAATAGTACAAGAAGTTTTAGCAAGACTTACGGACAGTCATTGATGTTTATATATAGCAATAATGTAGGAACTGTTTAATAATTTTGAATTCATAAAATTGGCTTTTGTTGTTAATTAATATGTGGTTTGACCCAAACCTACTTACAACAAACATAAACAATACGAACTATATGATTTTTGCAGCAAAAAATAAAAAATACCTGATCTCATACATCTAAAAATTAATGAGATCGTTATTAATAGAGTAACAAACGAGAAGTATTTGGGGCTTACTTTAGATAACCAACCGACATGGAAAGACTACATGGACAAATTAAAACAAAATTGAATATCCCTAACCGGGGCACTACGCGGTATAGTTCGCTGCCATCTACAGAAAGTCCGTTACACTATCTATAACTCTACAGCTAAGCGACAAATTGAATATTTTGTAGAAATCTGGGGATCAGCTGCCAAAACTAACCTCAATTCTGTTCAAATCGCGCAAAACAAGTTGATCAAAATTCGTTTCCATTATGATTTGCTGACATCTACAACACAAAATATACAAAGATACTAAAATACTTAATTTAGAACAATCAAAGAAATACTTTTCCTGCGTACTAATACGAAACATCTTAAATACTCGTAAAAATATACATACTAACTTAACATTAACAAACAAGAAAAATGTACAAACTAAAATATTAAGAAGTGCTAATAACTTAATTCTGCGGCGGCCAGGAACAAACTGCGGAAAAAGAACATTAGTTATAAAAGCTCACAACTATATAATAAATTGCCTACAGAGATCAAGGAAGCTAAAAGTATGCCAACATTTAAAAAGAGCTTACAAAATCACAAACTTTAATAACACCTTAAGAATTTAATAAAAATATAGAAAACAAAGAAATAAATATATAATTATCAAATAAATAGTAAATACCATCACTACGGTTATCAAACATCATCAAACATTCATATTGATAATTAATAAAATATAACAATATTACAATCATTCTCATTGTGATGGCTAGTCAATTCTAGTTAAGCAGTTTTAAATCCATGTATCTGTGTTCGCCTGGCCCGTTTGTTTTTGTTTGCACGGCCGATCTTCGATCCTGTTTTGATGGTAATATTTCTATTATTCGCTTTATAAATAGTGCGGATAGAATTAATTTTGCGGTAGTAAATTTATTTATTTTTGTAACATAAAAAATTTGTGTACGTTTTCTGGCACGCTCGGTGACCACTTACTACGTAACACTCATTTATATAAGTGAATTTATATAAATACTTATGAGAATAAATGTCTTTGATCCCAATAAAAATGCAAATGCGTTGTCACCCTTGAGGACTAAGATCGATCGATCTTTGTTTCCACTAAAAAGGGTCTCCATCCTCTACACTCACCATACGAAAACATACTAGATAGTTACAGTCTGATGAAACAATAAGGCCAAGATGATAGTGATTCAGGACTGTGCTTTGTATGTATATGTAATATATTATACTATCGCAATCATCTTAATTTATACAAGGATCCGTAGCTGGCTGAATTACCTTACTTCAAATTGGATCTACCTTGTATATTTTCCTGTTAAATTCTTGGGAAAATATCTTTATCTCTGCAACTTGGTCTTGACATGTTCCTTGGAAAGAGGTTATTATTCATTTTCAAAAGTTTCTGGAGCGGACATGGTACAAAGCACCTCTCGTGTTTCATGTGATATTTATATAATACGGCTAATATTTGTAAAATAAATACTTTTACGTTATAATCACATTTAATAGCTGTTTATAAATAATTTATTGTAGAGTTAAGATGAAGACTAACATTAAAACATTTCAAATAGTTTCCTCTTTCCCGTGGGTGTCGTAAGAGGTGACACAGGGGAAACTTAAACAGGAGATGTGCTGCAACATCTTCCTGAATAAATTGAAAATAATAAAAACTGCAACTGTCAACCCGCCTGCCAAGCGTCATTACTATGGAAAAAATTCTCCTATAAGGCTATCGATAGGGAATGCCTATGTTATAGCATGAATGGTTCGGCTCAAACGGGAATGGGCTACGCTTCCATAGAATACCGTAAAATAGCACTTTCGTATGGTGAATATAGAGAACTGAAAAGAACACGTTTTTAATGGAAATGAGGAATTCTATCTTAGAACTCAGGGGTGACATTGCATTTTGATTCATAATCGAGGATAGATGAAGATGTAGATTCTGTTCTCGTTTATCTTCTTTTTATGCAACTGTCGGAGGAGGCCTATGTTCAGCAGTGAACTTTTGATGAGCTGTAATATTAATGATCCTGATGACAACACGAAAGTGACTGAGTAATTCGTGTACAGGTCGTTTGGTTGTAAATATGCACATGTCATGCTAATTGTAACAAGCGAATGGAGCTATGCTTATATCAAGTAATTATTAATACTGAATCAGTTTATTGGATTATTAATATCCCGACGGTATGACTTTCGTCCCATGGGAGAGATGCAAATTGTGTGGGATGCTACGTGAAACTTAGGCAACCTCTCATCTCATGGCTACCTCGTTAAGAGTCGGGTGGCATTAGAGGCAGTGAACTGATTGGATAGCGCAAATATAGAGTCCCTTAGAGTTGATTGCACGAATCGTGTAATGGCAGTGTGAAAATTTCCACTAGCTCACATCGTCCCGTGGGTGTCGTAAGACGACACACAGGGAAACTGAAACAGGAAATGGGCTGCAGCATCTTCCTGATAACAACTCAAAATTATAACTAACTGCGGTTGCCAACACGCCCGCCATGTTTGGCGACTATGTCAAAATTTCCCTATGAATTACTCTATGGGGAAGAACTATGATCAGCAGTGGATTTTGACAGGCTGTAATAGAACAGAGAAGAAACTATACATTTGTACAAATGCTGTAGAGATGATCGATCCGTGTGTTCCAAGTGTAGCGAGGTTTCTAAAGGTTCTTTTGTTTCATCATACGTGAAGGTCACCAACAAGCATTGTAACATTGATGGACTGATTTCTCCATAACCCTACCAAAAATGAGGGAAAGCCCAGAAGAATGAACGAAGGCTGTAACAATCATCACTAATACAGTCTTTCACAAGTCCACAGCTGAACAAAGCCCTACCCCCACCTCCAAGGATTTCCACAAAGCACGGTTTTGAGCCACCTGCATCAATCGAGCTCCTGCATCTCTTACCAGGTCGTCGCTCTATCTAGTAGGAGTCTGCCCTACACTTCGCTTACCGGTACGAGACTGCCACTTGAGAACTTTTCTTCCCCATTGGCTGCCGGTTTTTCGATCCATATGGCCGGACCATTGCCACTTCAGCTCGCTGATCAGTTGGGCTATGTATATAATTAGGTCTATTATGTAGAGAAACTCCTGAAATTTACCTAAATAATTTTTTTTGATATTCTACGTAAGTAGCCTAAATGGTACGATGTTACAGCATCAAAGTTAATACGATTAGAGTCCCTATTACGTTGGAACCTTTGTGATTTAATTTTCCTTTATTATAATATGCTTGTCTGAAAATATTTCATTGTTTTATGTTTTGTTGAAAGAAATTAATATTCAAAGTTGTTCATGATTTAACGAATTAAATGAACGTGTTATGCTTAAAATACTTATATTAAAACATAATATAATATTTATATCGAAACGAAAATAAACTTGAATTATCACACAGTTTTACTTCTTGAGATATAGTGCTAAGAACGCTGACTGCGTTTCCTCGCTGAATGGCTCTACTAAGCATTTGAGCGAGAAAAGAATTGGCTCTCTTATCATCAGCGATTGACAACAAGTCGAGGAGTCAGTTCCTTAAGAAACTTTACCACACCGGACGCCACGTAGAGGTAGTCTGGTCAGAAAATGACACAAATAGTCATCTCTGAGAGACTCATACTTGCGCCACTTACTCAGTTCAGACGCCTGAGGGTATGCGGGCTTTAGTCTCGAGGTCACATTTAGTGTCTATGGGCCACAGTATCAACTTACTTTATACTGTGGGCCATAGTCACCTACACGTATAGGTGGACTGTGTGATCGTTTGTCACACTTATTCTATAAAAATCTCAATATATTTGAAAACATTTATTTTCGTACTGTATGTTTTGATGTCCGGGCCTTAATAATTAAAGTCCCGGAAAAACAGATTATAATCCACGTAATCGCCTTAATTTAAACTAGGGATAGCACGACCTTCATAATCCGTGACTTAACTGACGATGTTTGTCTAATGTATTGAGGCAGATGTTTTGTTAAATAAGTACCGTCGGCTCGTTCGCCGACAGGTGTGAGGGAAGGCTTCATCTATTAACTGTTTAACTGTTTACTTTAAGAGCCGTGGGTGAGTCCCTTTGTTTGAAATCACTACAAATAATCCCTTCCCCCCGGACTTCCAAAGAGTGAAGACGTGTTTATTGTTTGTTCTATTACTTGTATTTTCTAATAAATGTTTTGACAAAATAATGATAAAATATTAGGAGTGCATAAAGCCCAAGGACGTTTACAAAGTGCTAGTGACATTTACGGAAGTGATTACAACACTGACTAAATTATACGTGTGAGTAAAATCATCACATCTACTCAACAAATAAATAGGACACAGCATAAGACACCACACGTTTGCAACACAATAAGAAAAGAGAAGGTTATATTTTTATTTGTACGGTTGCATTACGGGCACGCGTTCGCAAATCCATTGTGTTCACACTTCCTAACTCATATTGCCCTGGTAATTAAACGCTGAGGCGTCTTTTAATTCAAAACCGGTTGGTTATAATATACAATGCCGATCAACCGCACACCGCCGCACGCCTCGCCCGTGCCTATGAGCTCCGATGACACACCGCATACGCGCGCAATCGACGCGATGGAACGGACGACGATACTTCATAGTGAATCTGCGCCTGATATTCCATCGCTTACGTTAAATGTCACCGAGCGTAAAAAAAGGAAACATGACGGAATGAATCCTAATATTGTGTCTTATATGAGTGAAATGTTTTCAGTTTATACGAATGAACAAGCAAAACTTTTTATTTATTATTCGATTTACAAACTATAGTTTCTAGTATAAAGGAACAGAACGATGAATTAAAAAAGAGCGTTGATACTATGTCAAGCAAGTATGATGAGTTTCTATCACGGATATCTGTTCTTGAGGCAGAGAAAAAGCAGGATAGATATATTATACAACAACTACAAGAGAAAATAGAAAATATGGAACGAAAGTCTAGATGTTCAGGAATAGAAATAAGAAACATACCTAAAATCAATGAAGAAACAAAAGAAAATCTATGTAGCACTGTAAAAAAATTAGGGGAATATTTGAATGTAAATTTGCGGGATTCGGACATAAAAGACGTGTATAGAACTTACTCTAAAACAGGGACTAGACCGGTTATAGTGGAATTCAATTCAGTCATCATTAAAGAAAAGATGTTAAATGAAGTAAAAAGATTTAATAAAAGTAAACCAAAAAGTGAGAAATTAAATACTTCGCATTTAAATTACTCACAAAAAAACATCCCCATATATGTCACGGAGACGTTAACACAAAATACTCAAAAACTGTTCTATCAAGCCAGAATTTTCCAAAAAAATCATAACTATTTATTCTGCTGGACATCTAGAGGTATTGTATACTTACGCAAGAATGAAAATTCTTCTCAAATTAGAATAAATAATGAAACAGATTTAGAAAATCTACGGAAGACCGAATGACTAGTATTAAGCTTTAGATTAGATTTTTTCGCATCCTTTCTTTTCTTTTTAACTAGCGTAATAAGAATAAAGTTTATTTTAACCTTATACCTTATAATACACATAGTCACAGTTTACACACAATACACAAACAATATTCAAACATTATGTACACATACTTTCATTACATTACAACTCACACAATCATATTTTAAATTACACTTATATTTTACAATAAACCAAATTCATTCATTTCATATATGCAACTTACAGTTACATTTTTCAATTAATTTATATTATAAAAGATATTATTTAATCAATAATGCGATTTTGTTAGAGAAATTTAAAATAATAAATAAAAGGCGATAACGATCAAAGTTTCACCATTAACTTAGATAAAGTTTCGGTATCGAAATCGATAGATTGTGACGTTGAAGATTGTCATAAGTATTTGTCATCTAATGAATCCAACTTCACAATTATTACACAGAATATACGAAGTATTAACTGCAATATGACAAATTTTGAAGTATTGTTAACAAGATTAAAAATAGATTTTGATGTCATTGTATTAAGTGAATGCTGGCTGCTTAATAAGGACAACTTACCTAAAATTAATGGTTATAATTTATGCTACACCAATTTTAATAACAACCAGAATGACGGATTAGTAGTATATATAAAAGAAAAACATTTGTTCACGGCTGAAGAGCCTCATTTTCAAGAAGGGAATTGTATGATAACAACATTGAATGATATTGTTATAATCTCAATATATAGGTCACCGTCATATAAAAACTTAGAAAACTTTTTTATCTTTTTAGATAGTGTACTACAGAAATATTCGAAACATAAAAACATAATTATAATAGGAGATATAAATATTAACATTAAGAGTGATAAAACAGATATTAATTCCGATAAGTATTTGCAACTGACAGCATTCCATGGGTTGTTACCTACTCATACTCTAGTAACACGTGACGTGAGCGGTTCATGTATTGATCATGTTCTTCTAAAAACGAATAATCCTTCAATTACTATGGTTCCTCAAACATCAATTACTGATCACAAACCTGTAATTCTATGTATTAAAAATAAACAATGTCAACAGTTTTTTACAACTACTATCAGAAAAATTGATCATGATAAACTTCGTTTAGATATGCAGAACATAGACATTTCACCCATATATGATGTTAAAGATCCAAATAATTCTCTTGAATACTTAGTTAATAAAATACAATCAATCATTGAAGTTAATACTAAATTAATAAAGTTGCCAAGACAAAAAAAGATCATCAAACCTTGGATTACGACTGGACTTCTTAGATGTATTCGTCACCGTGATAAACTACATAAGAGGGCCAGACGTTTTCCAGAGAGTGAAAGTGATCAAATTATATACCGACGATATCGTAATCACTGCAACGCACTGCTAAAAAAGATAAAAAGAAATTATGAAAAAGAGCGAGTGAATATGGCTAGAAATAATAATAAAAAGCTATGGGACGTACTTACTGATATTATAGGTAACATGAAAAATAAAGGGTATAACAGAGAACTTTTGAATATATCCAGTACGCCACAATTATCTGTTAATCTTATAAATAATTATTTTGTAAATGTAGGTAAAAGTTTGGCAGAGAGTTTTAATATAGGAAATAATAATAGTGATAGTTTTAATAGTGACATTGGTGAAAAATCAAATTATTATTTAAATTCATTTGTTTTATTGGACACGGATGAAAGTGAAGTAGAACAATTAATTGACAATTTGAAAACAGACTGCTCAGTTGGTTGGGATGGAATTTCAAATATATTTATTAGAAATTTTAAATATTTGTTAATACCTCCTTTAACTTACATATTTAATCAATGTCTAAATAATGGTGTATTTCCTAGATATCTTAAAAAGTCCGTAATTCGACCTATTTTTAAAGATGGTGACAAAACCTGTATAAGTAATTATAGACCTATCTCTATTTTACCTGCTTTGTCAAAACTTTTAGAGAAAATTATAAATAATAGACTTACAAAATATCTGGAGAAAAATAAGTTACTCTCAAATACACAGTCTGGTTTTAGACATGGCAAATCGACAGAGCATGCCGTTCATACTCTTACAGATTTTATATCATCGAATTTAGATAGTGGTAAAAAGTGTATCTCAGTTTTCTTAGATTTGGCCAAAGCATTCGATACCGTTTCAATAAAAATACTATTAAAACGTCTAGAAAATCTCGGTATCAGAGGCATACAACTCAAATTATTTAAAAGTTATCTTTCTGAGAGATATCAATGCGTTGGTGTAAATAATATTAATAGCAATGATCTATTAGTAACCCATGGCGTGCCACAAGGAAGTATACTCGGACCAACCTTATTTCTTATTTATATTAACAATTTAACAAAATTTGATCTCTCTCGGGGACATATAATTTCATATGCAGATGACACTGTTTTGATATTTGCGGCGGATACATGGACAGATGTATTCTTATCAGCACAGGCAGGTATAAATGCAATTACTAATTGGCTTTACAGTAATAAACTCTCACTCAATATTAGGAAAACAAAATATATAGTTTTTTCATTAAGAAAACCTAGTCGTAGTCTTGAAAATTTTAACTTAGTGATTCATTCATATAATTGCTCAACAAGACACAATAGCTGTTCCTGCCTTTCACTTTAGTGTGTTGAATATATTAAATATCTGGGGGTTATAATAGATAGTAATTTAAATTTTAAACAACATATTAACACACTTAGCAGAAGAATTCATAAACTTATATATATTTTTAAAACCATTAGACACGTTTTGGATCCAGATATATTAAAGCGAGTTTACTTTGCTTTATGTCAGTCTATTATAACATACTGCATATCAACGTGGGGTGGAGCTTCTAAAACGGTGTTACAAAAGATTGAGATCTCTCAACGTGCTATTCTCAAAGTGGCAACATTTAAACCTTTCCTATACCCTACATCACAACTTTATGATAACTGTCAGGTCCTTACGGTAAGACAACTGTTTATATTAACGATCATTCAGAAACAGCATAGTTTATTGCTATACAACCCAACGAACTTAAATAAACGCAGGAAATTTTCCGTAGATACAACTAATTTTAAAACAACTTTATAAGAAGATTCTTTGCATTTTTAGGACCACACTTATATAATAAACTAAATAAAATATTAGACATTTACCACCTTAATAAAGTAGATTGTAAAAAAACTGTACAGATTTACCTACAAAAATTAAATTATAATGAAACTGAAAACCTTCTTAGTATTCAGAATTAAACATAAATTCTTATATAACTCACACGCAATGTTACCCGTATAAAAGTAATAATATAATCAAAACACACACACACACACACACACACACACACACACACACACAGAGAGAGAGACACACACACACACACACATACACACACACACACACACACACACTTTACACACTCCTCTCCTTAAATTGCTCACACACATTACACTCATTACACAAATACTTCGTACAGTCATACATTACACATCTTAAGAGAGAGGAATGACATTATTAGTATAAATTATTTTCTTTTTTGTGCCTTATATATATCATATATAGTATAAGTAATAACTTAGCATATGGAACATATGATCCATTAAATTTCATTGTACCTAGGCTATGTTAGCATAAGGTACAAACTCGTTAAACAATATTAATTAATAAACTTTTGTTTTCATCCTAATATTCATGTAAATTAACGGTGGGGATATGGCGCTGTCAGCTGATGCACAGGTCTCCTAGTTCGGCTGCAGATGCTATGTTTCAAATATATGTACAAAATTAGCTTTCTTAAGTGTTAAGCAAATATCTGGTTGTACTATGTACCTTTTGGAAATAAAGAACTTATTATTATTATTATTTAGGGGTATCTATATAGTTTTCTCATCTGGTTGGGCTGTATAAATATATAATTGTAAATGAAAATGATAAAGATACATAAATATCAACAAAATAAAATAAATACATAAAAATACATAAATAAATAAAAACCCAACCAGATGGAAGCCCTCGGCAGGGGAGACCAAACGGCCGAGGGTTAGGGGGAAAGGGAAAGAAACCGGCGGACGATGCGGGCGGTATCGAGGAGCACCGCCTTCTGCATTTGAGCTTGGAGCGGTCCGTCACGGAGTCCCAGTCGCCTCAGATGACCCGAGAGGCTGACTGGGATTAACCCGTTCGCAGAGACGACTACAGGTATAATTTCGGCCGGCAATCCACCCCACATGTCGGTCACCTCGTGAGCCAGGTCCAGATATTTTGTCAGTTTATCTGTTTCGGCTTTCACGAGGTTCTCGTCATAAGGAATGGTAATGTCGACCAAAAATATTATTATTATTATTATTATTTCTCAAGTTATCTATTTAAATCAATTTATATTAAATTAAGTTTATAAATTAATAAATTGAGAATCGTTTACTGTTCTTTATGTTTAAGAGAGACGGTATTTTAGTTACTTTTCTCGTTGTAGGAAGGATTTTTAACTGACACGCTTGTCAGGTGGATTAAAAAAAAACTCCCCGCCCGAAGACAGGGGGGCGAGGACTGAAGTTAACGAAAGGAACTCACCAAGGCCTCGGCACTGTACAGCGGACAGCGGAGGCGCGAGAACGAGAGGTCACTAATGCACGAAAGCGCGGACTACCTGGACACGACCGCTCGGAAGCGGCAGCGCAAGCGGTATAACGATCATGGATCTACCTATTATTGACCTTCTATTCACAGACCAATATCGCACCACGTTGGATTCCAGACAACGAGGTGGGCGTAACCCTAGATAAAAACCTACGATTCCGTAATCCGTATAGAACCCCGTTTCTTCAAAGAAAGAGTGGGCGATTAAGATGACGGGCGCCTTTCAAATGGTCCTGGTCATAAACAATTTCATAAGTCAGTATTTTAACTTTTGTCAACTAAGCTATAATAAGGTAAACGTTTCTGCTAGATAACACGCAGGCACTGTGTTAGATCCCAGTTAATGATTAGAATACGTGCTTAATTATTTCTAAATCCGAATAACAGTTACATGCTGGTAAGAGAAGGCCACTTTTGTACCCCAAACTACAGATTTATTCTAGTTTAAGTTCCAATGGGTTCACTATTTGTCAATAAATATATTTTATTTATTTTAGTATCGCGCGACTACTAACGTTAGTTTAACGTATTATGCACATGTGAAAATATCTCTTTGTTATAAATGCATTGATTAGGAGTGTTTTTGTGTAAACTTCAAAACTCATCATATGAAAGTCACCTACAACCCACACCAGAGATACACCACATTGGTATCTCAAAATGTATGGAGTATTTACTTTAATCGTTACACGATGACACAGGCAAGACATCTTGCACCTTTGACGGTTGTTCCGTCCCCGGTCCTGTTAGTTTACGCCTGGCGTAATTATATCGCTTACGACAGGCGTAAAATAACAGGATCTAAAGTAAGCTACAAGATCCCACCAGCGAGACGAAATAGGCTGACCACGATAAAGCTGAAAGTGTATATTATGTTCGTATTAATTTTATGTAAGAATTGCAGATAAATGTCAACTTTCTATAAAACGTTTGTTTTTGTCAAAGTCGCCTTAAAATACTGTACTTTAAATTTAAAATATAATTTGATCGGTTTATTAAATATTAAATAATACATCATTAAAATTCACACTTTTTTACTACTAATTTATATAAGGTACTTTATTTTTTATTTAGGTAAGAGGGGGCAAACGTGTATGCGGCGCATCTGCTGGTAAGTGACTGCCACCGTACACGAACAACTACAACACTAAACTATGACGTAATTTACTGGTATTCCCATGCAGGTTCTGCAGGGAAGTTGGTAGGTACATCATAAAAAAGTATTCAAATTGACATGACTGCCTTCTAGCGTATTCTCAGTATTCATTAAAAAGGCATTTTACTCTTATAGTCTTACTAATAAAAATATTTAAAACATCTGTTTAACAACTGTGTACTTATACACTGTTTAAGCTATGGATAAGAGTTACACACGCTCTTTACCAATAACAGATGTATAAGCGTTGTATAGTTATACACTCACTAAAACAAAAACCATTGGCAACATTCATCAAAAACGTTTTGAAACTAAATTGTCAAGTTATAGAAACATTTTGAAAACACATAACAGCTTATGAATTCTCTTTTTGTAATTAATAACACATACATTTAGCCCAAAATATTGTAAAATTTAATTTAGTAATAATCTAATATTTTTATGCGATAAAAAGTAAACAATATTTGGACAAAGCCATATTTATAATCCTAATAAGTTTATGAACGTACGGCGTACCTTTCAGATTCAGACAGTTTGCAATTCAATCGTCAATTTATTGTTTGTAATTTTAATTCGTTAGAAGCTACTATATTTTTAAAAGCATCGCTGTAATTGTGTAATAATGGCTAATAGTAATGGAAACTTTATCAAAAGAAAACGGTCTAAACAGAACATGGTTTAAAAATGAAAAATGTGTTAGAAGCTCATAATTTTATTAAAGAGGAACACAATTTAAAAATACAACAAATGTTATTGGAAAAAGAAGAAACACAGCTTCGAGTTAAAAAACTAAAATTAGAAATTTTACTTCTAAAAACAAATTTACCGCAATAAAGCATTTTCGTTACTAAAAGTGTGTTTCAATGAATAATCTCCTTGTTTCTTGACCAGATCGGCTATCAAGACCTTCCACTTGGACTGTTGGCTAAGCCCATGAATGCCTGCTGCATCATCTTGCACTTCTTGCCTAGCCCACGTTCTGAGAGCAGTACAAACCTGAAGTTCTACAGACAGCCCGCCACCATTAGCTTGTAGTTCGATATCACGCTGAACTAACTTAACTATTTTTCTCACATATATTTTACTGAATCTATATTTCATTCGAAAATCTTTTTCTTGTAGAGTAAAGGGATCGAAACGTTTTTTGTGAAATTTTCTTTTTCTTAGTGGTTCCTCATGGTTTATTTCATCAATAATATCGAAATATTGTAAATAATCCATTATTTTCAAAAACGCCACACGTAAAATTGAGGTTATACACGTCTTAAACAAAGGTTGAGAACTGTATAACGGTTGCGTAAGTTTCCATACAATTTAAACACTCGTTATAACAGATGTATACAACTAAACTGTCAAATGTCGTTTATTGGTAATGTTTGCGTTATAACTCTAGTATACGTCGTGTGTAAATCTTTATTAGTTAATAGGTTAATATTTAATTTGTATTACAAAGGGAAAAAACGGAAGCAAAGACGGCCCGGAACTGAGAGAAGAATATTAATTTAAAGAAATGACGCATAAATAGGGACAACAAAAACATTTATTTCATTACTCTGATAATGTTCGGCAAAGGGAAAAAGGGAGGAATGATTTATGATTTGCATTGGAATTAATGTAGTTGAGTGAGAATCTACACTTAACGTTGGAAAATCGTAGAATTAAGTTTTGATATTAAGCAAACACAGTTAATGTTTTTTTGTTTCCTTTTCAAGAATATTACGATGGTGATTCGCTGTGGGTTCATTTGCCGTTATTTTAATCGAACGCAAAAGCAGTCAGAGTAACGAGTAACTCTTTGGGAAAATATATTGAAACTTATAGCTTTAAGGCTGCACGCCTGTGTTCCAACTTTTTGGTAGCCTACTGCCCGCTAGATGGGCCTATTTACAGCTGCTATTGAATTTTATTATAAGTGATTAACGAGTATCAATTAATAATTTTTCATTACGATTTCAAGTATACTAATAACTCGTTCACCGTGTCACAACGGCGTAAGATCTACGATCACAAATCACGGATTTTGTAAGAGGTGAGAGGGAAACTAAAACAGGAGATGGATTGCATCTTCCTGATAGCAACTTGAAGTAGTAAGATGTGCTGTTGCCAACCTGCTTGTAAAGTATGGCAACATGGCAAATGAGGCATGAGGTAATCTTTGGTGGTGGCCTTTGTTAAATAAGACTTTTGATGGACCGTAATAAAAAATAATGTAATGTAATGGATAATGTGTGTGTGTGGATAACGTGTTTGATCATGAAAAAAATTACCTAAGAAAACCGAAAAATATAATATTAAGGTCTAATTTCATACATGAGTGGATATTTAACTTTCCTTCAGAATATTATATAAGTCCTCGCTGGCCTTAACCTTATTAAGTAATGAAATAGGCTTTGAACGTAATATTACAAATTTAAATGACGATATGACGATATATTATATCCAAGCACTGCTTTTTATTTACGTTGTTTTTTTTATTTGGTCTATTTTCTAAAAATGACGCGTTTTGGAGAGCTATATTGGTAAATAATTTAATTAGAGATTTTCCTACAAATTCGACATTGGTCATAATGTTACACACACACACACACACACATTTTTATATAAATATACTTAACTTCATTAATATTAATTAAGCCAGAAAATTTCTTAAGAATTTAGGACTATTTATTGTTGTTGTGTTTCTTTTAATTAACCAATCAAATGCTTCAGGTTCACGGCTTGATTAATACGGTGATCACAACAACCAATCCGAGCGGAGGTTCGCTGGTGAAACGCCGTGAAACGTGAATATCGTGGTCTCGGAGAGCGGCTTAAACCAGCCGCACCATATCGGAAGCATGAGTAAAAATGTATCATTTCTACTTATGCACGATTATGCGTGCATGAGTAGAAATTTGTGGCCCAGTATGATTTTTTGTGGGACAACAACAGGCTAGAGCGTCTTCGTGATATTTTTGTGCAGACATGCTCATGCAAACGAGCTGGGTTCGTCCACCAAGACGAAGTCCTCCACACGCCATGATCATCCCGCCTTAGTATGAGTGGACCTCTTGAGGTGTCGTAGATAGCTAAATTTCCCCGGAGTTCTCCAAACGTGTATTCTTCATGAATCTGGATGAAACCCAAGCCAGGACTCATTGGTGAACAGCACCAAAGACCATTGTTCGTCACTCCATGATAAATGTTCCCAAGCCCACGAAAGCCACCGACCGCGATTACCACGTCGCAATTCTGGAACACGTAGCGGTCTTCAAGTATAAATACCAACTTCATGCAATCTCCTTCGCACGGTTTGGTCGCTTAAAGCAGCTGGTGGTCCTCTTAGTGCCTTTGTAGTAGTTTCATCGCTGTGATATTGGGTTGTCTCCTGGCAGTCATTTGGAGAATTTTCATTATGATCCTATCTCTGCGTAGTAACACGATATTTCCACGTGTGCTGTTCAGCCATATCCCCAGTTCTGCGATAACATGACCACAATTTTGATATCACGTTTTGGCTGGTGCGTTGGGCCTCAGCAACGATTGAATATCACTATTTTCTAAAATTCCTACGGCTCGTAACATTTCATCTCCACGCAAATGGCAACGAGACGCGGCACGTTAAATTTAAAAGAAAAACAATCTAATCTCTTTTCATTAATTATTATCAGTAGAATTTTTTTAATTTTGCTTGACGTAACGAAGTCCTAACAATGAGGGCTAATAATCTGCCACTCACCAGATGTCGCTAGTTGTGACTGAGGTAAAGTTTTTTGTTAGACAATGTCAGTTAGTTGAGAAATCAGTTTTAAATAATAGTTTATCATTATCTAGAATACTATATTAATACACAACACAATGCGTCAGTGGTTTTATTTTTAATTTTTTGCACTTTATAACTCTTTTTCTTAAAAAACGGCTTTTAGTTATATTTTATAGTTTGGTTTATCATTTCTAATGTAATTAATATAAAATATACCTAATAATACACAAAGAAACCTTAAAGATTACATTTTCGTAAGAAATTATCATCCCCGCTATGAAATCTGTCAAATATTTTACCTCACTGTAAAGTGGCGCCGCCCCGGTGGCAGAAAAAGTCGTGGATGCCCTCATTATGCCGACGTATTTTGTTTTTTCTTTTTTTTATTGATAGTTTAAATTTTTGAAAATGGAATAAAAGAGAAACTAAACAGATTTTAAGCTATGAAGTCGTAAATATATTAAGATTAACGTATCCTTATATTCTCTTGCTGTGTGTACGTACAAAAAATAAGTCAATTTGTTAGCCACTTCTTTTTTTGAAGTAGGCTAATAAAGTTTTAAAGCTGAGTAAAAAGTCACCTGAACGGTTGTCGCCTACAACGACGTACAATTAATGAGTTTCAAGGTTTGCAAGAGAAGACGAAGCCTGAGCGATTTTTCATTACAATTTCAATAGCCAACGGTGCCGGCGTCGTTTACAAGCCTTCACATTGATTTATGTGCCGACAGGTGAACATACCTGAAATTAAGTTTTTCTTAAATTCGTTGTTTAACTTTTGTGTTAATTTTTTGTTAAACAGATAGATAGACAATTCTTTATTGCACACACCAAAATACATAATAAGAGAGAGAAAAAAAAATGTAGTAGTAGCTACAATTGGCGGTCTTATCGCAAAAAGCGATTTCTTTCAAACAACCTTTGGATGGACAGTGTTGGCGACGTGTCCATAAATAATATTTAAATTTATTCGTTTACTAATTACGGACATCTTATAAAGATTAATTATTAAGGAATAATTATTCAATAAGAACGCATTTAGTAAAATTTTAAAGAAATTTCGAGTTAATATTCCAAGATCCCGGGTTCAATCCCCGGTAGAATTACTTTAGTTGTTTTCTTAGCAATTTTTCTTAGAAAATTATTAGAGAAAATTTTAAGACAATAATCTAGGATTCCGGGTTCGATCCCCAATCGGATTGCTTTTGTTGTTTTCTTAACAAATTTTAGAGAAATTTCAAGAAAATTTTCTAGGATCCCGGGTTCAATCCCCGGTCGGAACGATTTCTTTTTATTTTTGAGATTAATTTAGAGTTGTGTGTTACATAATAATTATCTGTGTAATTTAAAAAGCAAATTTGTAAAAATAAATGCTTATTTTGCTCATTTAGTGTGGACTAAGAACCGTGCGCTGAACTCGCACATAGAAAGCCAATAAATGTATTTAATTATTTGCAAAATTTCAGTAATTTATGTAAAATTGAGTCATAAATGTTTCAGGATGACTGTGTAAACTAAAAAGGTGAATTCTGTGTTGTTGCGAGTGTAAATTCTCTTTAAAATAGTGAAATAATGATAGCTTTGTATAAGAAGAAATTTAAATTAAGTAATAATGTGAATTAATCTATTATATTACTTAAGATATTTGTATTTTCAAATAAAGAACATTTTTTCAACCTCATATGTTAGATATTTAAGAATTCTAACTTAGTACATATGTTGTAAATTAGACATATTTTGTTAGATAAGTAAAAGGTTTTTTATGTGATTGAAATATGTAATGTATGTCATAATATTAAGGTTTTGTTGTGTTATCATTATAAATAAATTGTATAAGTGTACGTTTTATACAACACGAATCAATGTAATTAAATTTTGTGAAATCGCGTAGGGGACACGGCTCTCTTTCCAGTATAGCTTTGAAGTACCTTACTAAAGTGGTTTTCATGTAATTTGTGTTGTATTAGTAACGGCCATACACTGTGCCATCCTTTTTTAATAAAAAGGAGGACACAAGTGTGCCACAAAATATTTTGTGAGTTACCGCCCTATTCCAACTGCGCCTCACACACCCCTCCCTGCTCGCGGGCGCCTCGCTGGGCCTCCCTAAAGGGTCTCACCTGGTGTGGTTGCACGCGCTGAGGGGAGTAAGGTGTGTGATTGCTAAGGGCTAGTAGAGAAAACCGATGTCGGACAAGGGGGGAAACCTTTCCCCCCCCCCACGCCGAAAACCACCAGAAAGGCGTCCGGGAGTACTCGACAGGCCCCTCATGGAGCGAGATCTCTTTGCTCCTGAAAGGTCTAGAGTACTACCGCCGTATAGCCAACTCCCGAGGCGAATAGGTGGTCTACCGGCCACTGGCGTCGCGTTTAGTGCGGGTGAAGCTAAACCTCGCTCAAGCGCTGAACCGGCTCCTCTACCACGCCGAAGCCTAGCCTCGAGGAGGAGAACACCACCGGAGATAGAGGAAGACATGCTCCAGGAGGAGAAAAGGCTGAGGGCTGGATCTGATTCGCTATCAGGTTCGGCATCGCCTTCTACCTCGACAACCCCAACTCCCGAGAGACAAGCCCCACTACCAGTGACGAGACACAAAATCCCACCTAAGTCGCCATCACCAACCTCCTCTCCGGCCTGCACAACCGATATGCAGGATTTCGGCGAGCAAGACCCAGAAGGAGAGAGGGAGTGGGATAATACGTCCTACGCCACCCTCCCCCCTATAAATCAGGAGGCCCCCTATATATAAGCAGGATATAGACATAGAGCCTACTCCAGGACCATCCTCGGCGCCACATACGTATGCAGGCGCCGCAGCAGCACCACGAACGGCACCACCATCCCCTACTCCACCAGTGCAAAAGCCAGACCAACCCACAAATAGGCAAACGGTCAAATACCCCCCCATAATCGTGGAATGCTTCCCCAACTGGGCGAAACATTTTAAAACAATACATCAAATTTTAGGCCACGCCACAAACTCCCGCCCATATGGGAAAGAAGTAAGATTTAGCCCCCAATCTGATATAGAGTATAGAAAAATCCAAAAATATCTGATAGAGCGTAGCAAAGAGGACACTACCTTCGCGTGGTTTTGCTACGCCCCACAAGATGAGCAACCAACCAAGGTGGGGCTCAGAGGACTCCCAGCCGACACAGACCCAAAAGACATCCAGGAGGCCCTTATTGAAAAGGGCTTTCCGGTAACTTTTGTACGGTCCATTCCCCGAAAAGGAGACAGACCTGGGTGTCTGTTTCACATCAAATTGGACCACCAGTCACCTGAAGAGCTAAGCAGACTCTATAAAATAGATGAGTTGCTGTACATGCCTGGCATTACCATCGAGGGCTGGCAAGGTAGAGCCGGCCCATCGCAGTGTCATAGATGCCAGGGGTTCGGCCACGCATCTTACAACTGCTACCCGCCAGTTAAATGCGTCCGCTGTGCGGGTGACCACATCGCATCCGAATGCCCACAGGCTCGGGATGCCCAGCCTAAGTGCGCAAACTGCACAAAGGCTCACCCGGCAAATGACAGACGGTGTCCAGTACTGCAGCGGATTGCACGGAAGAGGGGTTTGAATGTACAACCTCCCATTCCTCCGCAGAGAACACAAGCACCACAGAGGCAACCACCACCAACACCACCACCACACATACCACAACAACAACCCCAACGGCAGCAATCACAACAGCTGCAACAACCACCGCAGGTGCCGCAACAATCACAAAGGCAGGTAACATTACTTGCTTCGGCACCAAACACGTATGCAATTACTGGGGAAACATTGGCCACACCTGCAAACGAACCCATAGAGCGCACAGAGCGCCCTAAGAAAAAGAAAAGTGGGAAAAAGAAGAAAAAGAAGACGGCCATACGGGACCAGGTCAGTGGTACGTCCACTCCTCTTCCTCCCCCTACTTCCACCACACAACAACTGAGGCCACAGCCACAACCGCGATACTCAACCTTCCCCCCTGTTCAAAGCCAGACAGAGCTTTTCGTACCCCAATCCCGAGATTCACGCCCGCCAAAAAGGACTATAACAGTCACATCCCAACCACAGCCTCAGGCACCAACCACCATCGAGGAGGCCCTCGCTCAACTGGTGGACGTGGTGATCAGGATCCTAGGAGAGGTCCTGACTGCCATGACCACCGGTACCAACCCCCTTTCGGCCATTCTAAGTGCCCTAGCCCAACTCACTACTGTCAGCAGGCCATCAGCTTAGGTTATGTTACTGGAACCCCGGCGGCATCTTAGGGAAGGTCGCTGACCTGAGAACCCTGGTCCAGCAGCACAATATCCAAATTGTGCTGCTGGGAGAAACTAAGCTGCGCCCCTCTGCTACACTAAAGCTCTCCAACTTCTTCGTGTATCGCCATGACGAGATCTCCCCAGAAGGTGTCGCGTACAGAGGTACTGTGGTCCTTGTGAGGAGGGACGTCATGCACGAAGAAGTTGGCACCAACACACATTTTACATCCACGAGGACAAAGGGAATTAGGTTAAAGGTGGGAACTAAAGAAGTTAGGATTTTCGCCGCCTATAGACCTCCCGGCACCTCGTTTGCCCCCCAAGACATAAGAACCATTTTCGACTCCACAACACCTGCTATTATCGCCGGAGACCTCAATGCGAAACATCCCGCTTGGGGCTCCGCTTTAATAACTCCACCAGGGAGAAAGTAATTCGATGACGCCGAGGAGTATGGTTACGAGGTGCTGGGTCCAGATGAGCCCACCCATATCATCAGCAAACCCGAACATCAGCCCGATGTCCTCGACATAGTGCTGTCCCATCTAGTTCCGTATCCAACACGGTTGGAAGTGTTATACGACGTAGACACGCAACACCTCCCCGTGCTGATTACCATCGACACCAGTGCGGATGACGTAGTGCCCAGAAGTCTCCGAATGAAGACAAACTGGGTGCGCTTCCGCAGTGCGCTGGAGGATCTCCAACTCTGCGCCTCTATTACCACCCATGAAGATGTGGAGACAGCGGCCCTACAACTTCAAAATACTATCAAAGACAAATTACAACTCCACTCCTACCCTGTCTCCACGGGGCGCGGGAAGGAGGAACTCACACGCAAGCTGCAAACCCAGTTGTCCGAGAAACGGAAGCTGAGGAGGCTCTGGGCACGGACACTATGCCCACGGCTCAAAACCAAACTCAACGCTATGACTAAAGAGCTGTCGGAAGCAATGAGAGCGTGCAGGGGAGAGGCATGGGAGAGGCGAATCGACGAAGCCTCGGAGACTCCCACCTCCCTGCATCTCCTCAACCGGCAGCTCACAAAGACACCACCACCTGTCTGCCCACTGGTGGACAGCACGGGGAGCAGAATTTACGACGCCCAAAAAAGAGCGGAGTTGATGGCACAGCACCTCGAACAGCAGTTCATACCAAATAACATAGCAGAGGGGTACGCAGACCACGTACAAAGTATAGAGGACCGCGTACAGGAATTCCTCTCAAACCTGGCGCCGCCCTTGCGGGGCGACGATTTCATTTCACCAGCAGAGATAAAGCGCACCATCATGCGCCTACCTACCCGTAAAGCGCCGGGATATGACGGCATTACCACCACAGCCATTAAGCAGCTGCCCAGAAGGGTAGTAGTGGCACTCACCAGGTTGTACAACGGCATCCTGAGGACTGGCCACTTCCCGACCATCTGGAAGCAGGGCAAGATCATCATGCTGCCGAAACCGGGAAAAGACAGGAGGTTCCCGGCCAGCTACCGCCCCATAACGCTATTGCCGCACATAGCAAAACTCTTCGAAAAACTCACCCTCACCAGAATTCTTCCACATGTCACCCTGCGGGAGGAGCAATTCGGCTTCCGCAGGGGGCATTCCACCACTTCCCAGCTGGCCCGCGTGCTGCACTATCTTGCGGCCGAATATAACTTCGGCCGCATCTGTGTGGGGGTCCTTCTCGACATGGAGAAGGCCTTCGACAGGGTGTGGCACGCAGGGCTAGTTTACAAACTTATTCAGTATACCACCATACCGCCCATGCTTGTGCGGTTAATAGCGTCGTTCCTGGAGGGGCGGAGCTTCCATGTCACCCTGGAGGGGTTGGTCTCGGCGGCACGACCGATTTTAGCCGGAGTGCCACAGGTCAGCTGCCTATCACCGCACCTGTACGCGGTTTACACCAACGACATCCCCACCCTTTAAGGCCATCTGAAGGAATGGGAAGATGACGTAGTTCTTGCTTTGTACGCCGACGACAGTGCGTACTTCGCGTCATCACGTCGGGTGGATAAAGCTGCCAAGAAGTTGCAACGGGTACTCGACCTCTTGCCCGAGTGGCTGGACAAATGGAGGCTGGCGGTCAATGTCGGGAAGACCGTCGCCTTCATGACCAGGCTGGCCAGAACACCTCCAACTCTGCAACTCCGTGGGCAGGATGTGGGTTGGAGTAGTACCATCACATACCTAGGATGCCAGAGAGATCGCTCGCTGCGCATGACCCCGATGGTCAATAATGTCGTAAGACAGGCCAGAGCTGCGCGAGCAAAACTCTATCCAACACTGGCATCCAAACTCCCAACAAGAACGAAAATAGGTATCTACAAAACCTACATCCGCTCGCGGCTGACCTACGCAGCACCAGCCTGGTACGCGTTGACCTCGGCCACTCAGCGCAGGAGGTTGCAAGCCCAGCAAAATCTTGCGCTTCGGGTGATCGTGGGAGCCGGTCGCTACGTTAGGAATGATGTCATTGCACGCGACATTAAGGTCGAATCTATCTCCGAATTCGTGGCCCGTACTGCGAGACGGTTGTTTGACCGCGCAGATAACGGGCCACATCTCCACCTGCAAAATCTTGCTCCACTACATGCCCGCCCACCTGACGGGCGGCCGCTCCCACGAGAACTCCTACGCTCACCATCCGGTGACGGGGATGAGTGAGCATCCCGACACCTGATTTGATGGCGCTAAGTGCGCACCACACCAACCCACAAGCTGCCAACGCAGCACCCAGGACCGGGGGGTCGTGTCCTCCTGAGATGCCGCCCATGTAAAGTGGGTCTCCTCGACACATGCAAACCTCCATAAGGAGAAGAACCACCATGTCATGTAATTTGTGACCAAGGAACTCCTAAGTGTGTGTTGGTTGCGGATTATACAGTGGTCCCAATTAACCGCCGGTATACTCCGACATACTCCGCTAAGCGTCGTGTCCGCATACTCCGCGAGGCGTCGAGGTCACCGGCCCTTAGGCTGATTCTTGGCACTCAAGCGCGTTCCGTGCCCTTGTATGTCAAGTCGCGTGTGCGAGTGCTCTCAAGCACTTCCTCCAACTCTTTCGTAACGAAAAGGGTAGGCAGTGCACCTAAAGTGTTGCGGCCACCCATCTTCGCTCCCGTTCCGTACCTCGCGTCGCACGTCGAGCTAGCACGTGTCGCGCGTGCTAGGTAGGAAATTAGATATAGACACATCAACATCAGCTAACAGTTGGAACAAAA